>JAUIMM010001484.1:0-560475 GCA_031769625.1 Taudactylus pleione | reverse complement strand
CCCTCCATCACAGCCCCCTCCTATCCCCTCTTCCTCCCCCTCCATCACAGCCCCTCCTATCCCCTCTTCCTCCCCTCCATCACAGCCCCTCCTTTCCCCTCTTCCTCCCCCTCCATCACAGCCCCTCCTATCCCCTCTTCCTCCCCCTCCATCACAGCCCCTCCTATCCCCTCTTCCTCCCCCTCCATCACAGCCCCTCCTAACCCCTCTTCCTCCCCCTCCATCACAGCCCCTCCTATCCCCTCTTCCTCCCCCTCCATCACAGCCCCTCCTATCCCCTCTTCCTCCCCCCCTCCCCATCACAGCCCCTCCTATCCCCTCTTCCTCCCCCTCCATCACAGCCCCTCCTATCCCCTCTTCCTCCCCCTCCATCACAGCCCCTCCTATCCCCTCTTCCTCCCCCTCCATCACAGCCCCTCCTATCCCCTCTTCCTCCCCCTCCATCACAGCCCCTCCTATCCCCTCATAAGTCTCCTACATCACAACCCCCCTACTCAGACTCAGGGCTGCCGAGAGCCGCGCAGGGCCCGGGGGAAGGGGGCGTAGCCTAATCGCGGGAGCCGTGGCCACGCCCCCTTAGGCTTAAAAAATTGTAATTGAATAATTTTTCAGCACCGCTGTGCTCTGGGAAGCGGGCGCTGTGTGACCCTCAGCTCCGTGGCATGCCATGGGGGGCACGATCAGTGTGATCGCTCCCCCCCCCCCCCCCCACAGGCTTAGGAGACTGTCTCGGGACATCTCTGGCAACAAAGTCGGCGGGTGCCCTCCTGAGCGCTGCGGTGCGACTGCGCAGGCAGCTGTGTCACAGTGACACAGTCTGCCTGGCGGCCGCTTTACATGTCACTGGCCGGGTCAGGGTGCCCTCCTCTAGGTGGCGCCAGCGTAAAAAACGTATATGTAGAACCTCCTCCCTGCAAAATCTGGTCGCCAGACTGCAAAATTTGGTCGCCATGGCGGCCTGGCCCCTGGAATTTGTCGAGCCATGACCTAGGATATTGGGGGGGGGGGGGGTAGCTGGGGTATAAAACCTGGGATATGGGGGGGTATATGGGGTATAACACCTAGGATATTGGGGGGGTATATGGGGTATAACACCTGGGACATGGGAGAAAGGGGGTATATAGTGGTATATCATTTGGCATGTAAGGTATAACACCTAGGATGTGGGTATAACACCTGGAATGTGGGGTATATAGGGTATAAAACCTGGGATGTGGGGTATATAGGGTATAAAACCTGGGATGTGGGGTACAACACCTGGGATGTGGGGTATAACACCTGTGGGGTATATAGGGTATAAAACCTGGGATGTGGGGTATAACACATAGGATATGGGGGGTATATGGGGTACAACACCTGGGATGTGGGGTATAACACCTGGGATGTGGGGTATAACACCTGGGATTTGGGGTATAACACCTGGGATGTGGGGTATATAGGGTATAAAACCTGGGATGTGGGGTATAACACATAGGATATGGGGGGTATATGGGTATAACACCTGGGATGTGGGGTATATAGGGTATAACACCTGTGATATGGGGGGAGTAGCTGGGGTATAACACCTGGGATATGGGGGGGTATAACACCTGGGATGTGGGGTATATAACACCTGGGATGTGGGGTATATAACACCTGGCTGTGGGGTATAACACCTGGGCTGTGGGTATAACACCTGGGCTGTGGGGTATAACACCTGGGCTGTGGGGGGGGGGTAGCTGGCGTATAACAACTGGGTATGGGGGTATAACACCTGGAATGTGGGGTATATGGGGTATAACACCTGGGATATGTGGGGTATAACACTAGGACATGGGGGGGGCAGCTGGGGTATAACACCTTGGATATGTGGGTTATATGGGGTATAACATCTGGAATGTGGGGTATAAGGGTATAACACCTTGGAGGTGGGGTATAACACGTGGGATGTGGGGTATATAGGGTATAACACCTGGGATATGGTGGGTACATGGGGTATAACACCTGGGATATGGGGGGTACATGGGGTATAACACCTGGAATGTGGGTATATAGGGTATAACACCTGGGATATGGTGGGTATATGGGGTATAACACCTGGGAGGTGGGGTATATGGGGTATAACACCTGGGATATGGGGGGTATATGGGGTATTACACCTGGGATATGGGGGGTATATAGGGTATAACACCTGGGATATGGGGGGAATATGGGGTATAACACCTGGGATATGGGGGGGGGTAGCTGGGTATAACACCTGGGATATGGGGGGGTATATAGGGTATAACACATGGGACGTGGGGTATATAGGGGTTATAACACCTGGGATGTGGGGTATATGGGTATAACACCTGGTATATGGGGTATAACACCTGGGATATGGGGTATAGCACCTAGGACATTGGGGGGGTAGCTTGGGTATAACACCAGGGATATGGGGGGGTATATGGGGTATAACACCTGGGATATGGGGGTATAACACCTGCGATATGGGGGGTATATGGGGTATAACACCTGGGATATGGGGGGGGTAGCTGGGGTATAACACCTGGGATATGGGGGGTATATGGGGTATAACACATAGGATATGGGGGGTATATGGGGTATAACACCAGGGATATGGGGGGTATATGGGGTATAACACCTGAGATATTGGGGGTATATGGGGTATAACACATAGGATATGGGTGGGCAGCTGGGGTATAACACCAGGGATATGGGGGTATAACACCTGGGATATGGGGGGTATATGAGGTATAACACATAGGAAATGGGGGGGGGGGTAGCTGGGGTATAACACCTGGGATATGGGGGAGGGTAGCTGGGGTATAACACCTGGGATATGGGGGGTATATGAGGTATAACACATAGGATATGGAGGGGGTAGCTGGGGTATAACTAGCGTTCCCGCTAGGCTGTTTTATCGGGGCGCGGCGCCCTGCCCTCCTTCTGGAGGGCAAAAAGCACCCTGCCCTCCAGGAGCAGGGCAAAAGCGTCCTGCCCTAACAGCCTGCGGGAGCCGTTCTCACCCGCGGCATGCAGTGTCCCGCGGGTGGAGAAACATGCGGTGACCCGGTCACCGCCGGAAAGTAGACGCCGGGCGCATGCGCCCGGCATCTATTCTCCCTGTCTGCAGGGCTTGGGGGCTGCCCGGCGTGTCCGTAAGTGGCGGGCACGCCCCCAAGAGTGACGAAAAGGGGACGCGTCTTATAGACACGCCCCCTTTTCCGATGACCACGCCCCCTTCTCGGTCGCGCGCACGGGCATGCCCTCTCTAGCTCCTGCGCCCTGCCTGCCGCCGGAGCTAGAGGGAACACTATATAACTCCAAGGATATATGGGGGGTATATGGGGTATAACACCTGGGATATGGGGGGTATATGAGGTATAACACATAGGATATGGGGGGGGTAGCTGGGGTATAACACATGGGATATGGGGGGGGTAGCTGGGGTATAACACCTGGGATATGGGGTTTTTTTGGGGTATAACACCTGGGATATGGGGGGGTAGCTGGGTATAACACCTGGGATATGGGGGGGTATCTGGGTATAACACCTGGGATATGGGGGGGTCTATGGGTATAACACCTGGGATATGGGGTTCTATGGGGTATAACACCTGGGATATGGGGGGTCTATGGGGTATAACACCTGGGATATAAAGGGGGGGGTAGCTGGGGTATAACACCTGGGATATGGGGGGTATATAGGGTATAACACATAGGATATGGGGGGGTAGCTGGGGTATAACACCTGGGATATGGGGGGTAGCTGGGGTATAACACCAGGGATATGGGGGGTATATAGGGTATAACACCAGGGATATGGGGGATATATATATGGTATAACACATAGGATATGGGGGGAAGGGGTGGTATATAGGGGTACCTGTGATATGGGGTATAACACCTGGGATATGGGGGGTATATGGGGTATAACACCTGGGATATGGGGGGTATAACACCTGGATATGGGGGGGTACATGGGTATAACACCTGGATATGGGGGGGTAGCTGGGGTATAACACCTGGGATATGGGGGGTAGCTGGGGTATAACACCTGGGATATGGGGGGTAGCTGGGGTATAACACATGGGATATGGGGGGATAGCTGGGGTATAACACCAGGGATATGGGGTGTATATGAGGTATAACACATAGGATATGGGGGGTAGCTGGGGTATAACACCAGGGATATGGGGGGGGTAGCTGGGGTATAACACCTGGGATATGGGGGGGGTAGCTGGGGTATAACACCTGGGATATGGGGGGGGTCTATGGGGTATAACACCTGGGATATGGGGGGGTATAACACCTGGGATATGGGGGGTATATGAGGTATAACACCTGGGATATGGGGGGTAGCTGGGGTATGGGGGGAAAGGGGTGGTATATAGGGGTACCTGGGATATGGGGGGTATATAGGGTATAACACCAGGGATATGGGGGGTATATAGGGTATAACACATAGGATATGGGGGGAAGGGGTGGTATATAGGGGTACCTGGGATATGGGGGGTATATGAGGTATAACACATAGGATATGGGGGAAGGGGCGGTATATAGGGGTACCTGGGATATGGGGGTATAACACCAGGGATATGGGGGGTATATAGGGTATAACACATAGGATATGGGGGGTATATAGGGTATAACACCAGGGATATGGGGGGTATATAGGATATAACACATAGGATATGGGGGGTATATAGGGTATAACACCAGGGATATGGGGGGTATATAGGGTATAACACATAGGATATGGGGGGTACCTGGGATATGGGGGGTATATAGGGTATAACACATAGGATATGGGGGTATATAGGGTATAACACATAGGATATGGGGGGTATATAGGGTATAACACATAGGATATGGGGGTATATAGGGTATAACACATGGGATATGGGGGGTATATAGGGTATAACACCAGGGATATGGGGGGTATATAGGGTATAACACATGGGATATGGGGGGTATATAGGGTATAACACATAGGATATGGGGGGTATATAGGGTATAACACCAGGGATATGGGGGGTATATAGGGTATAACACATAGGATATGGGGGGTATATAGGGTATAACACATAGGATATGGGGGTATATAGGGTATAACACATAGGATATGGGGGGTATATAGGGTATAACACATAGGATATGGGGGGTATATAGGGTATAACACATAGGATATGGGGGGTATATAGGGTATAACACATAGGATATGGGGGGTATATAGGGTATAACACCAGGGATATGGGGGGTATATAGGGTATAACACATAGGATATGGGGGGTATATAGGGTATAACACCAGGGATATGGGGGGTATATAGGGTATAACACATAGGATATGGGGGGTATATAGGGTATAACACATAGGATATGGGGGTATATAGGGTATAACACATAGGATATGGGGGGTATATAGGGTATAACACATAGGATATGGGGGGTATATAGGGTATAACACCAGGGATATGGGGGGTATATAGGGTATAACACATAGGATATGGGGGGTATATAGGGTATAACACCAGGGATATGGGGGTATATAGGGTATAACACATAGGATATGGGGGGTATATAGGGTATAACACATAGGATATGGGGGGTATATAGGGTATAACACCAGGGATATGGGGGGTATATAGGGTATAACACATAGGATATGGGGGGTATAATAGGGTATAACACATAGGATATGGGGGGTATATAGGGTATAACACATAGGATATGGGGGGTATATAGGGTATAACACATAGGATATGGGGGGTATATAGGGTATAACACCAGGGATATGGGGGGTATATAGGGTATAACACATAGGATATGGGGGGTATATAGGGTATAACACCAGGGATATGGGGGGTATATAGGGTATAACACATAGGATATGGGGGGTATATAGGGTATAACACATAGGATATGGGGGGTATATAGGGTATAACACATAGGATATGGGGGTATATAGGGTATAACACATAGGATATGGGGGGTATATAGGGTATAACACATAGGATATGGGGGGTATATAGGGTATAACACATAGGATATGGGGGGTATATAGGGTATAACACATAGGATATGGGGGGTATATAGGGTATAACACATAGGATATGGGGGGTATATAGGGTATAACACATAGGATATGGGGGGTATATAGGGTATAACACATAGGATATGGGGGGTATATAGGGTATAACACATAGGATATGGGGGGTATATAGGGTATAACACCAGGGATATGGGGGTATATAGGGTATAACACCAGGGATATGGGGGGTATATAGGGTATAACACATAGGATATGGGGGGTATATAGGGTATAACACATAGGATATGGGGGTATATAGGGTATAACACATGGGATATGGGGGGTATATAGGGTATAACACCAGGGATATGGGGGGTATATAGGGTATAACACCAGGGATATGGGGGGTATATAGGGTATAACACATAGGATATGGGGGGTATATAGGGTATAACACATAGGATATGGGGGGTATATAGGGTATAACACATAGGATATGGGGGGTATATAGGGTATAACACATAGGATATGGGGGTATATAGGGTATAACACATAGGATATGGGGGGTATATAGGGTAAAACACATAGGATATGGGGGGTATATAGGGTATAACACATAGGATATGGGGGTATATAGGGTATAACACATAGGATATGGGGGGTATATAGGGTATAACACATAGGATATGGGGGGTATATAGGGTATAACACATAGGATATGGGGGGTATATAGGGTATAACACATAGGATATGGGGGTATATAGGGTATAACACATAGGATATGGGGGGTATATAGGGTATAACACATAGGATATGGGGGGTATATAGGGTATAACACATAGGATATGGGGGGTATATAGGGTATAACACATAGGATATGGGGGGTATATAGGGTATAACACATAGGATATGGGGGGTATATAGGGTATAACACATAGGATATGGGGGGTATATAGGGTATAACACATAGGATATGGGGGGTATATAGGGTATAACACATAGGATATGGGGGGTATATAGGGTATAACACATAGGATATGGGGGGTATATAGGGTATAACACATAGGATATGGGGGTATATAGGGTATAACACATAGGATATGGGGGTATATAGGGTATAACACATAGGATATGGGGGGTATATAGGGTATAACACATAGGATATGGGGGGTATATAGGGTATAACACATAGGATATGGGGGGTATATAGGGTATAACACATAGGATATGGGGGGTATATAGGGTATAACACATAGGATATGGGGGTATATAGGGTATAACACATAGGATATGGGGGGTATATAGGGTATAACACATAGGATATGGGGGGTATATAGGGTATAACACATAGGATATGGGGGGTATATAGGGTATAACACATAGGATATGGGGGGTATATAGGGTATAACACATAGGATATGGGGGGTATATAGGGTATAACACATAGGATATGGGGGGTATATAGGGTATAACACATAGGATATGGGGGGTATATAGGGTATAACACATAGGATATGGGGGTATATAGGGTATAACACATAGGATATGGGGGGTATATAGGGTATAACACATAGGATATGGGGGGTATATAGGGTATAACACATAGGATATGGGGGGTATATAGGGTATAACACATAGGATATGGGGGGTATATAGGGTATAACACATAGGATATGGGGGGTATATAGGGTATAACACATAGGATATGGGGGGGTATATAGGGTATAACACATAGGATATGGGGGGTATATAGGGTATAACACATAGGATATGGGGGGTATATAGGGTATAACACATAGGATATGGGGGGTATATAGGGTATAACACATAGGATATGGGGGGTATATAGGGTATAACACATAGGATATGGGGGGTATATAGGGTATAACACATAGGATATGGGGGGTATATAGGGTATAACACATAGGATATGGGGGGTATATAGGGTATAACACATAGGATATGGGGGGTATATAGGGTATAACACATAGGATATGAGGGGTATATAGGGTATAACACATAGGATATGGGGGGGATATGGGGGGTATATAGGGGTAGGGGGTGCTGCTAGTTACCGGGCTCCCGGCGCGGCTGCAGTAACGGCTCTGTGTGTGTCTGTAGTCAGATCCTGCGCGGTGACGTCAGAGCCGGAAGTACAGGTGGCGTCTGTCAAGCTCCGGCGGTTTCCTAGCAAACACTGTGACGTCATCAGTGTGGGCCGGAAACCCTCGTGTGTCGCTCCCGGCGCACTCTGAGCCCATGTGGGACGGTAATGTCTAAATCCCTTCGCGGAGAGGACCCTGACGTCATCGGCTGCTGTCCAACGTCATTCCCCGCCATCCATGTGGCCATAGAGGGGGACCCAGTCTCCAGCCGAGCTCAGGGGACAGAGACCGCGAGATACCGAGCCCACACAACACATCCCCTGCCCGCAACCGTGGGGTGAGAGGTCCCTGTGAGAAGGGGGGTGTCCCCGGGTGAGAGGTCCCTGTGAGAAGGGGGGTGTCCCCGGGTGAGAGGTCCCTGTGAGAAGGGGTGTCCCCGGGTGAGAGGTCCCTGTGAGAAGGGGTGTCCCCGGGTGAGAGGTCCCTGTGAGAAGGGGTGTCCCCGGGTGAGCGGTCCCTGTGAGGAGGGGGTGTCCCCGGGTGAGCGGTCCCTGAGAGAAGGGTGGGTGTCCCCGGGTGAGAGGTCCCTGTGAGAAGGGGTGTCCCCGGGTGAGAGGTCCCTGTGAGAAGGGGTGTCCCTGGGTGAGCGGTCCCTGAGAGAAGGGTGGGTGTCCCCGGGTGAGAGGTCCCTGTGAGAAGGGGTGTCCCCGGGTGAGAGGTCCCTGTGAGAAGGGGTGTCCCCGGGTGAGAGGTCCCTGTGAGGAGGGGGTGTCCCCGGGTGAGAGGTCCCTGTGAGGAGGGGGTGTCCCCGGGTGAGCGGTCCCTGAGAGAAGGGTGGGTGTCCCCGGGTGAGAGGTCCCTGTGAGAAGGGGGGTGTCCCCGGGTGAGAGGTCCCTGTGAGAAGGGGGGTGTCCCCGGGTGAGAGGTCCCTGTGAGGAGGGGGTGTCCCTGGGTGAGAGGTCCCTGTGAGGAGGGGGTGTCCCCGGGTGAGAGGTCCCTGAGAGAAGGGAGGGTGTCCCCGGGTGAGAGGTCCCTGAGAGAAGGGGGGTGTCCCCGGGTGAGAGGTCCCTATGAGAAGGGTGTCCCCGGGTGAGAGGTCCCTGTGAGAAGGGGTGTCCCCGGGTGAGAGGTCCCTGTGAGAAGGGTGTCCCCGGGTGAGAGGTCCCTGAGAGAAGGGAGGTGTCCCCGGGTGAGAGGTCCCTGTGAGAAGGGAGGTGTCCCCGGGTGAGAGGTCCCTGTGAGAAGGGAGGTGTCCCCGGGTGAGAGGTCCCTGTGAGAAGGGGTGTCCCCGGGTGAGAGGTCCCTGTGAGAAGGGGTGTCCCCGGGTGAGAGGTCCCTGTGAGAAGGGGTGTCCCCGGGTGAGAGGTCCCTGTGAGAAGGGGTGTCCCCGGGTGAGAGGTCCCTGTGAGAAGGGGTGTCCCCGGGTGAGAGGTCCCTGTGAGAAGGGGTGTCCCCGGGTGAGAGGTCCCTGTGAGAAGGGGTGTCCCCGGGTGAGAGGTCCCTGTGAGAAGGGGTGTCCCCGGGTGAGAGGTCCCTGTGAGAAGGGGTGTCCCCGGGTGAGAGGTCCCTGTGAGAAGGGGTGTCCCCGGGTGAGAGGTCCCTGTGAGAAGGGGTGTCCCCGGGTGAGAGGTCCCTGTGAGAAGGGGTGTCCCCGGGTGAGAGGTCCCTGTGAGAAGGGGTGTCCCCGGGTGAGAGGTCCCTGTGAGAAGGGGTGTCCCCGGGTGAGAGGTCCCTGTGAGAAGGGGTGTCCCCGGGTGAGAGGTCCCTGTGAGAAGGGGTGTCCCCGGGTGAGAGGTCCCTGTGAGAAGGGGTGTCCCCGGGTGAGAGGTCCCTGTGAGAAGGGGTGTCCCCGGGTGAGAGGTCCCTGTGAGAAGGGGTGTCCCCGGGTGAGAGGTCCCTGTGAGAAGGGTGTCCTTGGGTGAGAGGTCCCTGTGAGAAGGGGTGTCCCCGGGTGAGAGGTCCCTGTGAGAAGGGGTGTCCCCGGGTGAGAGGTCCCTGTGAGAAGGGGTGTCCCCGGGTGAGAGGTCCCTGTGAGAAGGGGTGTCCCCGGGTGAGAGGTCCCTGTGAGGAGGGGGTGTCCCCGGGTGAGCGGTCCCTGAGAGAAGGGTGGGTGTCCCCGGGTGAGCGGTCCCTGAGAGAAGGGTGGGTGTCCCCGGGTGAGAGGTCCCTGTGAGAAGGGGTGTCACCGGGTGAGAGGTCCCTGTGAGAAGGGGTGTCACTGGGTGAGCGGTCCCTGAGAGAAGGGTGGGTGTCCCCGGGTGAGAGGTCCCTGTGAGAAGGGGTGTCCCCGGGTGAGAGGTCCCTGTGAGAAGGGGTGTCCCCGGGTGAGAGGTCCCTGTGAGAAGGGGTGTCCCCGGGTGAGAGGTCCCTGTGAGGAGGGGGTGTCCCCGGGTGAGAGGTCCCTGTGAGGAGGGGGTGTCCCCGGGTGAGCGGTCCCTGAGAGAAGGGTGGGTGTCCCCGGGTGAGAGGTCCCTGTGAGAAGGGGGGTGTCCCCGGGTGAGAGGTCCCTGTGAGAAGGGGGGTGTCCCCGGGTGAGAGGTCCCTGTGAGAAGGGGGGTGTCCCCGGGTGAGAGGTCCCTGTGAGAAGGGGGGTGTCCCCGGGTGAGAGGTCCCTGTGAGAAGGGGGGTGTCCCCGGGTGAGAGGTCCCTGTGAGAAGGGGGGTGTCCCCGGGTGAGAGGTCCCTGTGAGGAGGGGGTGTCCCCGGGTGAGAGGTCCCTGTGAGGAGGGGGTGTCCCCGGGTGAGAGGTCCCTGAGAGAAGGGAGGGTGTCCCCGGGTGAGAGGTCCCTGAGAGAAGGGGGGTGTCCCCGGGTGAGAGGTCCCTGAGAGAAGGGGGGTGTCCCCGGGTGAGAGGTCCCTATGAGAAGGGTGTCCCCGGGTGAGAGGTCCCTGTGAGAAGGGGTGTCCCCGGGTGAGAGGTCCCTGTGAGAAGGGTGTCCCCGGGTGAGAGGTCCCTGAGAGAAGGGAGGTGTCCCCGGGTGAGAGGTCCCTGTGAGAAGGGAGGTGTCCCCGGGTGAGAGGTCCCTGTGAGAAGGGAGGTGTCCCCGGGTGAGAGGTCCCTGTGAGAAGGGGTGTCCCCGGGTGAGAGGTCCCTGTGAGAAGGGGTGTCCCCGGGTGAGAGGTCCCTGTGAGAAGGGGTGTCCCCGGGTGAGAGGTCCCTGTGAGAAGGGGTGTCCCCGGGTGAGAGGTCCCTGTGAGAAGGGGTGTCCCCGGGTGAGAGGTCCCTGTGAGAAGGGGTGTCCCCGGGTGAGAGGTCCCTGTGAGAAGGGGTGTCCCCGGGTGAGAGGTCCCTGTGAGAAGGGGTGTCCCCGGGTGAGAGGTCCCTGTGAGAAGGGGTGTCCCCGGGTGAGAGGTCCCTGTGAGAAGGGGTGTCCCCGGGTGAGAGGTCCCTGTGAGAAGGGGTGTCCCCGGGTGAGAGGTCCCTGTGAGAAGGGGTGTCCCCGGGTGAGAGGTCCCTGTGAGAAGGGGTGTCCCCGGGTGAGAGGTCCCTGTGAGAAGGGGTGTCCCCGGGTGAGAGGTCCCTGTGAGAAGGGGTGTCCCCGGGTGAGAGGTCCCTGTGAGAAGGGTGTCCTTGGGTGAGAGGTCCCTGTGAGAAGGGGTGTCCCCGGGTGAGAGGTCCCTGTGAGAAGGGGTGTCCCCGGGTGAGAGGTCCCTGTGAGAAGGGGTGTCCCCGGGTGAGAGGTCCCTGTGAGAAGGGGTGTCCCCGGGTGAGAGGTCCCTGTGAGAAGGGGTGTCCCCGGGTGAGAGGTCCCTGTGAGAAGGGGTGTCCCCGGGTGAGAGGTCCCTGTGAGAAGGGGTGTCCCCGGGTGAGAGGTCCCTGTGAGAAGGGGTGTCCCCGGGTGAGAGGTCCCTGTGAGAAGGGGTGTCCCCGGGTGAGAGGTCCCTGTGAGAAGGGGTGTCCCCGGGTGAGAGGTCCCTGTGAGAAGGGGTGTCCCCGGGTGAGAGGTCCCTGTGAGAAGGGGTGTCCCCGGGTGAGAGGTCCCTGTGAGAAGGGGTGTCCCCGGGTGAGAGGTCCCTGTGAGAAGGGGTGTCCCCGGGTGAGAGGTCCCTGTGAGAAGGGTGTCCCCGGGTGAGAGGTCCCTGTGAGAAGGGGTGTCCCCGGGTGAGAGGTCCCTGTGAGAAGGGGGTGTCCCCGGGTGAGAGGTCCCTGTGAGAAGGGGTGTCCTTGGGTGAGAGGTCCCTGTGAGAAGGGGTGTCCTTGGGTGAGAGGTCCCTGTGAGAAGGGGTGTCCTTGGGTGAGAGGTCCCTGTGAGAAGGGGTGTCCTTGGGTGAGAGGTCCCTGTGAGAAGGGGTGTCCCCGGGTGAGAGGTCCCTGTGAGAAGGGGTGTCCCCGGGTGAGAGGGTCCCTGTGAGAAGGGGGTGTCCCCGGTGAGAGGGTCCCTGTGAGAAGGGGGTGTCCCCGGTGAGAGGTCCCTGTGAGAAGGGGGGGTGTCCCCGGGTGAGAGGTCCCTGTGAGAAGGGGGGGTGTACCCGGGTGAGAGGTCCCTGTGAGAAGGGGGGTGTCCCCGGGTGAGAGGTCCCTGAGAGAAAGGGGGGTGTTCCCGGGTAATAGAGGGTCCCTGTGAGAAGGGGGTGGCCCCGGGTGAGAGGCCCTGTTGAGCCCATAATCCGTACACCCACTATGTCTGAGGAGTCGGAGGTGACCCGCCTGCGCCAGAGGGTTCAGGAGCTGGAGGCGGAGGTTTTGCGCCTGGGAACCCTGACGAGGGTGACATCTCAGGGTGACACCAGCAGGAAACGCCCAGTTAAACAGCGCCCTCAGCGCCCCTTTGATTTCTCTGGGCACCCCAAGAAGCACGTGGCCCTGCGCCTTGCCTACCTTGGCTGGAACTACCATGGCTTCGCCAGCCAGGAGAACACAGCTAACACAGTGGAAGAGGTGGTCTTCCAGGCCCTCACCAAGACTCGGCTGCTGGAGAACCGACAGACGTCAAACTATCACCGCTGTGGCCGGACGGACCGGGGGGTCAGTGCGCTGGGCCAGGTGAGTGTGGCGGGGCGTAGGGGGAACCCTCTCTTCTAACACACTGACACCGTGCCCCTATTTCCAGGTCATCTCTCTGGACCTCCGGACAGCTGCAGCGGGGAAGCCAGAGCTCAGATACACCCAGATGCTGAACCGTGTGCTGCCGTCTGATATCCGGGTGCTAAGCTGGGCTGTTGTACCTTCTTCATTCAGCGCACGTTTCAGTTGCCGTTCCCGCACCTACAGGTACCTTTTTCCCCGCGCTCAGCTGGATGTGGATGCGATGGACCGTGCTGCGCGGCTGCTCGAGGGGACTCATGATTTCCGCAACCTCTGCAAGATGGATGTTGCCAATGGCGTGGTGACCTTTGTCCGTACCGTGCTCTCTGCTAAGGTGGAGCCAGTCCCGGAACTTCCAGGGGGCGGAGGAGCATTCCAGCTCTACCACCTACAGATCACGGGCCTGGCATTTCTCTACCACCAGGTTAGGTGCATTATGGGAGTCCTCTTTCTGATTGGTCAGGAGAAGGAGGAGCCTGAGGTCATTAGAGAACTTCTGGACGTGGAGAAAAATCCCTGCAAACCTCAATACAAGTGAGATGGGTCAATGTGTGGTCTGTGGGCTTATAGTATGTTCAGGGGATCACTGATATCATTTAAAAAAACATAGTATGGCGGTGGGGTTTGTCTGATGCTCTATGACTGATATGTAATGTATAATACCCCATAGTATGGCGGTGGGGTTTGTCTGATGCTCTATGACTGATATGTAATGTATAATACCCCATAGTATGGCGGTGGGGTTTGTCTGATGCTCTATGACTGATATGTAATGTATAATACCCCATAGTATGACGGTGGGGTCTGTCTGATGCTCCCTGACTGATATGTAATGTATAATACCCCATAGTATGACGGTGGGTTCTGTCTGATGCTCCCTGACTGATATGTAATGTATAATACCCCATAGTATGACGGTGGGGTCTGTCTGATGCTCCCTGACTGATATGTAATGTATAATACCCCATAGTATGACGGTGGGGTCTGTCTGATGCTCCCTGACTGATCTGTAATGTATAATACCCCATAGTATGGCGGTGGGGTCTGTCTGATGCTCTATGACTGATATGTAATGTATAATTACACCCCATAGTATGACGGTGGGGTCTGTCTGATGCTCCCTGACTGATATGTAATGTATAATACCCCATAGTATGACGGTGGGGTCTGTCTGATGCTCCCTGACTGATATGTAATGTATAATACCCCATAGTATGGCGGTGGGGTCTGTCTGATGCTCCCTGACTGATATGTAATGTATAATACCCCATAGTATGGCAGTGGGGTCTGTCTGATGCTCCCTGACTGATATGTAATGTATAATACCCCATAGTATGACGGTGGGGTCTGTCTGATGCTCCCTGACTGATCTGTAATGTATAATTACACCCCATAGTATGACGGTGGGGTCTGTCTGATGCTCCCTGACTGATATGTAATGTATAATACCCCATAGTATGGCGGTGGGGTCTGTCTGATGCTCCCTGACTGATATGTAATGTATAATACCCCATAGTATGGTGGTGGGGTCTGTCTGATGCTCTATGACTGATCTGTGTTGTATAATACCCCATAGTATGGCGGTGGGGTCTGTCTGATGCTCTATGACTGATATGTGTTGTATAATACCCCATAGTATGGCGGTGGGGTCTGTCTGATGCTCTATGACTGATATGTAATGTATAATACCCCATAGTATGGCGGTGGGGTCTGTCTGATGCTCTATGACTGATCTGTAATGTATAATACCCCATAGTATGGCGGTGGAATCTGTCTGATGCTCTATGACTGATATGTAATGTATAATACCCCATAGTATGGCGGTGGGGTCTGTCTGATGCTCCCTGACTGATATGTAATGTATAATACCCCATAGTATGACGGTGGGGTCTGTCTGATGCTCCCTGACTGATATGTAATGTATAATACCCCATAGTATGGCGGTGGGGTCTGTCTGATGCTCTATGACTGATATGTAATGTATAATACCCCATAGTATGACGGTGGGGTCTGTCTAATGCTCTATGACTGATATGTAATGTATAATACCCCATAGTATGGCGGTGGGGTCTGTCTGATGCTCCCTGACTGATATGTAATGTATAATACCCCATAGTATGGCGGTGGGGTCTGTCTGATGCTCTATGACTGATATGTAATGTATAATACCCCATAGTATGACGGTGGGGTCTGTCTAATGCTCTATGACTGATATGTAATGTATAATACCCCATAGTATGGCGGTGGGGTCTGTCTGATGCTCCCTGACTGATATGTAATGTATAATACCCCATAGTATGGCGGTGGGGTCTGTCTAATGCTCTATGACTGATATGAAATGTATAATACCCCATAGTATGGTGGTGGGGTCTGTCTGATGCTCTATGACTGATCTGTGTTGTATAATACCCCATAGTATGGCGGTGGGGTCTGTCTGATGCTCTATGACTGATATGTAATGTATAATACCCCATAGTATGGCGGTGGGGTCTGTCTGATGCTCTATGACTGATCTGTAATGTATAATACCCCATAGTATGGCGGTGGAATCTGTCTGATGCTCTATGACTTATATGTAATGTATAATACCCCATAGTATGGCGGTGGGATCTGTCTGATGCTCTATGACTGATATGTAATGTATAATACCCCATAGTATGGCGCTGGGATCTGTCTGATGCTCTATGACTGATATGTAATGTATAATAATACCCCATAGTATGGCGCTGGGATCTGTCTGATGCTCTATGACTGATATGTAATGTATAATAACACACCATAGTATGGCGGTGGGGTCTGTCTGATGCTCTATGACTGATCTGTAATGTATAATACCCCATAGTATGGCGGTGCGGTCTGTCTGATGCTCTATGACTGATATGTAATGTATAATACCCCATAGTATGGCGGTGCGGTCTGCCTGATGCTCTATGACTGATATTGTAATGTATAATACCCCATAGTCTGACAGTGGGATCTGTCTGATGCTCTATGACTGATATGTAATGTATAATACCCCATAGTATGGCGGTGGGGTCTCACTGATATGTAATGTATAATACCCCATAGTATGGCGGTGGGGTCTGACTGATATGTAATGTATAATACCCTATAGTATGGCGGTGGGATGTGTCTGATATGTAATGTATAATACCCCATAGTATGGCGGTGGGGTCTGTCTGATGCTCTATGACTGATATGTAATGTATAATACCCCATAGTATGGCGGTGGGGTCTGTCTGATGCTCTATGACTGATCTGTAATGTATAATACCCCATAGTATGGCGGTGGAATCTGTCTGATGCTCTATGACTTATATGTAATGTATAATACCCCATAGTATGGCGGTGGGATCTGTCTGATGCTCTATGACTGATATGTAATGTATAATACCCCATAGTATGGCGCTGGGATCTGTCTGATGCTCTATGACTGATATGTAATGTATAATAATACCCCATAGTATGGCGCTGGGATCTGTCTGATGCTCTATGACTGATATGTAATGTATAATAATACCCCATAGTATAGCGGTGGGGTCTGTCTGATGCTCTGACTGATCTGTAATGTATAATAACACACCATAGTATGGCGGTGCGGTCTGTCTGATGCTCTATGACTGATATGTAATGTATAATACCCCATAGTATGGCGGTGCGGTCTGCCTGATGCTCTATGACTGATATTGTAATGTATAATACCCCATAGTCTGACAGTGGGATCTGTCTGATGCTCTATGACTGATATGTAATGTATAATACCCCATAGTATGGCGGTGGGGTCTCACTGATATGTAATGTATAATACCCCATAGTATGGCGGTGGGGTCTGACTGATATGTAATGTATAATACCCTATAGTATGGCGGTGGGATGTGTCTGATATGTAATGTATAATACCCCATAGTATGGCGGTGGGGTCTGTCTGATGCTCTATGACTGATATCTAATGTATAATACCCCATAGTATGGCGGTGGGGTCTGTCTGATGCTCTATGACTGATCTGTAATGTATAATACCCCATAGTATGGCGGTGGGATCTGTCTGATGCTCTATGACTGATATGTAATGTATAATACCCCATAGTATGGCGGTGGGGTCTGACTGATATGTAATGTATAATACCCCATAGTATGGCGGTGGGGTCTGTCTGATGCTCTATGACTGATATGTAATGTATAATACCCCATAGTATGGCGGTGGGGTCTGTCTGATGTTCTATGACTGATATGTAATGTATAATACCCCATAGTATGACGGTGGGGTCTGTCTGATGCTCCCTGACTGATATGTAATGTATAATACCCCATAGTATGGCGGTGGGGTCTGTCTGATGCTCCCTGACTGATATGTAATGTATAATACCCCATAGTATGGCGGTGGGGTCTGTCTAATGCTCTATGACTGATATGTAATGTATAATACCCCATAGTATGGTGGTGGGGTCTGTCTGATGCTCTATGACTGATCTGTGTTGTATAATACCCCATAGTATGGCGGTGGGATCTGTCTAATGCTCTATGACTGATATGTAATGTATAATACCCCATAGTATGGTGGTGGGGTCTGTCTGATGCTCTATGACTGATCTGTGTTGTATAATACCCCATAGTCTGACAGTGGGATCTGTCTGATGCTCTATGACTGATATGTAATGTATAATACCCCATAGTATGGCGGTGGGGTCTGTCTGATGCTCTATGACTGATATGTAATGTATAATACCCCATAGTATGGCGGTGGGGTCTCACTGATATGTAATGTATAATACCCCATAGTATGGCGGTAGGGTCTGACTGATATGTAATGTATAATACCCCATAGTATGGCGGTGGGGTCTGTCTGATATGTAATGTATAATACCCCATAGTATGGCGGTGGGATCTGTCTGATGCTCTATGTCTGATATGTAATTTATAATAACACACCATAGTATGGCGGTGGGGTCTGTCTGATGCTCTATGACTGATATGTAATGTATAATACCCCCCATAGTATGGCGGTGGGGTCTGTCTGATGCTTTGACTGATATGTAATGTATAATACCCCCCATAATATGGCGGCGGGATCTGTCTGATGCTCTGACTGATATGTAGTGTATAATAATACCCCATAGTATGGCGGTGGGGTCTGTCTGATGTTCTATGACTGATCTGAAATGTATAATACCCCATAGTATGGCGGTGGGGGTCTGTCTGATGCTCTATGACTGATATGTAATGTATAATAACACCCCATAGTATGGCGGTGGGGTCTGTCTGATGCTCTATGACTGATATGTAATGTATAATACCCCATAGTATGGCGGTGGGGTCTGTCTGATGCTCTATGACTGATATGTAATGTCTAATACCCCATAGTATGGCGGTGGGGTCTGTCTGATGCTCTATGACTGATCTGTAATGTATAACACCCCATAGTATGGCGGTGGGGTCTGACTGATATGTAATGTATAATAACACCCCATAGTATGGCGATGGGGTCTGACTGATATGTAATGTATAATAACACCCCATAGTATGGTGGTGGGGTCTGTCTGATGCTCTATGACTGATATGTAATATATAATAACACCCCATAGTATGGCGGTGGGGTCTGTCTGATGCTCTATGACTGATATGTAATGTATAGCACCCCATAGTATGGCGGTGGGGTCTGTCTGATGCTCTATGACTGATATGTAATGTATATTGCCCCACAGTATGGCGGTGGGCTCTGTCTGATGCTCTATGACTGATCTGTAATGTATATTGCCCCACAGTATGGCGGTGGAATTTCCCCTGGTGTTATATGACTGTCAGTTTGATGGTATCCAGTGGATCGCAGAAAAGGATTTCCAGACCGTTACGGTATCGCACCTGCAGCGCTTGTGGACTCAGGAGGCAGTAAAGGCCCAGATTATCCGTATGGCGTTACACTGTCTGGACTCCGTGCTTGTCACCATTAGTCCTGGTAATGACACACACAGTACTATGGCGCAACACATACAGATTTTCAAAGTGAAATGCGCAAACCTTTACAAGACATTGGGCTGAGCCCTAATTTGTATATTAATATGGAAGGGTCACAACCCTTACACACAGCTTTTCAGTGATGGAAAATACATTATTTAGAGTTCTCATACAGGTGAACGAGCTGAGACCACGGTCATTTCCGCCACTTTGACATCACTGACGCTGGGTACAAATCCACCGATTGTATTGGAGGAAATTAGGAGTGTTCTACAAATTGGTGCTAAAGGATAACTTTTGGGAACAAGAATATGGTCTGGCATATGGATGGGTTAGGCGTCTACGATGACCACTCCATCTTGTAGCCAGATATTAGAGAGTAAGTTATCACCATTATAGTGATATCCTAGGATCATCCTTACACACCATGAGCACCATACATGCACCATTGTCACCATTATAGTGATATCCCAGGATCACGCTTACACACCACGAGCACCGTTATCACCATTGTCACCATTATAGTGATATCCTAGGATCATCCTTACACACCACGAGCACCGTACATGCACCATGGCCACCATTATCGTGATATCCCAGGATCAGCCTTACACACCACGAGCACCGTTATCACCATTATAGTGATATCCCAGGATCAGCCTTACACACCATGAGCACCGTACATGCACCATGGTCACCATTATAGTGATATCCCAGGATCGGCCTTACACACCACGAGCACCGTTATCACCATTATAGTGATATCCCAGGATCAGCCGTACACAACACGAGCACCGTACATGCACCATTGTCACCATTATAGTGATATCCCTGGATCAGCCTTACACACCACTAGCACCGTACATGCACCATGGTCACCATTATAGTGATATCCCAGGATCAGCCTTACACACCACGAGCACTGTACATGCACCATTATAGTGATATCCCAGGATCAGGCTTACACACCACGAGCACCGTACATGCACCATTGTCACCATTATAGTGATATCCTAGGATCATCCTTACACACCATGAGCACCGTACATGCACCATTATAGTGACATCCCAGGATCAGCCTTACACAACACGAGCACCGTACATGCACCATTGTCACCATTATAGTGATATCCCTGGATCAGCCTTACACACCACGAGCACCGTACATGCACCATGGTCACCATTATAGTGATATCCCAGGATCAGCCTTACACACCACTAGCACCGTACATGCACCATTGTCACCATTGTAGTGATATCCTAGGATCATCCTTACACACCACGAGCACCGTACATACACCATTGTCACCATTGTTGTGATATCCTAGGATCATCCTTACACACCACGAGCACCGTACATGCACCATTGTCACCATTATAGTGATATCCTAGGATCATCCTTACACACCACGAGCACCATACATGCACCATTGTCACCATTGTAGTGATATCCCAGGATCAGCCTTACACACCACGCGCACCGTACATGCACCATTGTCACCATTATAGTGATATCTCAGGATCAGCCTTACACACCACGAGCACCGTACATACACCATTGTCACCATTATAGTGATATCCCAGGATCAGCCTTACACACCACGAGCACCGTACATGCACCATTGTCACCATTATAGTGATATCCTAGGATCAGCCTTACACACCATGAGCACCGTACATGCACCATTGTCACCATCATAGTGATATCCCAGGATCAGCCTTACACACCACGACACCGTACATGCACCATTGTCACCATTGTAGTGATATCCTACGATCATCCTTACACACCACGAGCACCGTACATTCACCATTGTCACCATTATAGTGATATCCTAGGATCATCCTTACACACCACGAGCACCGTACATGCACCATTGTCACCATTATAGTGATATCCCAGGATCATCCTTACACACCACGAGCAGCGTACATGCACCATTGTCACCATTATAGTGATATCCTAGGATCATCCTTACACACCACGAGCACCGTACATGCACCATTGTCACCATTATAGTGATATCCTAGGATCATCCTTACACACCACGAGCACCATACATGCACCATTGTCACCATTGTAGTGATATCCCAGGATCAGCCTTACACACCACGAGCACCGTTATCACCATTATAGTGATATCCCAGGATCAGCCTTACACACCATGAGCACCGTACATGCACCATTATAGTGATATCCCAGGATCATCCTTACACACCATGTGCACCGTACATGCACCATTGTAGTGATATCCTAGGATCATCCTTACACACCACGAGCACCGTACATGCACCATTGTAGTGATATCCTAGGATCATCCTTACACACCATGAGCACCATTGTCACCATTATAGTGATATCCTAGGATCATCCTTACACACCACGAGCACCGTTATCATCATTATAGTGATATCCCAGGATCAGCCTTACACACCACGAGCACCGTACATGCACCATTGTCACCATTATAGTGATATCCCAGGATCAGCCTTACACACCACGAGCACCGTACATGCACCATTGTCACCATTATAGTGATATCCCAGGATCAGCCTTACACACCATGAGCACCGTACATGCACCATTGTCACCATTATAGTGATATCCTAGGATCATCCTTACACACCATGAGCACCGTACATGCTCCACTGTAGTGATATCCTAGGATCATCCTTACACACCACGAGCACCGTACATGCACCATTGTAGTGATATCCTAGGATCATCCTTACACACCATGAGCACCATTGTCACCATTATAGTGATATCCTAGGATCATCCTTACACACCACGAGCACCATACATGCACCATTGTCACCATTATAGTGGTATCCCAGGATCAGCCTTACACACCACGAGCACCGTACATGCACCATTGTCACCATCATAGTGATATCCCAGGATCAGCCTTACACACCACGCGCACTGTACATGCACCATTGTCCCCATTATAGTGATATCCTAGAATCATCCTTACACACCACGAGCACCGTACATGCACCATTGTCACCATCATAGTGATATCCCAGGATCAGCCTTACACACCACGACACCGTACATGCACCATTGTCACCATTATAGTGGTATCCCAGGATCAGCCTTACACACCATGAGCATAGTACATGCACCATTGTCACCATTATAGTGATATCTCAGGTTCAGCCTTACACACCACGACACCGTACATGCACCATTGTCACCATCATAGTGATATCCCAGGATCAGCCTTACACACCACGACACCGTACATGCACCATTGTCACCATTGTAGTGATATCCTAGGATCATCCTTACACACCATGAGCACCGTACATGCACCATTGTCACCATCATAGTGATATCCCAGGATCAGCTTTACACACGAGCAATGTACATGCCTCATTATCCCCATTATAGTGATATCCCAGGATCAGCCTTACACACCACGACACCGTATATGCACCATTGTCACCATCATAGTGATATCCCAGGATCAGCCTTACACACCACGACACCGTACATGCACCATTGTCACCATTATAGTGATATCCTAGGATCATCCTTACACACCATGAGCACCGTACATGCACCATTGTCACCATCATAGTGATATCCCAGGATCAGCTTTACACACGAGCAATGTACATGCCTCATTATCCCCATTATAGTGATATCCCAGGATCAGCCTTACACACCATGAGCACTGTACATGCACCATTGTCACCATTATAGTGATATCCTAGGATCATCCTTACACACCATGAGCACCGTACATGCACCATTGTCACAATCATAGTGATATCCCTGGATCAGCCTTACACACCACGAGCACCGTACATGCACCGTTATAACCATTATAGTGATATCCCAGGATCCTCCTTACACACCACGAGCACCGTACATGCACCATTATAGTGATATCCCCGGATCATCCTTACACACAGCGAGAACCGTACATGCACAATTGTCACCATTATAGTGATATCCCAGGATCAGCCTTACACACCACGAGCACCGTACATGCACCATTGTCACCATTATAGTGATATCCCAGGATCAGCTTTACACACGAGCAATGTACATGCCTCATTATCCCCATTATAGTGATATCCCAGGATCAGCCTTACACACCATGAGCACTGTACATGCACCATTGTCACCATTATAGTGATATCCTAGGATCATCCTTACACACCATGAGCACCGTACATGCACCATTGTCACAATCATAGTGATATCCCTGGATCAGCCTTACACACCACGAGCACCGTACATGCACCATTGTCACCATTATAGTGATATCCCAGGATCAGCCTTACACACCACGAGCACCGTACATGCACCATTGTCACCATTATAGTGATATCCCAGGATCAGCCTTACACACCACGAGCACCGTACGTGCACTGTTATCACCATTATAGTGATATCCCAGGATCAGCCTTACACACCACGAGAACCGTACATGCACCGTTATCTCCATTTTCTACTTCAGGGTCCATAGGGGGTCCACAGGGTTGACCTTGGGGGTATAGCTGGATCTGGATCCACGGTCACCATGCAGTTAAAGCTTTGCTGCTCCCAGGATGCACTTGGGTCCGTCCTCCTCTATACCCCGCCCCGGCCACAGGCACCTCAGTTTTAGTTGGTGCCCGGCCGGAGTCGGGTCGCCCTGTCGCAGTGGGGCTGCAGGAGCAGCCCCTAAGCTTTATTTTAAAAGAGAAATTTTTTATTTTTTTCTTCTTTTTTTACACTGTTAGAGCGGCAGCATCAGACTGTCCTTTAGGACGTCCACGCTGCCGCTCCTTCTCCCCGCTGGCGCCGCGACGCCAGTACAGCTCTGGGGATCGCGGCGGGACCCCAGAGCCTGTACTAGCCGGGCTCTGGGGACTCCCTTGACTGCTGCCGGACGCGACGGGGATCAGGTAAGCCGCGGGTCGCCGCGTGCGGCGGCCCGCGGATACTTCAATGCAGTCAGGAGCCTCCGGTCTCTGGGGACAGACCGGAGGCGCTAGCGGCGGCGGCGGGCTCCCTCTCAATTGAGGAATACCCCGCGTGTCCGCTAGACCACCAGGGTATCAGGCTGGTAGCGGGACCGGCAACCCGGGGGTTAATTGCTAGCCAGGGGAGGCAGCCTTCCCTGTCTAGCGGCTCCTCCCCTCAGCCCAGCGCGCCTTTCAACTAGGAGTCTGGCGTCGCTGAGCTGCTCTTATCTTACGGCCACTCCTCCTCTGAGGTCTCCGGCGGCCATCTTTACTGGCACATCGCAGACTCCCAGGCGGTATCAAGTGGACCGGTCCCCCTGTGTACCTCTCCCCTGCAAAAGGACAGTGTACACAGCGCTATAGCCCTCCCAGACACTGAATCTGGGCGGTTGATTGTAGCGGAAGGTGCAGTGAGTATAACTTTTCTGCATTGTATGTGACTATTGCTAGTGCTGCCTGTCTGTCACTTATTCTCCTTACTGTCAGCTTATAACTATCCCTTTCCTTCTCCTACGGCCCGGCAGGTGTGTGGGGGAAGGGCGTTTTTCTGAGACCCTCACTTATATAAAACACGTATTTGTGGGGTCAGTCACATACTGTTGTGTGCTACACAGTACCATATCTGGGCTGTTGTGTCGCATACTGGTGAGTGCGCGGGTGTTAAAACCGTAATTCCTCTGGTGATACCTATTTCTTGTGATTTACGGTATCATGTCTGATGAGGAGACTGAGCGCTCTGTGGCTCCTGTGCTATTTTCCTGCAGACGTTGTGCTGCTGGAGTTGATGGGGAGGACTTATCTCAGGATGGTCTGTGCGGGCGGTGCCAGCTGGTACCGGGCCCCTCCAACCCCCCTGTATCACAGGACCCTCCTTGGGCGATGTTTTCACAGGTGCTGGCGTCTATTGCGGACCGGTTATCGGTCCCATCAGCGGTCCCTTCTAGGGCGTTACCGCAGCCCACCATCCCCCATTCCCCGAGGGTTCCACAAATGTTGCGGTCTTCCCCCGGGGCCCAGACTGTGGGTCCTTACTCGGGACTGCCTGTGTATGTGCAGTCTTCCCCAGGGACATGTCAGTCTGTAGTGCCTTTGCAGCCTCCGCCTTGGGTGGATGTTCTATCCAGCTCCGTACAGAGTCTGGCGGCTTCATCCTCTGCGTTTCAGTCCATGTTGCAAGGTGATGTGCCACCAAGGGTGTCTAAACGTCCGGTTGTGAGTTCACTAGCTGCGCAGTTGTCGGACTCGGAAGTGTCCTCAGATGATGGAGAAATCCATGAGGACTCTGACTCTGATGTCATGGGGCAGGAAGTGGAAGCTAAGTCCTCCATTAATGTTCCAGCCTTAGTTAGGGCGGTGCGGGCTATCCTACATGTTGAGGATGATGCGCCGGCTCCTAGGTCGAAGTTTCCTAATTTTAAAAAGGCCAAGGTGACCTCAACTGTGTTCCCCCTGTCTGATCAATTATCGGATCATATGGCGGCGGCCTGGCAATTACCTAGTAAGAGGTTCCATCCACAGAAGAGGTTGGCGGCGAACTATCCTTTTCCTGAAGCTCATTGCAGGAAATGGGAAACTCCGCCGGCGGTGGATTCCCACGTTACCCGCTTGATCAAAAGCGCGACGTTGCCATTGCCGTCTATCTCCTCTTTGAAGGATCCCACGGACAGGAAGGTGGAGACTTGTTTAAAGTCCATTTATTCTCTTTCCGGGGCGGTGGCTCGCCCGTCCATGGCTATCTCCTGGGTGGCTAAAGCCATTGAGGCATGGGCCAATGCCTTGGAGGATACCTTTCCTGATGAGGCTCCGGATATCCAGAGAGCGTTAGTGGGACAGATGCGGGATGCAGCTTCCTATATTGGGGAAGCGTCTTTGGATGCCAGCCTGCTCACTTCTAGGGTGTCGGCTGCAGCGGTATCTGCTCGGCGCTCCCTGTGGCTGAGGTCCTGGAGGGCTGATGCAGATTCAAAAAAGGGTCTGGAGGCCTTGCCTTTTAATGGTGATTTACTATTTGGTCCGGATTTGGACAGAATAGTGGATACTTTGGCTAAGTCCAAGTCGGCTTTTCTCCCTTCGGCCTCTGCGCCGGCTAAAGTGAGGAGCTCTGCCTTTCGGTCCTTTCGGGTTCAGGGTAAGGCCAAGGGCCAGTCCTTCCCGAGACATTCGGCGACCAAGGCCGCACCCAAGCCCAAGAAGCAAGCATGGAGTGCTCGACGCCCTTCTTCCAAGCAGGAGGATAAGCCTGCTGCCTGATGGGACGGGCCTCTCTCTGGGGGACCCCAGAGTGGGAGGCCGACTTCTCCAATTCGCCCAGTGTTGGCACAATACCACCACGGATGCCTGGGTTCGAGAAGTAGTCTCTCAGGGGTACACCCTGTCTTTTCGGTTCAGGCCGCCCCACCAGTTTTTCTGTACGAGTCCTTCTCTGGACAAGACCAAAGCTGGTCAGATTCAGGTAGCTATAGAATCCTTGCTACAAGCAGGGGTCATTGTTCCCGTTCCGCAGTCTCAGCGCGGGACGGGGTACTATTCTACTCTGTTTCTGGTACAGAAACCCAATGGTTCTCATCGCCCTATCCTGAATTTGAAGTCTCTGAACAGATACCTCAGAGTTCCCAGGTTCAGGATGGAAACGTTACGTTCCATCATTCTGGCGATGGAACCCGGGGATTATATGGTCTCCCTCGATATCCAGGACGCCTATCTCCATGTGCCCATAGCACCGGCACATCAGCGGTATCTGAGGTTTGCTATCCTGAACCATCACTACCAGTTTCGGGCGTTGCCTTTTGGCCTTTCCACGGCTCCGAGGGTGTTCACCAAGGTGATGGCGGTTATGGCTGCCCACCTTCGGGGTCAGGGTCTACGTCTGTTGCCGTACCTGGACGATCTTCTGCTGCTGGCGAGCTCCCCGGAGGTGCTTCTTCGACATCTCCACCTGACCATTGCTTGTCTTCAAGCACACGGGTGGTTGATAAACTGGAAGAAGTCCTCCCTGATTCCATCACAGCGGATGGTTCATTTGGGAGCCCTGCTGGATTCTCGTCAGCAGCGGATTTTCCTGACTCCAGAGAAGGTCTCCTCCCTGCAGCTGCGGATACACAGTTGCCTGAGCAGTTGCCGCCTGTCGGTCCATTCAGCTATGAGAGTTCTGGGGTCCATGGTGTCGACATTCGACATGGTGGAATTTGCCCAGTTCCATTCCCGGCCCCTGCAGGCGCTGATTCTATCGGAATGGAACGGGTTACCTCACCGGATCCGCTCTCAGATGCTGGTGTTGTCCGCGGAGGTTCGGCAGTCTTTGGCTTGGTGGCTTCAGACGGTGCATCTGGTCGAGGGGCGCCCCTTTTGGATCCCGGACTGGGTCCTGCTCACGACGGATGCCAGTCTTCGGGGTTGGGGGGCAGTGACCGGCTCATTATCGCTTCAGGGTCATTGGTCCGCGGAAGAAGCACTTCTCCCCATCAACATCCTGGAACTGCGGGCTGTGTACAGGGCCCTGCAGTCGTCCGGCCCCGCTCTTCACGGAAGGGCGGTTCAGGTGCAGTCCGACAACGCTACCACGGTGGCATACATCAACCACCAAGGGGGAACTCGCAGTCGGGCAGCAATGTCGGAGGTGTCTCGCATTCTTGCTTGGGCGGAGTGTCACGTTCCAGCGATCTCGGCAGTCTTCATTCCCGGAGTCCTCAATTGGGAGGCGGACTTCCTCAGCCGTCACGATGTGCATCCCGGGGAATGGTCGCTTCACCCAGAGGTGTTTCAGCTACTCGTGGACAGGTGGGGGCTGCCGGAGCTGGACTTGATGGCCTCCCGTCACAATCACAAGTTGCCCGTTTACGGGTCAAGGACAAGAGACGCAGGCGCCTGTCTGGTAGACGCTCTGTCGGTGAAATGGACGTTTCACCTGGCGTATCTGTTTCCTCCGATATCCTTACTTCCTCGGGTTCTGCGGAAATTCAAGCAGGACGGCGGCACGCTCGTGCTGGTGGCTCCGGCGTGGCCCAGACGTCCTTGGTACTCCGATCTGAGGTGCCTCTCCATCGACGCTCCGTACCTTCTTCCTCAGCGTCGGGACCTGTTGTCTCAGGGGCCCTGCCTTTACCCGGATCTGGGTCGGCTGTCTTTGACGGTGTGGCTCTTGAGACAGCCGTCTTGAGGTCTAGGGGTTTCTCCAGTTCAGTGATTGGTACCATGCTTTGGGCACGCAAGCCTGCCTCCGCGCGGATTTACCACAGGGTGTGGCGCACTTATTTTCAGTGGTGTGAATCCAGAAACTATGATCCGCAGGTGTTCCGGGTTTCCAGAATCTTGGAATTTCTTCAATCGGGTTTGGACCTCGGCTTACGCCTGGCCTCTCTGAAGGTTCATGTGTCTGCTTTGTCCGTGTGGTTTCAGCGACGGATTGCTACACTGCCAGATGTTTACACCTTTTTCCAAGGTGTTCTCAGGATCCAGCCTCCCTTCGTGCCTCCGGTGGCTCCGTGGGACTTGACGGTGGTACTGAGGGTCTTGCAGGGTCCTCCTTTTGAGCCGCTTGAGCCGGTGGAGCTCAAGTGGCTGACGTTTAAGACCATTTTTCTCCTGGCAATTGCTTCGGCCAGGAGGGTTTCAGAATTGGGGGCGCTTTCCTGTCGCCCTCCTTTTCTGATTTTTCACCAGGACAGGGCAGTGCTCCGCACGCGTCCTGAGTTTTTGCCCAAAGTGGTTTCAAAGTTCCACATTAATCAGGCTTCCTTGGATGTGGTCCGGGCACTTAGAATCTATGTGGACCGGACTGCTTCGGTTAGGAAGTCGGATTCTTTGTTTGTCCTCTTCGGTTTTCACAAGAGGGGTTGGCCTGCCAACAAGCAAACGTTAGCCCGTTGGCTTCGTTCAGTTATTTGTGAGGCTTATGCGCAGGAGGGTTTACCTGTGCCAGCCTCTGTTAAGGCTCATTCCACTCGTTCTGTGGGTCCCTCTTGGGCTGCTAGACGTGGCGCCTCCGCTGTTCAGCTGTGTAAGGCGGCTACTTGGTCTTCAATTCAGACGTTTTTGAGGTTTTATGCGTTTGACACCTTCGCCTCTCAGGATGCATCCTTTGGGCGCCGGGTACTCCTTTCAGCACTGGAGCGTCCCCGCCCTTAGTTGAACTGCTTTGGGACATCCCCAAGGTCAACCCTGTGGACCCCCTATGGACCCTGAAGTAGAAAACAAGAGATATGTTAAGAACTTACCTTTGTTATCTCTGTTTCTACGAAGTCCATAGGGTCCACAGGGCGCCCGCCCTGACGCACCTGGCTTCAAATGGGCTGTGTGGCTGGTCACCGGTTTTCCGTCTCCCATTTCTGTGAGTATGGTTTCTTGTGTGTTCCAGTCTTCCTTCTCTCTGTTTAGTCTCCTCCTCCGGCCTTAGCTGCTTACCAACTGAGGTGCCTGTGGCCGGGGCGGGGTATAGAGGAGGACGGACCCAAGTGCATCCTGGGAGCAGCAAAGCTTTAACTTCGTGGTGCCCGTGGATCCAGATCCAGCTATACCCCCAAGGTCAACCCTGTGGACCCTATGGACTTCGTAGAAACAGAGATAACAAAGGTAAGTTCTTACCATATCTCTTGTTATAGTGATATCCCAGGGTCAGCCTTACACACCACAAGCACCTTACATGCACAATTGTCACCATTATAGTGATATCCCAGGATCAGCCTTACACACCACGAGCACCGTACATGCACAATTGTCACAATTATAGTGATATCCTAGGGATCAGCCTTACACACCACGAGCACCGTACATGCACCGTTATAGTGATATCCCAGGATCAGCCTTACACACCACGAGCATAGTACATGCACCGTTATCACCATCATAGTGATATCCCTGGATCTGCCTTACACACCGTTATGTCTGTGTCCTTGATTACAGGGCAGGATCCAGTCTCATGGAGTCTGTGTCAGCCAGCAATTCTCAGCCAGAGCAGTGGCCTTGTGGAAGGAGTGAGTGCACGCACGTATACCCCTCTGATGAAGAGACGTCTATGTCAGACATTGGAGGAGAGAGTGCAGCATTATGTACGACGTGGAAGAATTGCAGCGCCCCCTGATGGTGATGTGCAGAATGCAGAAAGCAAAATACAAGATTGCGAGAAAATGGCAGAACTGTTAATAAAGGAAGATGTTTCTCAGAGCGGGTGTGGAGCTAAATCCCACCGTACATCTCACTCAGTGCCAGAAATCCACAGCCAAGAGGCAGGAGATGACACGCTCCAACAGAATGTCAAGAGAGGACGCTTCAGTCTGCAAAATAAGAGTGTATAGAAGATTCTCCATTCACAGACAGAGGAGATCCGGCCTACAACCGTCTGACAATGCAGAGTCTGACAATACAGAGACCGTACACACAGCTGACTGTAAGGTCACATGACCAAGATCACACAGCTGACTGTAAGGTCACATGACCAAGATCACACAGCTGACTGTAAGGTCACATGACCAAGGTCACACAGCTGACTGTAAGGTCACATGACCAAGGTCACACAGCTGACTGTAAGGTCACATGACCAAGATCACACAGCTGACTGTAAGGTCACATGACCAAGATCACACAGCTGACTGTAAGGTCACATGACCAAGATCACACAGCTGACTGTAAGGTCACATGACCAAGGTCACACAGCTGACTGTAAGGTCACATGACCAAGGTCACACAGCTGACTGTAAGGTCACATGACCAAGGTCACACAGCTGACTGTAAGGTCACATGACCAAGGTCACACAGCTGACTGTAAGGTCACATGACCAAGGTCACACAGCTGACTGTAAGGTCACATGACCAAGGTCACACAGCTGACTGTAAGGTCACATGACCAAGGTCACACAGCTGACTGTAAGGTCACATGACCAAGGTCACACAGCTGACTGTAAGGTCACATGACAAAGACTGTACACACAGCTGACTGTAAGGTCACATGACAAAGGTCACACAGCTGACTGTAATGTCACATGACCAAGGTCACACAGCTGACTGTAAGGTCACATAACTGAAACGAAATGCATTTGTTCTTAATTATTTTTCTTTTAAATAAATTTGGTGAAATACAGGTTTATTTGTGAGAGGGCGCAATGAGTGTACTGTGTGGCTGGCGTTGCGGCACGGGAGCACCCGTAGTCGCGGTGCTGGCCGTAGGGCCGTGCGGGAGCACACGTAGTCGCGGTGCTGGCCGAATGGTGTGGAACCAGGGGTGACTACGTGTGCTGTAATATTTCAGTGTCCTGTGACCATGAGCGAGCGATAGCAGGTTCTGGATGGTGGATTGATGATGGTGGTAGGACAATTGTACTGGTAATTTCTCCTTCATCCACTAGGGGACACTGGAGGCTTCAAGACAGTGGGGTATAGACGTGTGCTAAGTGGGAGCAGGCACTGATGTGTGACTAGCTCCTCCCCCTGCAAGCCCAGTCTTAGTTAGTGCCCGAGGGGAGCTGGGGATGTATGTCACATTCTCCTCAGGGTATTTATATAGTAAGAGTGTAGGATATCTATAGAGCAGACAGTGGGGTACAGACGTGTGCTAAGTGGGAGCAGGCACTGACGTGTGACTAGCTCCTCCCCCTACAAGCCCAGTCTTAGTTAGTGCCCGAGGGGAGCTGGGGGTATATGTCACATTCACCTCAGGGTATTTATATAGTAAGAGCGCAGGATCTCTATAGAGCAGACAGTGGGGTACAGACGTGTGCTAAGTGGGAGCAGGCACTGACGTGTGACTAGCTCCTCCCCCTACAAGCCCAGTCTTAGTTAGTGCTCGAGGGGAGCTGGGGGTGTATGTCACATTCTCCTCAGGGTATATATATAGTAAGAGCGCAGGATATCTATAGAGCAGACAGTGGGGTATAGACGTGTGCTAAGTGGGAGCAGGCACTGACGTGTGACTAGCTCCTCCCCCTACAAGCCCAGTCTTAGTGCCCGAGGGGAGCTGGGGGTTTATGTCACATTCTCCTCAGGGTATATATATAGTAAGAGCGCAGGATCTCTATAGAGCAGACAGTTGGGTATAGACGTGTGCTAAGTGGAAGTTGGCACTGACGTGTGACTAGCTCCTCCCCCTCCAAGCCCAGTCTTAGTTAGTGCCCGAGGGGAGCTGGGGGTATATGTCCCATTCTCCTCAGGGTATTTATATAGTAAGAGCGCAGGATATCTATAGAGCAGACAGTGGGGTATAGACTTGTGCTAAGTGGGAGCTGGCACTGACGTGTGACTAGCTCCTCCCCCTACAAGCCCAGTCTTAGTGCCCGAGGGGAGCTGGGGGTATGTGTCACATTCTCCTCAGGGTATTTATATAGTAAGAGCGCAGGATATCTATAGAGCAGACAGTGGGGTATAGACGTGTGCTAAGTGGGAGCTGGCACTGACGTGTGACTAGCTCCTCCCCCTACAAGCCCAGTCTTAGTGCCCGAGGGGAGCTGGGGGTGTGTGTCACATTCTCCTCAGGGTATATATATAGTAAGAGCGCAGGATCTCTATAGAGCAGACAGTTGGGTATAGACGTGTGCTAAGTGGGAGCAGGCACTGACGTGTGACTAGCTCCTCCCCCTACAAGCCCAGTCTTAGTGCCCGAGGGGAGCTGGGGGTGTATGTCACATTCTCATCAGGGTATTTATATAGTAAGAGCGCAGGATATCTATAGAGCAGACAGTGGGGTATAGACGTGTGCTAAGTGGGAGCAGGCACTGACGTGTGACTAGCTCCTCCCCCTACAAGCCCAGTCTTAGTGCCCGAGGGGAGCTGGGGGTGTATGTCACATTCTCCTCAGGGTATTTATATAGTAAGAGCGCAGGATCTCTATAGAGCAGACAGTGGGGTACAGACGTGTGCTAAGTGGGAGCAGGCACTGACGTGTGACTAGCTCCTCCCCCTACAAGCCCAGTCTTAGTTAGTGCTCGAGGGGAGCTGGGGGTGTGTGTCACATTCTCCTCAGGGTATTTATATAGTAAGAGCGCAGGATATCTATAGAGCAGACAGTGGGGTATAGACTTGTGCTAAGTGGGAGCAGGCACTGACGTGTGACTAGCTCCTCCCCCTACAAGCCCAGTCTTAGTGCCCGAGGGGAGCTGGGGGTATATGTCATTCTCCTCAGGGTATATATATAGTAAGAGCGCAGGATATCTATAGAGCAGACAGTGGGGTATAGACGTGTGCTAAGTGGGAGCAGGCACTGACGTGTGACTAGCTCCTCCCCCTACAAGCCCAGTCTTAGTGCCCGAGGGGAGCTGGGGGTGTATGTCACATTCTCCTCAGGGTATATATATAGTAAGAGCGCAGGATCTCTATAGAGCAGACAGTTGGGTATAGACGTGTGCTAAGTGGAAGTTGGCACTGACGTGTGACTAGCTCCTCCCCCTCCAAGCCCAGTCTTAGTTAGTGCCCGAGGGAGGCTGGGGGTATATGTCACATTCTCCTCAGGGTATTTATATAGTAAGAGCGCAGGATCTCTATAGAGGAGACAGTGGGGTATAGACTTGTGCTAAGTGGGAGCTGGCACTGACGTGTGACTAGCTCCTCCCCCTACAAGCCCAGTCTTAGTGCCCGAGGGGAGCTGGGGGTATGTGTCACATGTGCCCGAGGGGAGCTGGGGGTGTATGTCACATTCTCATCAGGGTATATATATATAGTAAGAGCGCAGGATATCTATAGAGCAGACAGTGGGGTATAGACGTGTGCTAAGTGGGAGCAGGCACTGACGTGTGACTAGCTCCTCCCCCTACAAGCCCAGTCTTAGTGCCCGAGGGGAGCTGGGGGTGTATGTCACATTCTCCTCAGGGTATTTATATAGTAAGTGCGCAGGATCTCTATAGAGCAGACAGTGGGGTATATACGTGTGCTATGTGGGAGCTGGCACTGACGTGTGACTAGCTCCTCCCCCTTCAAGCCCAGTCTTAGTTAGTGCCCGAGGGGAGCTGGGGGTGTATGTCACATTCTCCTCAGGGTATATATATAGTAAGAGCGCAGGATCTCTATAGAGGAGACAGTGGGGTATAGACGTGTGCTAAGTGGGAGCTGGCACTGACGTGTGACTAGCTCCTCCCCCTTCAAGCCCAGTCTTAGTTAGTGCCCGAGGGGAGCTGGGGGTGTATGTCACATTCTCCTCAGGGTATTTATATAGTAAGAGCGCAGGATATCTATAGAGCAGACTGGGGTATAGACGTGTGATAAGTGGGAGCAGGCACTGATGTGTGACTAGCTCCTCCCCCTACAAGCCCTGTCTTAGTGCCCGAGGGGAGCTGGGGGTGTGTGTCACATTCTCCTCAGGGTATTTATATAGTAAGAGCGCAGGATATCTATAGAGCAGACAGTGGGGTACAGACGTGTGCTAAGTGTGAGCAGGCACTGATGTGTGACTAGCTCCTCCCCCTACAAGCCCAGTCTTAGTGCCCGAGGGGAGCTGGGGGAATATGTCACATTCTCCTCAGGGTATATATATAGTAAGAGCGCAGGATCTCTATAGAGCAGACAGTGGGGTACAGACGTGTGCTAAGTGGGAGCAGGCCCTGACTTGTGACTAGCTCCTCCCCCTACAAGCCCAGTCTTAGTGCCCGAGGGGAGCTGGGGGTATGTGTCACATTCTCCTCGGTATTTATATAGTAAGAGCGCAGGATCTTTATAGAGCAGACAGTGGGGTATAGACGTGTGCTAAGTGGGAACAGGCACTGACGTGTGACTAGCTCCTCCCCCTACAAGCCCAGTCTTAGTGCCTGAGGGGAGCTGGGGGTGTGTGTCACATTCTCCTCAGGGTATTTATATAGTAAGAGCACAGGATATCTAGAGCAGACAGTGGAGTATAGACGTGTGCTAAGTGGGAACAGGCACTGATGTGTGACTAGCTCCTCCCCCTACAAGCCCAGTCTTAGTGCCCGAGGGGAGCTGGGGGTGTATGTCACATTCTCCTCAGGGTATTTATATAGTAAGTGCGCAGGATCTCTATAGAGCAGACAGTGGGGTATATACGTGTGCTATGTGGGAGCTGGCACTGACGTGTGACTAGCTCCTCCCCCTTCAAGCCCAGTCTTAGTTAGTGCCCGAGGGGAGCTGGGGGTGTATGTCACATTCTCCTCAGGGTATATATATAGTAAGAGCGCAGGATCTCTATAGAGGAGACAGTGGGGTATAGACGTGTGCTAAGTGGGAGCTGGCACTGACGTGTGACTAGCTCCTCCCCCTTCAAGCCCAGTCTTAGTTAGTGCCCGAGGGGAGCTGGGGGTGTATGTCACATTCTCCTCAGGGTATTTATATAGTAAGAGCGCAGGATATCTATAGAGCAGACAGTGGGGTATAGACGTGTGATAAGTGGGAGCAGGCACTGATGTGTGACTAGCTCCTCCCCCTACAAGCCCTGTCTTAGTGCCCGAGGGGAGCTGGGGGTGTGTGTCACATTCTCCTCAGGGTATTTATATAGTAAGAGCGCAGGATATCTATAGAGCAGACAGTGGGGTACAGACATGTGTTAAGTGTGAGCAGGCACTGATGTGTGACTAGCTCCTCCCCCTACAAGCCCAGTCTTAGTGCCCGAGGGGAGCTGGGGGAATATGTCACATTCTCCTCAGGGTATATATATAGTAAGAGCGCAGGATCTCTATAGAGCAGACAGTGGGGTACAGACGTGTGCTAAGTGGGAGCAGGCCCTGACGTGTGACTAGCTCCTCCCCCTACAAGCCCAGTCTTAGTGCCCGAGGGGAGCTGGGTTTATGTGTCACATTCTCGGTATTTATATAGTAAGAGCGCAGGATCTTTATAGAGCAGACAGTGGGCTATAGACGTGTGCTAAGTGGGAACAGGCACTGACGTGTGACTAGCTCCTCCCCCTACCCCAGTCTTAGTTAGTGCCCGAGGGGAGCTGGGGGTGTATGTCACATTCTCCTCAGGGTATATATATAGTAAGAGCGCAGGATCTCTATAGAGGAGACAGTGGGGTATAGACGTGTGCTAAGTGGGAGCAGGCACTGACGTGTGACTAGCTCCTCCCCCTACAAGCCCAGTCTTAGTGCCCGAGGGGAGCTGGGGGTATATGTCACATTCTCCTCGGGGTATTTATATAGTAAGAGTGCAGGATCTCTATAGAGCAGACAGTGGGGTATAGACTTGTGCTAAGTGGGAGCTGGCACTGACGTGTGACTAGCTCCTCCCCCTACAAGCCCAGTCTTAGTGCCCGAGGGGAGCTGGGGGTATGTGTCACATTCTCCTCAGGGTATTTATATAGTAAGAGCGCAGGATATCTATAGAGCAGACAGTGGGGTATAGATGTGTGCTAAGTGGGAGCTGGCACTGACGTGTGACTAGCTCCTCCCCCTACAAGCCCAGTCTTAGTGCCCGAGGGGAGCTGGTGGTGTATGTCACATTCTCCTCAGGGTATTTATATAGTAAGAGCGCAGGATCTCTATAGAGCAGACAGTGGGGTATAGAGGTGTGCTAAGTGTGAGCAGGAACTGATGTGTGACTAGCTCCTCCCCCTACAAGCCCAGTCTTAGTTAGTGCCCGAGGGGAGCTGGGGGTGTATGTCACATTCTCATCAGGGTATATAGTAAGAGCGCAGGATATCTATAGAGCAGACAGTGGGGTATAGACGTGTGCTAAGTGTGAGCAGGCACTTATGTGTGACTAGCTCCTCCCCCTACAAGCCCAGTCTTAGTGCCCGAGGGGAGCTGGGGGTATATGTCACATTCTCCTCAGGGTATATATATAGTAAGAGCGCAGGATCTCTATAGAGCAGACAGTGGGGTACAGACGTGTGCTAAGTGGGAACAGGCACTGACGTGTGACTAGCTCCTCCCCCTACAAGCCCAGTCTTAGTTAGTGCCCGAGGGGAGCTGGGGGTGTATGTCACATTCTCCTCAGGGTATTTATATAGTAAGAGCGCAGGATCTCTATAGAGGAGACAGTGGGGTATAGACGTGCGCTAAGTGGGAGCTGGCACTGACGTGTGACTAGCTCCTCCCCCTAGAAGCCCAGTCTTAGTTAGTGCCCGAGGGGAGCTGGGGGTGTATGTCATATTCTCATCAGGGTATTTATATAGTAAGAGCGCAGGATATCTATAGAGCAGACAGTGGGGTATAGACGTGTGCTAAGTGGGAGCAGGCACTGACGTGTGACTAGCTCCTCCCACTACAAGCCCAGTCTTAGTGCCCGAGGGGAGCTGGGGGTTTATGTCACATTCTCATCAGGGTATATATATAGTAAGAGCGCAGGATATCTATAGAGCAGACAGTGGGGTATAGACGTGTGCTAAGTGTGAGCTGGCACTGACGTGTGATTAGCTCCTCCCCCTACAAGCCCAGTCTTAGTGCCCGAGGGGAGCTGGGGGTGTGTGTCACATTCTCCTCAGGGTATTTTTATAGTAAGAGCGCAGGATATCTATAGAGCAGACGGGTATAGACGTGTGCTAAGTGGGATCTGGCACTGACGTGTGACTAGCTCCTCCCCCTACAAGCCCAGTCTTAGTTAGTGCCCGAGGGGAGCTGGGGGTGTGTGTCACATTCTCCTCAGGGTATATATATAGTAAGAGCGCAGGATCTCTATAGAGGATACAGTGGGGTATAGACGTGTGCTAAGTGGGAGCAGGCACTGATGTGTGACTAGCTCCTCCCCCTACAAGCCCTGTCTTAGATAGTGCTCGAGGGGAGCTGGGGGTGTGTGTCACATTCTCCTCAGGGTATTTATATAGTAAGAGCACAGGATATCTATAGAGCAGACAGTGGGGTATAGACGTGTATTAAGAGGGAACAGGCACTGACGTGTGACTAGCTCCTCCCCCTACAAGCCCAGTCTTAGTGCCCGAGGGGAGCTGGGGGTGTGTGTCACATTCTCAGGGTATTTATATAGTAAGAGCGCAGGATATCTGTAGAGCAGACAGTGGGGTATAGATGTGTGCTAAGTGGGAGCTGGCACTGATGTGTGACTAGCTCCTCCCCCTACAAGCCCAGTCTTAGTGCCCGAGGGGAGCTGGGGGTTTATGTCACATTCTCATCAGGGTATATATATAGTAAGAGCGCAGGATATCTATAGAGCAGACAGTGGGGTATAGACGTGTGCTAAGTGTGAGCTGGCACTGACGTGTGATTAGCTCCTCCCCCTACAAGCCCAGTCTTAGTGCCCGAGGGGAGCTGGGGGTGTGTGTCACATTCTCCTCAGGGTATTTTTATAGTAAGAGCGCAGGATATCTATAGAGCAGACGGGTATAGACGTGTGCTAAGTGGGATCTGGCACTGACGTGTGACTAGCTCCTCCCCCTACAAGCCCAGTCTTAGTTAGTGCCCGAGGGGAGCTGGGGGTGTGTGTCACATTCTCCTCAGGGTATATATATAGTAAGAGCGCAGGATCTCTATAGAGGATACAGTGGGGTATAGACGTGTGCTAAGTGGGAGCAGGCACTGATGTGTGACTAGCTCCTCCCCCTACAAGCCCTGTCTTAGATAGTGCTCGAGGGGAGCTGGGGGTGTGTGTCACATTCTCCTCAGGGTATTTATATAGTAAGAGCACAGGATATCTATAGAGCAGACAGTGGGGTATAGACGTGTATTAAGAGGGAACAGGCACTGACGTGTGACTAGCTCCTCCCCCTACAAGCCCAGTCTTAGTGCCCGAGGGGAGCTGGGGGTGTGTGTCACATTCTCCTCAGGGTATTTATATAGTAAGAGCGCAGGATATCTGTAGAGCAGACAGTGGGGTATAGATGTGTGCTAAGTGGGAGCTGGCACTGATGTGTGACTAGCTCCTCCCCCTACAAGCCCAGTCTTAGTGCCCGAGGGGAGCTGGGGGTATATGTCACATTCTCCTCAGGGTATATATATAGTAAGAGCGCAGGATATCTATAGAGCACACAGTGGGGTATTGACGTGTGCTAAGTGGGAGCAGGCACTGACGTGTGACTAGCTCCTCCCCCTACAAGCCCAGTCTTAGTGCCCGAGGGGAGCTGGTGGTGTATGTCACATTCTCCTCAGGGTATATATATAGTAAGAGCGCAGGATCTCTATAGAGCAGACAGTGGGGTATAGACGTGTGCTAAGTGGGAGCAGGCACTGACGTGTGACTAGCTCCTCCCCCTACAAGCCCAGTCTTAGTTAGTGCCCGAGGGCAGCTGGGGGTGTGTGTCACATTCTCCTCAGGGTATTTATATAGTAAGAGCACAGGATATCTATAGAGCAGACAGTGGGGTATAGAGGTGTGATAAGTGGAAGTTATCACTGACGTGTGACTAGCTCCTCCCCCTACAAGCCCAGTCTTAGTTAGTGCCCGAGGGGGCTGCGGGTGTGTGTCACATTCTCCTCAGGGTATATATATAGTAAGAGTGCAGGATATCTATAGAGCAGACAGTGGGGTATAGAGGTGTGCTAAGTGTGAGCTGGCACTGACGTGTGACTAGCTCCTCCCCCTACAAGCCCAGTCTTAGTGCCCGAGGGAAGCTGGGGGTTTATGTCACATTCTCCTCAGGGTATATATATAGTAAGAGCGCAGGATATCTATAGAGCAGACAGTGGGGTATAGACGTGTGCTAAGTGGGAGCTGGCACTGACGTGTGACTAGCTCCTCCCCCTACAAGCCCAGTCTTAGTGCCCGAGGGGAGCTGGGGGTATATGTCACATTCTCCTCAGGGTATATATATAGTAAGAGCGCAGGATCTCTATAGAGGAGACAGTGGGGTATAGACGTGTGCTAAGTGGGAGCTGGCACTGACGTGTGACTAGCTCCTCCCCCTTCAAGCCCAGTCTTAGTTAGTGCCCGAGGGGAGCTGGGGGTGTATGTCACATTCTCCTCAGGGTATTTATATAGTAAGAGCGCAGGATATCTATAGAGCAGACAGTGGGGTATAGACGTGTGATAAGTGGGAGCAGGCACTGATGTGTGACTAGCTCCTCCCCCTACAAGCCCTGTCTTAGTGCCCGAGGGGAGCTGGGGGTGTGTGTCACATTCTCCTCAGGGTATTTATATAGTAAGAGCGCAGGATATCTATAGAGCAGACAGTGGGGTACAGACATGTGTTAAGTGTGAGCAGGCACTGATGTGTGACTAGCTCCTCCCCCTACAAGCCCAGTCTTAGTGCCCGAGGAGAGCTGGGGGAATATGTCACATTCTCCTCAGGGTATATATATAGTAAGAGCGCAGGATCTCTATAGAGCAGACAGTGGGGTACAGACGTGTGCTAAGTGGGAGCAGGCCCTGACGTGTGACTAGCTCCTCCCCCTACAAGCCCAGTCTTAGTGCCCGAGGGGAGCTGGGTTTATGTGTCACATTCTCGGTATTTATATAGTAAGAGCGCAGGATCTTTATAGAGCAGACAGTGGGCTATAGACGTGTGCTAAGTGGGAACAGGCACTGACGTGTGACTAGCTCCTCCCCCTACCCCAGTCTTAGTTAGTGCCCGAGGGGAGCTGGGGGTGTATGTCACATTCTCCTCAGGGTATATATATAGTAAGAGCGCAGGATCTCTATAGAGGAGACAGTGGGGTATAGACGTGTGCTAAGTGGGAGCAGGCACTGACGTGTGACTAGCTCCTCCCCCTACAAGCCCAGTCTTAGTGCCCGAGGGGAGCTGGGGGTATATGTCACATTCTCCTCGGGGTATTTATATAGTAAGAGTGCAGGATCTCTATAGAGCAGACAGTGGGGTATAGACTTGTGCTAAGTGGGAGCTGGCACTGACGTGTGACTAGCTCCTCCCCCTACAAGCCCAGTCTTAGTGCCCGAGGGGAGCTGGGGGTATGTGTCACATTCTCCTCAGGGTATTTATATAGTAAGAGCGCAGGATATCTATAGAGCAGACAGTGGGGTATAGATGTGTGCTAAGTGGGAGCTGGCACTGACGTGTGACTAGCTCCTCCCCCTACAAGCCCAGTCTTAGTGCCCGAGGGGAGCTGGTGGTGTATGTCACATTCTCCTCAGGGTATTTATATAGTAAGAGCGCAGGATCTCTATAGAGCAGACAGTGGGGTATAGAGGTGTGCTAAGTGTGAGCAGGAACTGATGTGTGACTAGCTCCTCCCCCTACAAGCCCAGTCTTAGTTAGTGCCCGAGGGGAGCTGGGGGTGTATGTCACATTCTCATCAGGGTATATAGTAAGAGCGCAGGATATCTATAGAGCAGACAGTGGGGTATAGACGTGTGCTAAGTGTGAGCAGGCACTTATGTGTGACTAGCTCCTCCCCCTACAAGCCCAGTCTTAGTGCCCGAGGGGAGCTGGGGGTATATGTCACATTCTCCTCAGGGTATATATATAGTAAGAGCGCAGGATCTCTATAGAGCAGACAGTGGGGTACAGACGTGTGCTAAGTGGGAACAGGCACTGACGTGTGACTAGCTCCTCCCCCTACAAGCCCAGTCTTAGTTAGTGCCCGAGGGGAGCTGGGGGTGTATGTCACATTCTCCTCAGGGTATTTATATAGTAAGAGCGCAGGATCTCTATAGAGGAGACAGTGGGGTATAGACGTGCGCTAAGTGGGAGCTGGCACTGACGTGTGACTAGCTCCTCCCCCTAGAAGCCCAGTCTTAGTTAGTGCCCGAGGGGAGCTGGGGGTGTATGTCATATTCTCATCAGGGTATTTATATAGTAAGAGCGCAGGATATCTATAGAGCAGACAGTGGGGTATAGACGTGTGCTAAGTGGGAGCAGGCACTGACGTGTGACTAGCTCCTCCCACTACAAGCCCAGTCTTAGTGCCCGAGGGGAGCTGGGGGTTTATGTCACATTCTCATCAGGGTATATATATAGTAAGAGCGCAGGATATCTATAGAGCAGACAGTGGGGTATAGACGTGTGCTAAGTGTGAGCTGGCACTGACGTGTGATTAGCTCCTCCCCCTACAAGCCCAGTCTTAGTGCCCGAGGGGAGCTGGGGGTGTGTGTCACATTCTCCTCAGGGTATTTTTATAGTAAGAGCGCAGGATATCTATAGAGCAGACGGGTATAGACGTGTGCTAAGTGGGATCTGGCACTGACGTGTGACTAGCTCCTCCCCCTACAAGCCCAGTCTTAGTTAGTGCCCGAGGGGAGCTGGGGGTGTGTGTCACATTCTCCTCAGGGTATATATATAGTAAGAGCGCAGGATCTCTATAGAGGATACAGTGGGGTATAGACGTGTGCTAAGTGGGAGCAGGCACTGATGTGTGACTAGCTCCTCCCCCTACAAGCCCTGTCTTAGATAGTGCTCGAGGGGAGCTGGGGGTGTGTGTCACATTCTCCTCAGGGTATTTATATAGTAAGAGCACAGGATATCTATAGAGCAGACAGTGGGGTATAGACGTGTATTAAGAGGGAACAGGCACTGACGTGTGACTAGCTCCTCCCCCTACAAGCCCAGTCTTAGTGCCCGAGGGGAGCTGGGGGTGTGTGTCACATTCTCAGGGTATTTATATAGTAAGAGCGCAGGATATCTGTAGAGCAGACAGTGGGGTATAGATGTGTGCTAAGTGGGAGCTGGCACTGATGTGTGACTAGCTCCTCCCCCTACAAGCCCAGTCTTAGTGCCCGAGGGGAGCTGGGGGTTTATGTCACATTCTCATCAGGGTATATATATAGTAAGAGCGCAGGATATCTATAGAGCAGACAGTGGGGTATAGACGTGTGCTAAGTGTGAGCTGGCACTGACGTGTGATTAGCTCCTCCCCCTACAAGCCCAGTCTTAGTGCCCGAGGGGAGCTGGGGGTGTGTGTCACATTCTCCTCAGGGTATTTTTATAGTAAGAGCGCAGGATATCTATAGAGCAGACGGGTATAGACGTGTGCTAAGTGGGATCTGGCACTGACGTGTGACTAGCTCCTCCCCCTACAAGCCCAGTCTTAGTTAGTGCCCGAGGGGAGCTGGGGGTGTGTGTCACATTCTCCTCAGGGTATATATATAGTAAGAGCGCAGGATCTCTATAGAGGATACAGTGGGGTATAGACGTGTGCTAAGTGGGAGCAGGCACTGATGTGTGACTAGCTCCTCCCCCTACAAGCCCTGTCTTAGATAGTGCTCGAGGGGAGCTGGGGGTGTGTGTCACATTCTCCTCAGGGTATTTATATAGTAAGAGCACAGGATATCTATAGAGCAGACAGTGGGGTATAGACGTGTATTAAGAGGGAACAGGCACTGACGTGTGACTAGCTCCTCCCCCTACAAGCCCAGTCTTAGTGCCCGAGGGGAGCTGGGGGTGTGTGTCACATTCTCCTCAGGGTATTTATATAGTAAGAGCGCAGGATATCTGTAGAGCAGACAGTGGGGTATAGATGTGTGCTAAGTGGGAGCTGGCACTGATGTGTGACTAGCTCCTCCCCCTACAAGCCCAGTCTTAGTGCCCGAGGGGAGCTGGGGGTATATGTCACATTCTCCTCAGGGTATATATATAGTAAGAGCGCAGGATATCTATAGAGCACACAGTGGGGTATTGACGTGTGCTAAGTGGGAGCAGGCACTGACGTGTGACTAGCTCCTCCCCCTACAAGCCCAGTCTTAGTGCCCGAGGGGAGCTGGTGGTGTATGTCACATTCTCCTCAGGGTATATATATAGTAAGAGCGCAGGATCTCTATAGAGCAGACAGTGGGGTATAGACGTGTGCTAAGTGGGAGCAGGCACTGACGTGTGACTAGCTCCTCCCCCTACAAGCCCAGTCTTAGTTAGTGCCCGAGGGCAGCTGGGGGTGTGTGTCACATTCTCCTCAGGGTATTTATATAGTAAGAGCACAGGATATCTATAGAGCAGACAGTGGGGTATAGAGGTGTGATAAGTGGAAGTTATCACTGACGTGTGACTAGCTCCTCCCCCTACAAGCCCAGTCTTAGTTAGTGCCCGAGGGGGCTGCGGGTGTGTGTCACATTCTCCTCAGGGTATATATATAGTAAGAGTGCAGGATATCTATAGAGCAGACAGTGGGGTATAGAGGTGTGCTAAGTGTGAGCTGGCACTGACGTGTGACTAGCTCCTCCCCCTACAAGCCCAGTCTTAGTGCCCGAGGGAAGCTGGGGGTTTATGTCACATTCTCCTCAGGGTATATATATAGTAAGAGCGCAGGATATCTATAGAGCAGACAGTGGGGTATAGACGTGTGCTAAGTGGGAGCTGGCACTGACGTGTGACTAGCTCCTCCCCCTACAAGCCCAGTCTTAGTGCCCGAGGGGAGCTGGGGGTATATGTCACATTCTCCTCAGGGTATATATATAGTAAGAGCTCAGGATATCTATAGAGCAGACAGTGGGGTATAGACGTGTGCTAAGTGTGAGCTGGCACTGACGTGTGACTAGCTCCTCCCCCTACAAGCCCAGTCTTAGTTAGTGCCCGAGGGGAGCTGGGGGTGTGTGCCACATTCTCCTCAGGGTATTTATATAGTTAGAGCGCAGGATATCTATAGAGCAGACAGTGGGGTATAGACGTGTGCTAAGTGTGAGCTGGCACTGACGTGTGACTAGCTCCTCCCCCTACAAGCCCAGTCTTAGTTAGTGCCAGAGGGGAGCTGGGGGGGTGTGTCACATTATCCTCAGGGTATTTATATAGTAAGAGCACAGGATATCTATAGAGCAGACAGTGGGGTATAGAGGTGTGATAAGTGGAAGTTATCACTGACGTGTGACTAGCTCCTCCCCCTACAAGCCCAGTCTTAGTTAATGCCCGAGGGGAGCTGGGGGTGTATGTCACATTCTCCTCGGGGTATTTATATAGTAAGAGCGCAGGATCTCTATAGAGCAGACAGTGGGGTATAGATGTGTGCTAAGTGGGAACAGGCACTGACGTGTGACTAGCTCCTCCCCCTACAAGCCCAGTCTTAGTGCCCGAGGGGAGCTGGGGGTGTGTGTCACATTCTCCTCAGGGTATTTATATAGTAAGAGCGCCGGATCTCTATAGAGCAGACAGTGGGGTATAGACTTGTGCTAAGTGGGAGCAGGCACTGACGTGTGACTAGCTCCTCCCCCTACAAGCCCAGTCTTAGTGCCCGAGGGGAGCTGGGGGTATATGTCACATTCTACTCAGGGTATATATATAGTAAGAGCGCAGGATATCTATAGAGCAGACAGTGGGGTATAGACGTGTGCTAAGTGGGAGCAGGCAATGACGTTTGACTAGCTCCTCCCCCTACAAGCCCAGTCTTAGTGCCCGAGGGGAGCTGGGGGTGTATGTCACATTCTCCTCAGGGTATATATATAGTAAGAGCGCAGGATATCTATAGAGCAGACAGTGGGGTATAGACGTGTGCTAAGTGGGAGCAGGCACTGACATGTGACTAGCTCCTCCCCCTACAAGCCCAGTCTTAGTGCCCGAGGGGAGCTGGGGGTGTGTGTCACATTCTCCTCAGGGTATTTATATAGTGAGAGCGCAGGATATCTATAGAGCAGACAGTGGGGTATAGACGTGTGCTAAGTGGGAGCTGGCACTGACGTGTGACTAGCTCCTCCCCCTACAAGCCCAGTCTTAGTTAGTGCCCGAGGGGAGCTGGGGGCATATGTCACATTCTCAGGGTATTTATATAGTAAGAGCGCAGGATCTCTATAGAGCAGACAGTGGGGTATAGACGTGTGCCAAGTCGGAGCTGGCACTGACGTGTGACTAGCTCCTCCCCCTACAAGCCCAGTCTTAGTGCCCGAGGGGAGCTGGGGGTGTGTGTCACATTCTCCTCAGGGTATTTATATAGTAAGAGCGCAGGATATCTATAGAGCAGACAGTGGGGTATAGACATGTGCTAAGTGGGAGCTGGCACTGACGTGTGACTAGCTCCTCCCCCTACAGCCCAGTCTTAGTGCCCGAGGGGAGCTGGGGGTGTATGTCACATTCTCCTCAGGGTATTTATATAGTAAGAGCGCAGGATATCTATAGAGCAGACAGTGGGGTATAGACGTGTGCTAAGTGTGAGCTGGCACTGACGTGTGACTAGCTCCTCCCTCTACAAGCCCAGTCTTAATTAGTGCCCGAGGGGAGCTGTGGGTGTGTGTTACATTCTCCTCAGGGTATTTATATAGTAAGAGCGCAGGATATCTTTAGAGCAGACAGTGGGGTATAGACAAGTGCTAAGTGGGAACAGGCACTGACGTGTGACTAGCTCCTCCCCCTACAAGCCCAGTCTTAATTAGTGCCCGAGGGGAGCTGGGGGTGTGTGTCACATTCTCCTCAGGGTATTTATATAGTAAGAGCGCAGGATATCTTTAGAGCAGACAGTGGGGTATAGACGTGTGCTAAGTGGGAGCAGGCACTGACATGTGACTAGCTCCTCCCCTTACAAGCCCAGTCTTAGTGCCCGAGGGGAGCTGGGCGTTTATGTCACATTCTCCTCAGGGTATTTATATAGTAAGAGCGCAGGATATCTATAGAGCAGACAGTGGGGTATAGACTTGTGCTAAGTGGGAGCAGGCACTGACGTGTGACTAGCTCCTCCCCCTACAAGCCCAGTCTTAATGCCCGAGGGGAGCTGGGGGTGTATGTCACATTCTCCTCAGGGTATATATATAGTAAGAGCGCAGGATATCTATAGAGCAGACAGTGGGGTATAGACTTGTGCTAAGTGGGAGCAGGCACTGACGTGTGACTAGCTCCTCCCCCTACAAGCCCAGTCTTAGTGCCCGAGGGGAGCTGGGGGTATATGTCACATTCTCCTCAGGGTATATATATAGTAAGAGCGCAGGATATCTATAGAGCAGACAGTGGGGTATAGACGTGTGCTAAGTGGGAGCTGGCACTGACGTGTGACTAGCTCCTCCCCCTACAAGCCCAGTCTTAGTTAGTGCCCGTGGGGAGCTGTGGGTGTGTGTCACATTCTCAGGGTATTTATATAGTAAGAGCGCAGGATATCTATAGAGCAGACAGTGGGGTATAGAGGTGTGATAAGTGGAAGCTGGCACTGACGTGTGACTAGCTCCTCCCCCTACAAGCCCAGTCTTAGTGGCCGAGGGGAGCTGGGGGTATATGTCACATTCTCCTCAGGGTATTTATATAGTAAGAGCGCAGGATCTCTATAGAGCAGACAGTGGGGTATAGACGTGTGCTAAGTCGGAGCTGGCACTGACGTGTGACTAGCTCCTCCCCCTACAAGCCCAGTCTTAGTGCCCGAGGGGAGCTGGGGGTGTGTGTCACATTCTCCTCAGGGTATTTATATAGTAAGAGCACAGGATCTGTATAGAGCAGACAGTGGGGTATAGACGTGTGCTAAGTGGGAGCTGGCACTGACGTGTGACTAGCTCCTCCCTCTACAAGCCCAGTCTTAGTGCCCGAGGGGAGCTGGGGGTGTATGTCACATTCTCCTCAGGGTATTTATATAGTAAGAGCGCAGGATATCTATAGAGCAGACAGTGGGGTATAGACGTGTGCTAAGTGTGAGCTGGCACTGACGTGTGACTAGCTCCTCCCTCTACAAGCCCAGTCTTAGTTAGTGGCCGAGGGGAGCTGGGGGTGTGTGTCACATTCTCCTCAGGGTATTTATATAGTAAGAGCGCAGGATATCTATAGAGCAGACAGTGGGGTATAGACTTGTGCTAAGTGTGAGCAGGCACTGACGTGTGACTAGCTCCTCCCCCTACAAGCCCAGTCTTAGTGCCCGAGGGGAGCTGGGGGTGTATGTCACATTCTCCTCAGGGTATTTATATAGTAAGAGCGCAGGATATCTATAGAGCAGACAGTGGGGTATAAACGTGTGCTAAGTGTGAGCTAGCACTGACGTGTGACAAGCTCCTCCCCCTACAAGCCCAGTCTTAGTTAGTGCCCGAGGTGAGCTGGGGGTGTCTCACATTCTCCTCAGGGTATTTATATATTAAGAGCGCAGGATCTCTATAGAGCAGACAGTGGGGTATAGACGTGTGCTAAGTGGGAGCAGGCACTGACGTGTGACTAGCTCCTCCCCCTACAAGCCCAGTCTTAGTTAGTGCCCGAGGGGAGCTGGGGGTGTATGTCACATTCTCCTCAGGGTATATATATAGTAAGAGCGCAGGATATCTATTGAGCAGACAGTGGGGTATAGAATTGTGCTAAGTGGGAGCTGGCACTGACGTGTGACTAGCTCCTCCCCCTACAAGCCCAGTCTTAGTGCCCGAGGGGAGCTGGGGGTGTGTGTCACATTCTCCTCAGGGTATTTATATAGTAAGAGCACAGGATATCTATAGAGCAGACAGTGGGGTACAGACGTGTGGTAAGTGGGAGCAGGCACTGATGTGTGACTAGCTCCTCCCCCTACAAGCCCAGTCTTAGTTAGTGCCCGAGGGGAGCTGGGGGTGTATGTCACATTCTCCTCAGGGTATATATATAGTAAGAGCGCAGGATCTCTATAGAGCAGACAGTGGGGTATAGAATTGTGCTAAGTGGGAGCTGGCACTGACGTGTGACTAGCTCCTCTTCCTACAAGCCCAGTCATAGTTAGTGCCCGAGGGGAGCTGGGGGTGTGTGTCACATTCTCCTCAGGGTATATATATAGTAAGAGCGCAGAATATCTATAGAGCAGACAGTGGGGTATAGAGGTGTGCTAAGTGTGAGCAGGCACTGACGTGTGACTAGCTCCTCCCCCTACAAGCCCAGTCTTAGTGCCCGAGGGGAGCTGGGGGTGTATGTCACATTCTCCTCCGGGTATTTAGATAGTAAGAGCGCAGGATATCTATAGAGCAGACAGTGGGGTATAGACGTGTGCTAAGTGTGAGCAGGCACTGACGTGTGACTAGCTCCTCCCCCTACAAGCCCAGTCTTAATTAGTGCCCGCGGGGAGCTGGGGGTGTGTGTCACATTCTCCTCAGGGTATATATATAGTAAGAGCGCAGAATATCTATAGAGCAGACAGTGGGGTATAGATGTGTGCTAAGTGGGAGCTGGCACTGACATGTGCCTAGCTCCTCCCCATACAAGCCCAGTCTTCGTTAGTGCCCGAGGGGAGCTGGGGGTGTATGTCACATTCTCCTCAGGGTATTTGTATAGTTAGAGCGTAGGATATCTTTAGAGCAGACAGTGGGGTATAGACGTGTGCTAAGTGGGAGCAGGCACTGACGTGTGACTATCTCCTCCCCCTACAAGCCCAGTCTTAGTGCCCGAGGGGAGCTGGGTGTGTGTGTCACATTCTCCTTAGGGTATTTATATAGTAAGAGCGCAGGATATCTATAGAGCAGACAGTGGGGTATAGAGGTGTGCTAAGTGGGAGCTGGCACTGATGTGTGACTAGCTCCTCCCACTACAAGCCCAGTCTTAGTTAGTGCCCGAGGGGAGCTGGGGGTGTGTGTCACATTCTCCTCAGGGTATTTATATAGTAAGAGCGCAGGATATCTATAGAGCAGACAGTGGGGTATAGAGGTGTGATATGTGGGAGCTGGCACTGACGTGTGACTAGCTCCTCCCCCTACAAGCCCAGTCTTAGTTAGTGCCCGAGGGGAGCTTGGGGTATATGTCACATTCTCCTCAGGGTATTTATATAGTAAGAGCGCAGGATATCTATAGAGCAGACAGTGGGGTATAGACGTGTGCTAAGTGGGAGCAGGCACTGACGTGTGACTAGCTCCTCCCCCTACAAGCCCAGTCTTAGTGCCCGATGGGAGCTGGGGGTGTATGTCACATTCTCCTCAGGGTATTTATATAGTAAGAGCGCAGGATATCTATAGAGCAGACAGTGGGGTATAGACGTGTGCTAAGTGGGAGCAGGCACTGACGTGTGACTAGCTCCTCCCCCTACAAGCCCAGTCTTAGTGCCCGAGGGAAGCTGGGGGTTTATGTCACATTCTCCTCAGGGTATATATATAGTAAGAGCGCAGGATATCTATAGAGCAGACAGTGGGGTATAGACGTGTGCTAAGTGGGAGCTGGCACTGACGTGTGACTAGCTCCTCCCCCTACAAGCCCAGTCTTAGTGCCCGAGGGGAGCTGGGGGTATATGTCACATTCTCCTCAGGGTATATATATAGTAAGAGCTCAGGATATCTATAGAGCAGACAGTGGGGTATAGACGTGTGCTAAGTGTGAGCTGGCACTGACGTGTGACTAGCTCCTCCCCCTACAAGCCCAGTCTTAGTTAGTGCCCGAGGGGAGCTGGGGGTGTGTGCCACATTCTCCTCAGGGTATTTATATAGTTAGAGCGCAGGATATCTATAGAGCAGACAGTGGGGTATAGACGTGTGCTAAGTGTGAGCTGGCACTGACGTGTGACTAGCTCCTCCCCCTACAAGCCCAGTCTTAGTTAGTGCCCGAGGGGAGCTGGGGGGGTGTGTCACATTATCCTCAGGGTATTTATATAGTAAGAGCACAGGATATCTATAGAGCAGACAGTGGGGTATAGAGGTGTGATAAGTGGAAGTTATCACTGACGTGTGACTAGCTCCTCCCCCTACAAGCCCAGTCTTAGTTAATGCCCGAGGGGAGCTGGGGGTGTATGTCACATTCTCCTCAGGGTATTTATATAGTAAGAGCGCAGGATCTCTATAGAGCAGACAGTGGGGTATAGATGTGTGCTAAGTGGGAACAGACACTGACGTGTGACTAGCTCCTCCCCCTACAAGCCCAGTCTTAGTGCCCGAGGGGAGCTGGGGGTGTGTGTCACATTCTCCTCAGGGTATTTATATAGTAAGAGCGCCGGATCTCTATAGAGCAGACAGTGGGGTATAGACTTGTGCTAAGTGGGAGCAGGCACTGACGTGTGACTAGCTCCTCCCCCTACAAGCCCAGTCTTAGTGCCCGAGGGGAGCTGGGGGTATATGTCACATTCTACTCAGGGTATATATATAGTAAGAGCGCAGGATATCTATAGAGCAGACAGTGGGGTATAGACGTGTGCTAAGTGGGAGCAGGCAATGACGTTTGACTAGCTCCTCCCCCTACAAGCCCAGTCTTAGTGCCCGAGGGGAGCTGGGGGTGTATGTCACATTCTCCTCAGGGTATATATATAGTAAGAGCGCAGGATATCTATAGAGCAGACAGTGGGGTATAGACGTGTGCTAAGTGGGAGCAGGCACTGACATGTGACTAGCTCCTCCCCCTACAAGCCCAGTCTTAGTGCCCGAGGGGAGCTGGGGGTGTGTGTCACATTCTCCTCAGGGTATTTATATAGTGAGAGCGCAGGATATCTATAGAGCAGACAGTGGGGTATAGACGTGTGCTAAGTGGGAGCTGGCACTGACGTGTGACTAGCTCCTCCCCCTACAAGCCCAGTCTTAGTTAGTGCCCGAGGGGAGCTGGGGGTATATGTCACATTCTCAGGGTATTTATATAGTAAGAGCGCAGGATCTCTATAGAGCAGACAGTGGGGTATAGACGTGTGCCAAGTCGGAGCTGGCACTGACGTGTGACTAGCTCCTCCCCCTACAAGCCCAGTCTTAGTGCCCGAGGGGAGCTGGGGGTGTGTGTCACATTCTCCTCAGGGTATTTATATAGTAAGAGCGCAGGATATCTATAGAGCAGACAGTGGGGTATAGACATGTGCAAAGTGGGAGCTGGCACTGACGTGTGACTAGCTCCTCCCCCTACAGCCCAGTCTTAGTGCCCGAGGGGAGCTGGGGGTGTATGTCACATTCTCCTCAGGGTATTTATATAGTAAGAGCGCAGGATATCTATAGAGCAGACAGTGGGGTATAGACGTGTGCTAAGTGTGAGCTGGCACTGACGTGTGACTAGCTCCTCCCTCTACAAGCCCAGTCTTAATTAGTGCCCGAGGGGAGCTGTGGGTGTGTGTTACATTCTCCTCAGGGTATTTATATAGTAAGAGCGCAGGATATCTTTAGAGCAGACAGTGGGGTATAGACAAGTGCTAAGTGGGAACAGGCACAGACGTGTGACTAGCTCCTCCCCCTACAAGCCCAGTCTTAATTAGTGCCCGAGGGGAGCTGGGGGTGTGTGTCACATTCTCCTCAGGGTATTTATATAGTAAGAGCGCAGGATATCTTTAGAGCAGACAGTGGGGTATAGACGTGTGCTAAGTGGGAGCAGGCACTGACCTGTGACTAGCTCCTCCCCTTACAAGCCCAGTCTTAGTGCCCGAGGGGAGCTGGGCGTTTATGTCACATTCTCCTCAGGGTATTTATATAGTAAGAGCGCAGGATATCTATAGAGCAGACAGTGGGGTATAGACTTGTGCTAAGTGGGAGCAGGCACTGACGTGTGACTAGCTCCTCCCCCTACAAGCCCAGTCTTAATGCCCGAGGGGAGCTGGGGGTGTATGTCACATTCTCCTCAGGGTATATATATAGTAAGAGCGCAGGATATCTATAGAGCAGACAGTGGGGTATAGACTTGTGCTAAGTGGGAGCAGGCACTGACGTGTGACTAGCTCCTCCCCCTACAAGCCCAGTCTTAGTGCCCGAGGGGAGCTGGGGGTATATGTCACATTCTCCTCAGGGTATATATATAGTAAGAGCGCAGGATATCTATAGAGCAGACAGTGGGGTATAGACGTGTGCTAAGTGGGAGCTGGCACTGACGTGTGACTAGCTCCTCCCCCTACAAGCCCAGTCTTAGTTAGTGCCCGTGGGGAGCTGTGGGTGTGTGTCACATTCTCAGGGTATTTATATAGTAAGAGCGCAGGATATCTATAGAGCAGACAGTGGGGTATAGAGGTGTGATAAGTGGAAGCTGGCACTGACGTGTGACTAGCTCCTCCCCCTACAAGCCCAGTCTTAGTGGCCGAGGGGAGCTGGGGGTATATGTCACATTCTCCTCAGGGTATTTATATAGTAAGAGCGCAGGATCTCTATAGAGCAGACAGTGGGGTATAGACGTGTGCTAAGTCGGAGCTGGCACTGATGTGTGACTAGCTCCTCCCCCTACAAGCCCAGTCTTAGTGCCAGAGGGGAGCTGGGGGTGTATGTCACATTCTCCTCAGGGTATTTATATAGTAAGAGCGCAGGATATCTATAGAGCAGACAGTGGGGTATAGACGTGTGCTAAGTGTGAGCTGGCACTGACGTGTGACTAGCTCCTCCCTCTACAAGCCCAGTCTTAGTTAGTGGCCGAGGGGAGCTGGGGGTGTGTGTCACATTCTCCTCAGGGTATTTATATAGTAAGAGCGCAGGATATCTATAGAGCAGACAGTGGGGTATAGACTTGTGCTAAGTGTGAGCAGGCACTGACATGTGACTAGCTCCTCCCCCTACAAGCCCAGTCTTAGTGCCCAAGGGGAGCTGGGGGTGTATGTCACATTCTCCTCAGGGTATTTATATAGTAAGAGCGCAGGATATCTATAGAGCAGACAGTGGGGTATAAACGTGTGCTAAGTGTGAGCTAGCACTGACGTGTGACAAGCTCCTCCCCCTACAAGCCCAGTCTTAGTTAGTGCCCGAGGGGAGCTGGGGGTGTCTCACATTCTCCTCAGGGTATTTATATATTAAGAGCGCAGGATCTCTATAGAGCAGACAGTGGGGTATAGACGTGTGCTAAGTGGGAGCAGGCACTGACGTGTGACTAGCTCCTCCCCCTACAAGCCCAGTCTTAGTTAGTGCCCGAGGGGAGCTGGGGGTGTATGTCACATTCTCCTCAGGGTATATATATAGTAAGAGCGCAGGATATCTATTGAGCAGACAGTGGGGTATAGAATTGTGCTAAGTGGGAGCTGGCACTGACGTGTGACTAGCTCCTCCCCCTACAAGCCCAGTCTTAGTGCCCGAGGGGAGCTGGGGGTGTGTGTCACATTCTCCTCAGGGTATTTATATAGTAAGAGCGCAGGATATCTATAGAGCAGACAGTGGGGTACAGACGTGTGGTAAGTGGGAGCAGGCACTGATGTGTGACTAGCTCCTCCCCCTACAAGCCCAGTCTTAGTTAGTGCCCGAGGGGAGCTGGGGGTGTATGTCACATTCTCCTCAGGGTATATATATAGTAAGAGCGCAGGATCTCTATAGAGCAGACAGTGGGGTATAGAATTGTGCGTGTGACTAGCTCCTCTTCCTACAAGCCCAGTCATAGTTAGTGCCCGAGGGGAGCTGGGGGTGTGTGTCACATTCTCCTCAGGGTATATATATAGTAAGAGCGCAGAATATCTATAGAGCAGACAGTGGGGTATAGAGGTGTGCTAAGTGTGAGCAGGCACTGACGTGTGACTAGCTCCTCCCCCTACAAGCCCAGTCTTAGTGCCCGAGGGGAGCTGGGGGTGTATGTCACATTCTCCTCAGGGTATTTAGATAGTAAGAGCGCAGGATATCTATAGAGCAGACAGTGGGGTATAGACGTGTGCTAAGTGTGAGCAGGCACTGACGTGTGACTAGCTCCTCCCCCTACAAGCCCAGTCTTAATTAGTGCCCGCGGGGAGCTGGGGGTGTGTGTCACATTCTCCTCAGGGTATATATATAGTAAGAGCGCAGAATATCTATAGAGCAGACAGTGGGGTATAGATGTGTGCTAAGTGGGAGCTGGCACTGACATGTGCCTAGCTCCTCCCCATACAAGCCCAGTCTTCGTTAGTGCCCGAGGGGAGCTGGGGGTGTATGTCACATTCTCCTCAGGGTATTTGTATAGTTAGAGCGTAGGATATCTTTAGAGCAGACAGTGGGGTATAGACGTGTGCTAAGTGGGAGCAGGCACTGACGTGTGACTATCTCCTCCCCCTACAAGCCCAGTCTTAGTGCCCGAGGGGAGCTGGGGGTGTATGTCACATTCTCCTCAGGGTATTTATATAGTAAGAGCGCAGGATATCTATAGAGCAGACAGTGGGGTATAGACGTGTGCTAAGTGTGAGCTGGCACTGACGTGTGACTAGCTCCTCCCCCTACAAGCCCAGTCTAAGTTAGTGCCCGAGGGGAGCTGGGTGTGTGTGTCACATTCTCCTTAGGGTATTTATATAGTAAGAGCGCAGGATATCTATAGAGCAGACAGTGGGGTATAGACTTGTGCTAAGTGTGAGCAGGCACTGACGTGTGACTAGCTCCTCCCCCTACAAGCCCAGTCTTAGTGCCCGAGGGGAGCTGGGGTTGTATGTCACATTCTCCTCAGGGTATTTATATAGTAAGAGCGCAGGATATCTATAGAGCAGACAGTGGGGTATAGAGGTGTGCTAAGTGGGAGCTGGCACTGATGTGTGACTAGCTCCTCCCACTACAAGCCCAGTCTTAGTTAGTGCCCGAGGGGAGCTGGGGGTGTGTGTCACATTCTCCTCAGGGTATTTATATAGTAAGAGCGCAGGATATCTATAGAGCAGACAGTGGGGTATAGAGGTGTGATATGTGGGAGCTGGCACTGACGTGTGACTAGCTCCTCCCCCTACAAGCCCAGTCTTAGTTAGTGCCCGAGGGGAGCTTGGGGTATATGTCACATTCTCCTCAGGGTATTTATATAGTAAGAGCGCAGGATATCTATAGAGCAGACAGTGGGGTATAGACGTGTGCTAAGTGGGAGCAGGCACTGACGTGTGACTAGCTCCTCCCCCTACAAGCCCAGTCTTAGTGCCCGATGGGAGCTGGGGGTGTATGTCACATTCTCCTCAGGGTATTTATATAGTAAGAGCGCAGGATATCTATAGAGCAGACAGTGGGGTATAGACGTGTGCTAAGTGTGAGCAGACACTGACGTGTGACTAGCTCCTCCCCCTACAAGCCCAGTCTTAATTAGTGCCCGCGGGGAGCTGGGGGTGTGTGTCACATTCTCCTCAGGGTATATATATAGTAAGAGCGCAGAATATCTATAGAGCAGACAGTGGGGTATAGACGTGTGCTAAGTGGGAGCTGGCACTGACGTGTGCCTAGCTCCTCCCCCTACAAGCCCAGTCTTCGTTAGTGCCCGAGGGGAGCTGGGGGTGTATGTCACATTCTCCTCAGGGTATTTGTATAGTTAGAGCGTAGGATATCTTTAGAGCAGACAGTGGGGTATAGACGTGTGCTAAGTGGGAGCAGGCACTGACGTGTGACTATCTCCTCCCCCTACAAGCCCAGTCTTAGTGCCCGAGGGGAGCTGGGGGTGTATGTCACATTCTCCTCAGGGTATTTATATAGTAAGAGCGCAAGATATCTATAGAGCAGACAGTGGGGTATAGACGTGTGCTAAGTGGGAGCTGGCACTGACGTGTGACTAGCTCCTCCCCCTACAAGCCCAGTCTTAGTTAGTGGCCGAGGGGAGCTGGGGGTGTATGTCACATTCTCCTCAGGGTATTTATATAGTAAGAGCGCAGGATATCTATAGAGCAGGCAGTGGGGTATAGAGGTGTGATATGTGGGAGCTGGCACTGACGTGTGACTAGCTCCTCCCCCTACAAGCCCAGTCTTAGTGCCCGAGGGGAGCTGGGGGTGTGTGTCACATTCTCCTCAGGGTATATATATAGTAAGAGCGCAGGATATCTATAGAACAGACAGTGGGGTATAGACGTGTGCTAAGTGGGAGCAGGCACTGACGTGTGACTAGCTCCTCCCCCCTACAAGCTCAGTCTTAGCTAGTGCCCGAGGGGAGTTGGGGGTGTGTGTCACATTCTCCTCAGGGTATATATATAGTAAGAGCGCAGGATATCTATAGAGCAGACAGTGGGGTATAGAAGTGTGCTAAGTGTGAGCAGGCTCTGACGTGTGACTAGCTCCTCCCCCTACAAGCCCAGTCTTAGTTAGTGCTCGAGGGGAGCTGGGGGTGTATGTCACATTCTCCTCAGGGTATTTATATAGTAAGAGCGCAGGATATCTATAGAGCAGACAGGCAGCAGCTGCACTGCCTGTCTGCATCCATGGAGCTGCAGCGAGGACCTGTTCGCAACTGCACGCAGCTTGCCTGGGGTCCCCGACTACAGAGACACCTGTCTCCATATAGGGGGTTCCGTATGCCGCTGCTTGCAGCTCTTATAGCGGTCCTCCATTAGTCACCCGACGCTGGCAGCGGAGCAGCATCGTGAGATTAGCGTGGTGGCCAGGGTAACACTACAGCAAACAAAAAAATGGCATCTGCTCAATCAATCTGGTAGTACTTTTTTCAGGTGCATGAAAGGGAGGGGTCATACCAAGTAAAAAAGAGAGGAGGTTTTAACCCCCTATTGTTCCTCAGCACACCGAATCATGAAATCATCAACAATACATGAACACTATATGGTAATAGAATTTCAGAGATATTGGTTGCATGCATTTGCAAATACATGGGAAGCTGCTAGGCCTCGTCAAGGCTTCTCTGTCACCAGCAGTCCCTAACATTAACGGGTTCACGTCCGGGGCACAGAGCACCCCAAAACACGTCCAGCCCAGGACCCCCCCAGGGCATCACATGAAAATGGAAAAATAGTGACCGTGCAGTGTAAAGTATAGATGTGTGCGAGTAATTACTAAGTGATGAAAGAGATTAAAATATATGTGAAAAAATTCCATGGATAAAAACAAACATATAAGGTGAAAAATTGGAAAAATAGAGATGCTGTCCCAAAGTGAAATGAGGTGGATTTTTAATTTAGATACCGTCCATCCCAATGGTCATAATTCAGACTTCGAAATTATGTGGTTTTTCGATTAATTTGTCATTTTTATGTATTTTTAGTAGTTTATATGTCATCTATGTATTTTTAGTATTTTATGGTATTTATTACATGGGTCATATTAACTAATGTTCTATTTATCTTTTTCTTCTCCATTCCATATGAGCATATGGAATCCCATTATAAGCCTGAACTTCCATGGTAGGGATGGACAATGCTGGGATACGACGTACAGCACAGATAAGGATATATGGAAGTTTTTGGATTAAGCATAAATTTGTTCATCATGTTATTGGGATTTTCTAATTGTTTTCCCTTAAACAAAATGACCGCAAGTGAAAAATGATGAGATAACATCACTTCCGGAAGTGGAGAGGAGTAACAGGATGTATTGTAAGATGCTGCTTCCGGTGCGGCAGGAATTTGAGGCTTTGGAACGCAAACCGGAAGTGACGAATGAAACGCACGCGTCACTTCCGGTACGCGGCAAAAATGGAAAATGCGGGAAAAGAATGGTATAAATACCCGCACCACACAGCAGCAAGGCATCCAAGCCTGAGGAAGGAGGAAGAACTCCGAAACGCGTTGCATGGACGGCCTTACTGACGAATCTTCATCTGGATTTGACTGCCTTTTGTCCGTACTTGAATTCCCTTGTGGTGGTGCCGTGGTTTGATACCCGGGACCTGAGCGCTACACTAACCCACCGCAACTATCCAAGGAGGGTGAGAGATTATATTGGCTGTCACCATTTGAAGAAACATCATTCATTTACTTACATTTGCAGCTTTATTCTGAAGCACCTTGTATTTATTCATTGATGTCCCATTGGTAGTTATAGCTTGAAGATCTACCATTAATTCTGTATTATATGTGAATATTGACAGTCACCATCTGAAGAAACATAATTTATTCATTTAACTTTTGTATTTAAATCTGAAGCACTTTGTATTCATTCATATTCATTGATGTCCCATTGGTAATTATAGTTTGAAGAACTACCATTCATTTTGTTTTTATATATGTGAATAAAATATCTGGTTTTAATACAATTTTTCAACATCCTTTGGGTCTCCTTGGCGCCACTGCTTTCTTAAAAGTTTTCTTTTTTTTTGTATGGAGAAGGGTCCTTCGACATTGGCACGTATCGATGCATGTATGCATTCATCTTCTGGGGAAGATGGTTGCGCATTCGAGGCCGTTCCTTACGGACATTTTCACTCCAGGACATTTCAGATAGACCTCCTCTCACAATGGACAGGATCCCATCTTTTCCTTCACCAACGTGTAAGGTTAAGTCCCAGAACTCGGATATCCCTTCTCTGGTGGTTGAACTCAACACACCTAATGGAGGGAAAGAGATTTGGAGTGTGAGATTGGAATTTCCTCACCACAGGCGCAAATCTGAGAGGTTGGGGGGCAGTGATTCGAGAGCACCACTTCCAAGGCCGCTGGACATTACAGGAAGCGAGTCTGCCGAGAGGGGCATACATAAACAGACAAGGTGGCACCAGAAGTTGGGCGGCTATGAAAGAAGTAAGCCAAATTGTAATCTGGGCGAAAAAGTTCGCAAGGGCAGTTTCAGCCATCTTCATTCTGGGTGTAGAAAATTGGAAGGCAGACTACCTCAGCCGGCAGGATGTGCAAGGGGAAAGGGCGCTACATCCTCAGGTTTTTCAAAAGGTGGTCCAACAGTAGGGTCTTCCGCAGGTCGACCTCATGGCATCCAGAAAAAATCATCAACTGCCTCTCTACTGCGCTCGGACGAGAGACCCAGAAGCAGTGGCACAGTCATCGCCACGGCAGTTTGTCTATCTGTTCCCACCGTTTCCTCTTCTCCCTTGGAATCTACAATGCATCAAAAGGGAGAAAGCCAAGGCACTATTAGTGGCTCTGGATTTACCTCGCAGAGCTTGGTATTCCAACCTTCAACTTCTGCTGATCGACGATCCGTGGCCCCTTTCTCTGAGAGTAGATCTGTTTCTGAAGGGTCCTTTAATCTATCCAGACTTAAGCGGCTAAGTTTGACAGCATGGCTGTTGAAAGGGCCATCTTAAGATGTAGCGGGATCCCATCCAGGGTAACCCTACTATGCTTCAAGCCCGGAAGGAGGTTACATCGAAACATTACCACCGTATTTTTAAGGCTTATGTTTCATGGTGTGAATGGCGAGGGTCTCCTACAGAATTCAAACTAGCCAGATTTCTGCTTTTCCTGCAAGCAGGTTTCTCGGCCAGACTGTGTCTGGGTTGTCTGAAAGTTCAAATCTCAGCTCTATTGGTTTTCTTCCAGAAGAAGCTGGCCTTTATACCAGAAGTCCAGACTTTTCTGCAAGGGGTTATACGGTTACAACCACCCTTTGTTCCTTCTATGGCTCGGTAGGATTTGGATCTCGTCCTTTCCTTCTTACGGTTTTCTTTGTTCAAACCTTTGGAGTCTGTGGAGTTAAAATACCTTTCGTGGAAGTCAACCCTTCTTCTCGCGTTGGCCTCAGCCAGGAGAGTGTTGGAACTGGGAGCTCTATCCTGTCGTCCTCCATTCTTGGTATTTCATGCGGATAAAGTGGAATCTACGTACAAGAATGGATTTCCTTCAAAAGGTGGTTTTTGATTTCCACATCAACCAACCTATTGGGGTACTGGTTTTTCTACTGGATTTACCCTCTTCAAGATCCTTGGATGTTGTTAGGGCTCTTTGGATCTATGTGGAGAGGACTGCAGCCATACGTAGAACAGACACACTATTTGTTTTGTATGATGCTGCTTGTCCTGGTTGGCCAGCTTCCAAACAGTCGCTGGTCCGCTGGATTTGTCTGACCGGCGTATGTGGCCTCACCTAGGGAGCCTCCTCCTTCTATTACAGCGCATTCCACTTGATCAGTGGGTCCCTCGTGGGCGGCTGCTCGCGGGGTTTCCATGGAGTTACTTTGCCAGGCGGCCACTTGGTCTGGCCAACATACCTTTATCCGTTTTATATAGATTTGACACGTTTGCGGCCTCTGCAGGGCAATATGGTCGGTCTGCTTTGCAGGGTTCTCAGCGCTCTCCTGCCCGTGATGGGAGCTCAGGGACGTCCCCACTTTCTTGAAGCCTCCAGTGTGGATGAAGGAGAAAACAGGATTTTGGTACTTGCCGATAAATCCCTTTCCCTGATTCCATAGTGGACACTGGACGCCCACCCTGCGCTGTTCCTTCCTGCCATGGTTGTGGTAATTTTATGTTATGGCTGTTTGAGGACTGTTTGATGTCTCTTGTGGTGTTAATGTTATTTCAAACTTCTAATTGTTCTGTGTACTTGTTTTTCCTCCTCCTCTTCCGGTTGTTTTTTCCCAGCACTCCTCGGGCACAGTTTCCTAAGACTGGGCTTGTAGGGGGGTATAGAGGGGGAGGAGCTAGTCACACTTCAAAAATTTTAATTACCAGTTCCCACTTAGCACCGTCTATAACCCACCGTCATGAAGCCTCCAGTGTCTCCTATGGAATCGGAGAAAGGGATTTATCGGTAAGTACCAAAATTCTGTTTGCAATTGAGGATCTGAGTATTAGAGCATATTCACACAGTAACCTGAGCAAATATTGGTTTAAGCATAATGACACCTTTTATTAGAAAAGAGTTGCCCCCTCTCCCTTTCTCTATTGGGATCAGTGGATACATTAGGCCATATGCAGAGTGTTATGTTGGGGATGTCACCAATCTGGTACAGATGTGATGCTGACGCTGTTAGTAGCTGGGGGCCTGATGTGCTCCTCTGTGCTATTGGGATCAGTGGATACATTAGGCCATAAGCAGAGTGTTATGTAGGGGATGTCACCAATCCGGTACAGATGTGTTACTGTGATACTGTTAGTAGCTGAGGGCCTGATGTGATGCTGACGCTGTTAGTAGCTGAGGGCCTGATGTGCTCCTCTGTGCTATTGGGATCAGTGGATACATTAGGCCATATGCAGAGTGTTATGTAGGGGATGTCACCAATCCGGTACAGATGTGTTACTGTGATGCTGTTAGTAGCTGAGGGCCTGATGTGCTCCTCTGTGTTATTGGGATCAGTGGATACATTAGGCCATATGCAGAGTGTTATGTAGGGGATGTCACCAATCCGGTACAGATGTGTTACTGTGATGCTGTTAGTAGCTGAGGGCCTGATGTGCTCCTCTGTGCTATTGGGATCAGTGGATACATTAGGCCATAAGCAGAGTGTTATGTAGGGGATGTCACCAATCCGGTACAGATGTGTTACTGTGATGCTGTTAGTAGCTGAGGGCCTGATGTGATGCTGACGCTGTTAGTAGCTGAGGGCCTGATGTGCTCCTCTGTGTTATTGGGATCAGTGGATACATTAGGCCATATGCAGAGTGTTATGTAGGGGATGTCACCAATCCGGTACAGATGTGATGCTGACGCTGTTAGTAGCTGGGGGCCTGATGTGCTCCTCTGTGCTATTGGGATCAGTGGATACATTAGGCCATAAGCAGAGTGTTATGTAGGGGATGTCACCAATCCGGTACAGATGTGTTACTGTGATACTGTTAGTAGCTGAGGGCCTGATGTGATGCTGTTAGTAGCTGAGGGCCTGATCTGCTCCTCTGTGCTATTTGGATCAGTGGATACATTAGGCCATAAGCAGAGTGTTATGTAGGGGATGTCACCAATCCGGTACAGATGTGTTACTGTGATGCTGTTAGTAGCTGAGGGCCTGATGTGCTCCTCTGTGTTATTGGGATCAGTGGATACATTAGAACCATAAGCAGAGTGTTATGTAGGGGATGTCACCAATCCGGTACAGATGTGATGCTGACGCTGTTAGTAGCTGAGGGCCTGATGTGATGCTGACGCTGTTAGTAGCTGAGGGCCTGATGTGCTCCTCTGTGTTATTGGGATCAGTGGATACATTAGGCCATATGCAGAGTGTTATGTAGGGGATGTCACCTGTCCTCCCCGGGGTTACCTATCTCCTGAGCCTATAATGTGGTGCAGTCAGGATGTAGTCTCGTAGTCAGACTGTGCCATTGCAACAAGTTTTTTGGTGGGTTCAGAGTTTGCGATATAAAAGTGGGTGAGAGGAAAAGTGCCAGCGGCGATGCAAGTGATATTGTACCTGCCCAGCGCTGGTCTATAAATGGCGGTATTGGACTGTGATATATCCTGTAAGATTAAGCATATATGTTTCTATCTGTTTTCCAGCTCTGCATATTCCAGAACGCTATACATAGTGCAGTGTATGTAATACATCATATACAGGAGCAGCCATACATAGTGCAGTGTGTGTAATACATCATATACAGGACCAGCCATACATAGTGCAGTGTGTGTAATACATCATATACAGGACCAGCCATACATAGTGCAGTGTGTGTAATACATCATATACAGGACCAGCCATACATAGTGCAGTGTGTGTAATACATCATATACAGGACCAGCCATACATAGTGCCGTGTGTGTAATACATCATATACAGGACCAGCCATACATAGTGCAGTGTGTGTAATACATCATATACAGGACCAGCCATATATAGTGCAGTGTGTGTAATACATCAGACATATACAGGACCAGCCATACATAGTGCCGTGTGTGTAATACATCATATACAGGACCAGCCATACATAGTGCAGTGTGTGTAATACATCAGACACATACAGGACCAGCCATACATAGTGCCGTGTGTGTAATACATCATATACAGGACCAGCCATACATAGTGCCGTGTGTGTAATACATCATATACAGGACCAGCCATACATAGTGCAGTGTGTGTAATACATCATATACAGGACCAGCCATACATAGTGCAGTGTGTGTAATACATCATATACAGGACCAGCCATACATAGTGCAGTGTGTGTAATACATCATATACAGGACTAGCCATACATAGTGCAGTGTGTGTAATACATCATATACAGGAGCAGCCATACATAGTGCAGTGTGTGTAATACATCATATACAGGACCAGTCATACATAGTGCAGTGTGTGTAATACATCATATACAGGAGCAGCCATACATAGTGCTTTGTATGTAATACATCAGACATATACAGGACCAGTCATACATAGTGCAGTGTGTGTAATACATGATATACAGGACCAGCCATACATAGTGCAGTGTGTGTAATACATCATATACAGGACCAGCCATACATAGCGCAGGGTGTGTAATACATCATATACAGGACCAGCCATACATAGTGCAGTGTATGTAATACATCATATACAGGACCAGCCATACATAGTGCAGTGTATGTAATACATCAGACATATACAGGACCAGCCATACATAGTGCAGTGTATGTAATACATCATATACAGGACCAGCAATACATAGTGCAGTGTGTGTAATACATCAGACATATACAGGACCAGCCATACATAGTGCCGTGTGTGTAATACATCATATACAGGACCAGCCATACATAGTGCAGTGTATGTAATACATCATATACAGGACCAGCCATACATAGTGCAGTGTATGTAATACATCATATACAGGACCAGCCATACATAGTGCAGTGTGTGTAATACATCATATACAGGACCAGCCATACATAGTGCAGTGTGTGTAATACATCATATACAGGACTAGCCATACATAGTGCAGTGTGTGTAATACATCATATACAGGAGCAGCCATACATAGTGCAGTGTGTGTAATACATCATATACAGGACCAGTCAAACATAGTGCAGTGTGTGTAATACATCATATACAGGAGCAGCCATACATAGTGCTTTGTATGTAATACATCAGACATATACAGGACCAGTCATACATAGTGCAGTGTGTGTAATACATGATATACAGGACCAGCCATACATAGTGCAGTGTGTGTAATACATCATATACAGGACCAGCCATACATAGCGCAGGGTGTGTAATACATCATATACAGGACCAGCCATACATAGTGCAGTGTATGTAATACATCATATACAGGACCAGCCATACATAGTGCAGTGTATGTAATACATCAGACATATACAGGACCAGCCATACATAGTGCAGTGTATGTAATACATCATATACAGGACCAGCAATACATAGTGCAGTGTGTGTAATACATCAGACATATACAGGACCAGCCATACATAGTGCCGTGTGTGTAATACATCATATACAGGACCAGCCATACATAGTGCAGTGTATGTAATACATCATATACAGGACCAGCCATACATAGTGCAGTGTATGTAATACATAATATACAGGAGCAGCCATACATAGTGCAGTGTGTGTAATACATCATATACAGGACCAGCCATACATAGCGCAGTGTATGTAATACATCATATACAGGACCAGCCATACATAGTGCCGTGTGTGTAATACATCATATACAGGACCAGCCATACATAGTGCAGTGTATGTAATACATCATATACAGGACCAGCCATACATAGTGCAGTGTGTGTAATACATCATATACAGGACTAGCCATACATAGCGCAGTGTATGTAATACATCATATACAGGACCAGCCATACATAGTGCAGGGTGTGTAATACATCATATACAGGAGCAGCCATACATAGTGCAGTGTGTGTAATACATCATATACAGGAGCAGCCATACATAGTGCAGTGTGTGTAATACTTCAGACATATACAGGACCAGCCATACATAGCGCAGTGTGTGTAATACATCATATACAGGACCAGCCATAGATAGTGCCGTGTGTGTAATACATCATATACAGGACCAGCCATAGATAGTGCAGTGTGTGTAATACATCATATACAGGACCAGCCATAGATAGTTTAATACAACAATACCATTTCAAAACAGTCACCAATGATATAAGGATTAATGTTATACTCTATTTATTTAGTTTTATATGTTATATAGAGGATACCCTCAGATCCCTAATCCTCATATCCCCAGTCATCTAATCTCAGAATACATCCCTGATGTTACTTGCACTATATTATGTATTGAAGATCAGCACTGCAGCAACCATGTGTTTCTTGTTTACCTATGCTAATAAGGGCATCCTAGCTGATTGGCTTTTTTGGATAAGGGCTATGATTGGCACTGAGAGACATCAATCTCTCTAAAGAGAACTTGATTGGTTCAGCTGATCTAGATAGAGGGGGTGAGAAGGAGGCTTACCTCACGGCGATCAGGTGACCAAGCCTAGGAAGGCGAAACGCGCGTCCTACCAACGGGTGGTTCACATGTACCACAGCCCCATACATTACTCCATGTGAGCGGCTACACTTTCGCGACTGCACGTGACGGCCATCAGACCGGGTGACTATACGTAACCAGCCCTACCTGTGATACCACGAACAGCTGCACATCTGTGATTATGTGTGTTTAGCAGATTGTCAGTTATTCCAAACTTCAGTGATCCACTTTTGTTTTCACTCCAGGTACTCTTCCTCTTCCCTATTACTCTAGCGCTCTCTCATCCAAGCCGGGCTGACACTTTCCCTTTGCAATACTACGTAGTAACAGCGAGTAGATACAGTCAGGAGCGGGGACAGCAGAGGCGTTTAACCTGTTGTTTCCCTGGTAGTTCAGGTTCACTCCTCTCTCATCTCTTGTTCACTGTATTATACAAGATAAGGGACAGTAGAAGGTGTGACGCAGCTGGACACCGGGCTATACTTATTTCCTACCACCCATTAATTCACTCCATTGTGTTTTGTTTATATCTATTAGACCTTACCATATGTTATACTGCAGTGGATGTATTTTCATCAGTTTCCACACATTTTCATTGTGTGGACATTTCCTATAGGTTTCTGTATAGTATTATAATACAGGTTTTTCACATATGTGACCCTTCAGGGTTAATATTATCTATATCTCTGTCGTTAATGTTGTGATGGGATAAAAATTACTAGGAGTCTATCAATGTCCTTAATTCATTGCATGATTAACCACCGGTTTACAGATGTGAGTTTAGGATACTGTGAAGCATTAAGCAGTCCTTATTTACCTCTGACGAGGATATGCCAATGAGGATTCTCTGTATATATGACATTGGCTTTCACATACAGCTGTTCTGATCCCTGGCCACATTAGTTGTATACTCTTAATGAGATCCTATGATTAAACTATTTCATGGGTCAGGAATGTGCTATATTTATTCTGGTTCCCTGGGAAATAGATCTTGAATAATAATTTTTCTGACTATTGTAGTTTATTTAAGGAACCAGGGAATAATATTTTCGCCAATTGCTTGTTAAATGTGGTATTGGCTTGTTATGTGTGATTTGTGATCATACGGTATTTCCGTGATCCCGGGTAACATTAGTGTATAATATTTATACACTTTTTTAAGTATCTATTAAAAGTTATGTATTAATACAGTTCATTATTTATTGTTACTATATCCTGTTTTTTAGCTAATTAATTCAAGAGTGCACTAGTAAGACTATATTTGTCCTTTTTGCTTCTTTGCTAAATATTTAATAAATATTGTGCTCTCACAAATTTTTCTGGTGCACCACCAACCATCATAGTCTTATTAGACTCTTTCAAATGAAGACTCATATGTTGGTATATATATGATATTTTTCAATATATGTCTAATTATGGTTCTGATTGACTAGTGCGGATTCTATCTAATCTCTTACAAAGTCACTGTGGGTGTGTATGTCATTGTTTTAACAGTGTATGGGCAAATGCCCTAAAGAATATTAAAAATCATCCGATCTCCCTCTCCTGCAATCATGGGGATTATGTTTGGAAATTACAATAAGCAAGCTGAGCCATCATGTGTATACAAGATATGTTGTCCGCTGATATATAAATAATATCCAGCTGGAACGCATGAAGGCTATTATCTACGTTAGTATGAGACATAAACGGAGACAACCTATTCAGTTGCCGAGTCTCGATCACGTGATCCACCTCGAAAACGAGGTTTGGTTTGGGATGTAAGGTGCATGCGCCAACCTCCGGTCTCCGGGATAAAAACCGGAAGACTTAGAACAGACACTACCAATTCTGAGGAAGCCGCTGAGCATAGACTGAGGTGGAGAAACGCGTTAAGAGTCTGTCAATCTGAACCAGCTGGTTGTAAACACTTGTCACTTCTCCCGGGAGAACTGTGAGTACGGGATAAACAAGCCGGTCAGGCTACGCTCCTGAGTTTCTAAAAGGAATTAATTCCCTTAAGTCCCTGCTTGCATGAATAAGGGATTTGAAAGCCGTTTTCACTGCCTATTATTATTGTCCTTTTGCCTACTAACATTCTCGGCATAATACCTTGCTTACGAACACTTGGGGCATAAAGACTAACATTTATAGAGCTGAAAACTTGGATGCATGCATGTATAAATTACAAAACAAACTATTATTCGGATTCACCTGCAATGAATACAGACTAACACCCTCATCTTGGGAATAAATCGATCTGTTATTCTAAGCAGACAAAGTTTCATGCTAATAATCTTTTCAAGCTTGCTATTTTTTTTATAACACCAATTAAGGTGTATCTACAAAACCATATGACACATTGTTTTTTTCTGGATGTCCAAAAATTATGTTTTTTTGTTGATTGATGAGTGTCTATACCTGCCGGTTCTGTACATCTAGTAATACATTTTTTTAATTGTTTATTGTAATGTATTGTTCTAGTAATTGCTTGTAAGGTTATTGTTATATATTAAATCTTTTGTCAAAAAGCCCTGTCTTTATAATTTGCATTTTCCTTGGGACTTTCTTTATAGGTAGTGGCATTTACCTATCTTTTGACAGCAGCTGAACAAAGATTAAACTAATTTTAATTTTAATAATTGTTATATAATTGGCTGGTTAAAGAGCGCCTGGTTCTTTTTTTCCTTTATTGTATAATCTATTGCCGTGACTAGGCTGCTCCTCTAACCATGTCACCACTTAAATGTATAGTAGATCGGATGGAGAGGAGAAATTTGTATCTTAAAGGTAAAATTCCTATAGAAACTGATAATGAAGTAAATGATTTAGCAGATATGCACAGGTTGTTCAACAAATTGGAGAATCTGTGCATTACTGAAACCAGACATTGGTGGGATCAGGTCACTCTCCAGAAATATCTGGACAGTGATCTGATCCCTAGGGGTTTGAGAATCCTAAAAACCTCCACCTTCAAAGAAGATACCATATTTACGGAGGATTGGAATAATATTCAATCATGTTCCAAAAATGTTATAAAACTTTTAATTAAATATAGAGAGGAACGTGTAAATGAAATACAGGTGGAGATAGAAAAAACTTAAAACCTACTTAAGGTTTTTGAGGGTAATCAAGACTATAGGGAGAGAGACTGTAAAGTCAACCAAAAAATTGAAGAATATGAACATCTACTCTTATCCAGAAAGGAGCATAAGATGGATAGGGACATAAAAGATTATGAAAAAGGAGAAATACATAATTTTAATAGATCAGTTAGAACAAGTAGGGAGCCTAATATGCTACAGAACAAGTATGGGAATGGATTTAAACCTAAATATCAAGAAAAAACGAGAAAGGAACCATTCTATGTTAACAATGGAAATAGAACACGTAAATATTCCCATCACAATAGGAGGACTAGGTTTGATAGTAATATGAAGGATTTTCTACATGGAAACAAGTTTGAATTATTAGAGCTTTATGGCTCCCCCAAAACTGGGAACTTTAGGCCCTACCAGTATCCCCACAAACTTCATAAACCCTCAGAGACTGAAGATGAATATGAACAATCCCCTCAAAACAATGTTTTTTCAGGGACAAACAGGAATTTCAACAGACCATTTGGAATAAAGAGTCAAAAAAGAGACCGAACAGGAGATCTAGAGGCACAAGCGGGGGTAGAAGAAAACAAAATAAAAAGTCTACGGCTAAATTGAGTAACATGGGGAAAGGGGTTTTTAACCTCTCATCCAAAGTTTTGACTCAGGATGAATTAATTCTTTTAGAAAAGGGTCTTAACTTTGCCCCGGTGTCCAAACCTAATCTCTTTAGTCTTTTTGCTGACTTAAACCGTTACGTCAGAACCTTGTGTCGTAAACGGTATTTTGCACTAAAAACTTTAAAAAGAAATGCAATTGATACTCTACCTATTATCTTAGATAAAGAGGACGAAGAAATGGTTGATATTCTGCAATCATTACAGAAAGAAGGGAGTTGGAGAGGGAAATGAGGAATATGTTAAAATATTTGATCAACAAAGAGGTTCCTTTAGAAATAAATCAGATTTCTACCCACTAAAATTTAAGGGCCCCTACATAGAAAGTTTCTATAAAACTACACTTGATCAATTTAGAACTATGTGTGAACGTGCAGGAAAAAAGCCTTTAAGGGATAACCTAAACTATGGAGAGAGAAGGGCTATTAAGACTTTATACGCAGATAGAGATATTATCATCAAGCCGGCGGATAAGGGTGGTGGTGTTGTCATTCTGGATACTGTGGATTATACCACAGAGGCACTGAGACAACTCAATAATGAGAATTTTTATAAGAAACTGAGTGACAACCCCACCGCCCTTTTCCAAAGACAACTCAAAGTATTATTAGAAGAAGCCTTGGTAGAGAGGGTAATATCCAGGGAAACTATGCACTTTTTATTTAATTTGCACCCTATTACACCCACTTTTTATTATTTACTGAAAATACACAAGTCCCTCACATCACCCCCAGGTCGTCCTATTATTTCAGGTGTTGGTTCCCTCACAAATAATTTGTCTTTTTACGTGGATCATTTTTTGCAAGGGTATGTGACTAAATTAAAGTCGCATATAAAAGACTCTAAACATTTTCTGAATCTAATTAATGCAGTTACCTGGCAACCAGGGTATTATCTATTAACTTGTGATGTAGAATCTCTCTATTCCAACATTCCGCATGATATGGGCATTAATGCTGTAGATTATTATTTAAAAAGAGATGATACAATGTCACAAACTTCACGAGAATTTATTCTTAATTCAATTAAATTTATTTTATCTCACAATTATTTTTTATTTGATAAACAATATTATTTACAAATGTTAGGTACTGCCATGGGGACGAGATTCACCCCGAGTTTTGCTAACCTCTACATGGGGCTCTTTGAGGAGCAACATGTGTGGGGGAGCAATTTCGGGGGGAGCCTCGTCCTCTATGGCAGATACATCGATGATTTATGCATTGTTTGGAGTGGGGATTTAAAATCACTATATGCTTTCACAGATAGTTTAAATTGTAATAATTTTGGTTTAAAGTTCACATCATCTTTTAGCACTAGTTCTATTAATTTTCTGGATATTGCCCTCACTGTCCATTATAATAAGCTAGTCAGAGAAACGTATATCAAACCGGTTGATCAGAGCCGATACCTTAATTATAAAAGCTCACATGATAGAAGATGGAAAAACAATATTCCAAAGAGTCAACTCTTGCGGATTAAACACAATTGTTCGACGAAGACAAAATTCAAGCTAAAGAATTTATAACATCTCTACCGGAGCAGGGATATCCGGAAGAAATTCTGAGTTTGGCATAGCAAGAGGTTAGTACTATGGATAGGAAGCTTTTACTCATAGAAGGTAACAATAAAAATATGAATAATGAAGAGAATGAAATTGTTGCAACACAAGCACATTCGATGTCCTTTCTTACGCAAATTAATAATGATGCTTGGGAAATTAAAAAACTTATAAGAAATAATACCCCGTTGCTCCTGTTGGATGACTTTTTAAAAAGAGAAATCAATCCAACAGGACGGGTTATTTTCAGAAAATCAGAGAATCTTAAATCTAAACTGGTATCAAGTCATTTTAAGGGTGAGACTCAAACTAAAATAAGTAGTAATACATGGCTCCCTGCAAGGCCAGTAGGGTTCCACAGATGTGGTAAAACCACATGTGGTACATGTTTACAATCAGAGAAAAAAAGTTTAGACTATTTCAAGTGTGAATAAGGAGTGTTTCAAAATTAAAGAATTTTTGAACTGTTCCTCTTTTGTGATTTATCTCATCACATGTGGTTGCGATATCCAATACATTGGTAGAACAACAAGGTCGTTACATACACCCTTTATGGAACATCGCAGAAATATTTTGAAAGGCGTTAAGACACACCCTTTATCAAAACATGTTACTCAGTGTTGAAATTTAAAGACCCTAAGGATAAAAGCGATAGAACAAATTAAGGCCACATGGCGTGGAGGGGACAGGTATAAAACACATGTAAAAGGGAAGCATATTGGATATATAGGCTGGGTACACTAATACCGGGCGGTCTTAATGACACGGTAGAATTAAATGTCTGAATAATGACTACATGTGATCTTGTTATGCAAATTCGAAGTTACCTTAAACAGAATAATTCTGAAAATAACGATTCAATAGAGTTATTTCTTCTTGGGCTAGGTTTCAAATGGGTTAATTTATGCTGGGTATTTTGTCCAGGTTACCAAAGGTCCCTTTGGACTAGGGCATCAAGCCCACCACGTTAGGCCATGTTGTTACATGCCAATCATCTTCTGATATTTTGTATATACTGTAAGTTCTGAGTGACATATTAAATAGGGTCTATTATCCTGTGTGCTCTGGGAATGTATATAGGAACCTATGAGTCTTTCTAAAAATATTTAATCCATTTCATCTCTCTTGGTCATTTTTGTTGGCCCCCCTTTTTTTACCTATAGGGCCAAATTTGATATGTAAATTCAAAGTTACGTTAAATGGAATCATCACGAAAATAACGATTTAATAGAGTTATTTCTTCTTGGGCTAGGTTTCAAATGGGTTAATTTATGTTGGGTATTCTGTCCAGGTTACCAAAGGTCCCTTTGGACTAGGGCATTAAGTCCACCACGTTAGGCCATGTTGATACATGTCATTCATCTTCTGATATTTTGTATATTTTGTATATACTGTAAGATTTGAGTGTTATATCAAATAGGGTCTATTATCCTGTATACCTTAGGAATATATATGGGAACCTATAAGTCTTTCTATAAATATTTAATTTATTTCATTTTTTTGGGTCATTTTTGTTGGCCCTCCTTTTTTTTACCTATAGGGCAACCAACTTATTAGTTTAATGTATATCATTTATCCCGGATATTATATGTACTAATTAAGTGTTCAAGGTGATATTCTGAGATGGTGTATCAATTCTCTTGTGCCTTGAATGTAAGTTAGGATTTCCTGAGGTACGCTAAGCAGCCCTATTGGGTATTTTCTAATTTAATTTAATTATTTTGAGGTTGCAAATATATCTCTCCGAAAAAATTTAGAGTGACCTGATAATGGGGTCTGATATTAATATTATATATGTTTTTTTTATGTAAACGATTGTTTTTTTTTATATGTATTTTTTATTGTTGATAGATATATATATATATATATATACACACATGTATGTCAACTTTTTTCTCCTCGTCTACATATATGTATGTATGTTTTAACAGTGTATGGGCAAATGCCCTAAAGAGTATTAAAAATCATCCGATCTCCCTCTCCTCCAATCATGGGGATTATGTTTTGAAATTACAATAAGCAAGCTGAGCCATCATGTGTATACAAGATATGTTGTCCGCTGATATATAAATAATATCCAGCTGGAACGCATGAAGGCTATTATCTACAATAGTATAAGACATAAACAGAGACAACCTATTCAGTTGCCGAGTCTCGATCACGTGATCCACCTCGAAAACGAGGCTTGGTTTGGGATGTAAGGCGCATGCGCCAACCTCCGGTCTCCAGGATAAAAACTGGAAGACTTAGAACAGACACTACCACTTCTGAGGAAGCCGCTGAGCATAGACGGAAACGAGTTAAGAGTCTGTCAATCTGAACCAGCTGGTTTTAAACACTTGTCACATCTCCCGGGAGAACTGTGAGTACGGGATAAACAAGCCGGTCAGGCTACGCTCCTGAGTTTCTAAAAGGAATGAATTCACTTAAGTCCCTGCTTGCATGAATAAGGGATTTGAAAGCCATTTTCACTGCCTATTATTATTGTCCTTTTGCCTACTAACATTCTCGGCATAATACTGTGCTTACTAACACTTGGGGCAAAGACTAACATTTATAGAGCTGAAAACTTGGATTAAATTGCAAAACAAACTATTAGCAGGGGTCACTATGGGTGTATAGGGGAGATTAGGAGGAAAGCAGGGGTCACTATGGGTGTGTAGGAGAGGAAAGCAGGGGTCACTATGGGTGTGTAGGGAAGATTAGGAGGAAAGCAGGGGTCACTATGGGTGTGTAGGGGAGATTAGAAGGAAAGCAGGGGTCACTGTGTGTAGAGGAGATTAGGAGGAAAGCAGGGGTCACTATGGGTGTGTAGGGGAGATTAGGAGGAAAGCAGGGGTCACTATGGGTGTGTAGGGGAGATTAGGAGGAAAGCAGGGGTCACTATGGGTGTGTAGGGGAGATTAGGAGGAAATCAGGGGTCACTATGGGAGTGTAGGGGAGTTTAGGAGGAAAGCAGGGGTCACTGTGAGTGTGTAGAGGAGATTAGGAGGAAAGCAGGGGTCACTTTTGGAGTGTAGAGGAGATTAGGAGGAAAGCAGGGGTCACTATGGGTGTGTAGAGGAGATTAGGAGGAAAGCAGGGGTCACTATGGGAGTGTAGGGAAGATTAGGAGGAAAGCAGGGGTCACTATGGGTGTGTAGGGCAGATTAGGAGGAAAGCAGGGGTCACTATGGGTGTATAGGGGAGATTAGGAGGAAAGCAGGGGTCACTGTGTGTAGAGGAGATTAGGAGGAAAGTAGGGGTCACTGTGGGAGTGTAGGGGAGATTAGGAGGAAAGCAGGGGTCACTATGGGTGTGTAGGGAAGATTAGGAGGAAAGCAGGGGTCACTGTGAGTGTGTAGAGGAGATTAGGAGGAAAGCAGGGGTCACTATGGGAGTGTAGTGGAGATTAGGAGGAAAGCAGGGGTCACTATGGGTGTGTAGAGGAGATTTGGAGGAAAGCAGGGGTCACTATGGGAGTGTAGGGGAGATTTGGAGGAAAGCAGGGGTCACTATGGGAGTGTAGGGGAGATTAGGAGGAAAGCAGGGGTCACTATGGGTGTGTAGGGGAGATTAGGAGGAGAGCAGGGGTCACTATGGGTGTGTAGGGGAGATTAGGAGGCAAGCAGGGGTCACTATGGGTGTGTAGGGGAGATTAGGAGGAAAGCAGGGGTCACTATGGGAGCATAGGGGAGATTAGGAGGAAAGCAGGGGTCACTATGGGAGTGTAGGGAAGATTAGGAGGAAAGCAGGGGTCACTATGGGTGTGTAGGGGAGATTAGGAGGAAAGCAGGGGTCACTATGGGTGTGTAGGGGAGATTAGGAGGAAAGCAGGGGTCACTATGGGTGTGTAGAGGAGATTAGGAGGAAAGCAGGGGTCACTATGGGAGTGTAGGGGAGATTAGGAGGAAAGCAGGGGTCACTATGGGTGTGTAGAGGAGATTAGGAGGAAAGCAGGGGGCACTATGGGAGTGTAGGGGAGATTAGGAGGAAAGCAGGGGGCACTATGGGTGTGTAGGGGAGATTAGGAGGAAAGCAGGGGTCACTATGGGAGTGTAGGGGAGATTAGGAGGAAAGCAGGGGGCACTATGGGTGTGTAGAGGAGATTAGGAGGAAAGCAGGGGACACTATGGGAGTGTAGGGGAGATTAGGAGGAAAGCAGGGGGCACTATGGGTGTGTAGGGGAGATTAGGAGGAAAGCAGGGGGCACTATGGGAGTGTAGGGGAGATTAGGAGGAAAGCAGGGGTCACTATGGGAGTGTAGGGAAGATTAGGAGGAAATCAGGGGTCACTATGGGGGTGTAGGGGAGATTAGGAGGAAAGCAGGGGTCACTATGGGTGTGTAGGAGAGGAAAGCAGGGGTCACTATGGGTGTGTAGGGAAGATTAGGAGGAAAGCAGGGGTCACTATGGGTGTGTAGGGGAGATTAGGAGGAAAGCAGGGGTCACTATGGGTGTGTAGGGGAGATTAGGAGGAAAGCAGGGGTCACTATGGGTGTGTAGGGGAGATTAGGAGGAAATCAGGGGTCACTATGGGAGTGTAGGGGAGTTTAGGAGGAAAGCAGGGGTCACTGAGTGTGTAGAGGAGATTAGGAGGAAAGCAGGGGTCACTTTTGGAGTGTAGAGGAGATTAGGAGGAAAGCAGGGGTCACTATGGGTGTGTAGAGGAGATTAGGAGGAAAGCAGGGGTCACTATGGGAGTGTAGGGAAGATTAGGAGGAAAGCAGGGGTCACTATGGGTGTGTAGGGCAGATTAGGAGGAAAGCAGGGGTCACTATGGGTGTATAGGGGAGATTAGGAGGAAAGCAGGGGTCACTGTGTGTAGAGGAGATTAGGAGGAAATCAGGGGGCACTATGGGAGTGTAGGGGAGATTAGGAGGAAAGCAGGGGTCACTATGGGTGTGTAGAGGAGATTAGGAGGAAAGTAGGGGTCACTGTGGGAGTGTAGGGGAGATTAGGAGGAAAGCAGGGGTCTCTATGGGTGTGTACGGAAGATTAGGAGGAAAGCAGGGGTCACTGTGAGTGTGTAGAGGAGATTAGGAGGAAAGCAGGGGTCACTATGGGTGTGTAGGGGAGATTAGGAGGAAAGCAGGGGTCACTATGGGAGTGTAGGGGAGATTAGGAGGAAAGCAGGGGTCACTATGGGTGTGTAGGGGAGATTAGGAGGAGAGCAGGGGTCACTATGGGTGTGTAGGGGAGATTAGGAGGGAAGCAGGGGTCACTATGGGTGTGTAGGGGAGATTAGGAGGAAAGCAGGGGTCACTATGGGTGTGTAGGGGAGATTAGGAGGAAAGCAGGGGTCACTATGGGTGTGTAGGGGAGATTAGGAGGAAATCAGGGGTCACTATGGGAGTGTAGGGGAGTTTAGGAGGAAAGCAGGGGTCACTGTGAGTGTGTAGAGGAGATTAGGAGGAAAGCAGGGGTCACTTTTGGAGTGTAGAGGAGATTAGGAGGAAAGCAGGGGTCACTATGGGTGTGTAGAGGAGATTAGGAGGAAAGCAGGGGTCACTATGGGAGTGTAGGGAAGATTAGGAGGAAAGCAGGGGTCACTATGGGTGTGTAGGGCAGATTAGGAGGAAAGCAGGGGTCACTATGGGTGTGTAGGGGAGATTAGGAGGAAAGCAGGGGTCACTGTGTGTAGAGGAGATTAGGAGGAAATCAGGGGGCACTATGGGAGTGTAGGGGAGATTAGGAGGAAAGCAGGGGTCACTATGGGTGTGTAGGGGAGATTAGGAGGAAATCAGGGGTCACTATGGGAGTGTAGGGGAGTTTAGGAGGAAAGCAGGGGTCACTGTGAGTGTGTAGAGGAGATTAGGAGGAAAGCAGGGGTCACTTTTGGAGTGTAGAGGAGATTAGGAGGAAAGCAGGGGTCACTATGGGTGTGTAGAGGAGATTAGGAGGAAAGCAGGGGTCACTATGGGAGTGTAGGGAAGATTAGGAGGAAAGCAGGGGTCACAATGGGTGTGTAGGGCAGATTAGGAGGAAAGCAGGGGTCACTATGGGTGTATAGGGGAGATTAGGAAGAAAGCAGGGGTCACTGTGTGTAGAGGAGATTAGGAGGAAATCAGGGGGCACTATGGGAGTGTAGGGGAGATTAGGAGGAAAGCAGGGGTCACTATGGGTGTGTAGAGGAGATTAGGAGGAAAGTAGGGGTCACTGTGGGAGTGTAGGGGAGATTAGGAGGAAAGCAGGGGTCACTATGGGTGTGTACGGAAGATTAGGAGGAAAGCAGCGGTCACTGTGAGTGTGTAGAGGAGATTAGGAGGAAAGCAGGGGTCACTATGGGTGTGTAGGGGAGATTAGGAGGAAAGCAGGGGTCACTATGGGAGTGTAGGGGAGATTAGGAGGAAAGCAGGGTTCACTATGGGTGTGTAGGGGAGATTAGGAGGAGAGCAGGGGTCACTATGGGTGTGTAGGGGAGATTAGGAGGCAAGCAGGGGTCACTATGGGTGTGTAGGGGAGATTAGGAGGAAAGCAGGGGTCACTATGGGAGTGTAGGGGAGATTAGCAGGAAAGCAGGGGTCCCTATGGGGGTGTAGGGGAGATTAGGAGGAAAGCAGGGGTCCCTATGGGTGTGTAGGGGAGATTAGGAGGAAAGCAGGGGTCCCTATGGGTGTTTAGGGGAGATTAGGAGGAAATCAGGGGTCACTATGGGTGTGTAGGGGAGATTAGAAGGAAAGCAGGGGTCACTATGGGTGTGTAGGGGAGATTAGGAGGAAAGCAGGGGTCCCTATGGGTGTGTAGGGAAGATTAGGAGGAAAGCAGGGGTCCCTATGGGTGTGTAGAGGAGATTAGGAGGAACGCAGGGGTCACTATGGGAGTGTAGAGGAATTTAGGAGGAAAGCAGGGGTCACTATGGGTGTGTAGGGGAGATTAGGAGGAAAGCAGGGGTCACTATGGGTGTGTAGGGGAGATTAGAAGGAAAGCAGGGGTCCCTATGGGTGTGTAGGGGAGATTAGGAGGAAAGAAGCGTCTGGTTAGGTATGTTTATCAGTATAAATTGGTGATCAGTAATGAATTGAGGTGGCCATGGATGATACGGTGTGATCAGCCATTGTTTGGCCTTTGAGAATGATGAATCATAACATGTTTAGTTAGTCTCCAATCCATTCTGTACATGAAACCACCATTCTGTACATGACACTGCTATTCTATACATGATACTGCCAGTACATAGGTGACACCACCATTCTATACGTGACACCACCATTCCATACGTGACAGCACTATTCTATACGTGACAGCACCAATCCATACGTGACAGCACCATTCCATACGTGACAGCACCATTCCATATACGTGTCTCCACCATTAATTACGGGAGACTATTAATACATACGTGAGACCTCCATTCTAGGGATTCAGGATTGAATGTACACTATATGGACAAAAGTATTTGGCCACCTGACCATTACACCAACAGGGACTGTAATGACATTGTAATCAAGTACATATACTGTAATATGGAGCTGGTCCCCCTTTTGCATCTATAACAGCTTCCACTCTTCTTGGAAGTCCTTCCACAAGATGTTGGAGGGCTTCTGTGATACCTTATGCCCAGTCATTCTGTAGAGCATTTATGAGGTCAGACCCTGATGTTGGATGAGAAGGTCTGGCTCACAATCTCCGTTACAGATCATCCCAAAGGTGCTCGATGGGGTTGAGGTCAGTGGTCTGTGCGGGCCAGTCACGTTCTTCCACACCAAACTCATCAAACCATGGACCTCATTCAGAGCCGCTCGCAAAAAGCGAACACTCGCTCTGAATGAGGGCGGACGTTTTTTATTTTTCTAGCCAGCCTCCTGGCTGCTCGCTAAGCTGTGGGTGACTGTGGCAAGCCCCAGTGAGCTTCCGGCTCTAATAGAGCAGACATGATGTGATGTCTCGTGATGTCAGTAGGGCCGCCCACAAATGGCAATCGTTCCTTCAGGAACGCCTCCATTTGTCCAGCCAACCCCCCTCCCGCCTACAAAACGGGGCGGCTGTTGATGTGGCGATGTCGATGTGAATTTCTCACTCACTCTGGGGCTTGCGCGTGGCATGCGCACAGTGCCCCACCGTCGACCCACTTGCGAGCGGGTCTGAATGAGGGCCCATGTCTTTATAGTCCTTGCTTTGTGCACTGGGGCACTGTTATGTTGGAATAGAAAAGAGCCTTCCCCAAACTGTTGCCACAAAGTTGGGAGCATAGCATTGTCCAAAATGCCTTGGTATGCTGAAGCACTAAGACTGCCCCTCACTGGAGATAAGGGGCCTGGCCCAAACCCTGACACACAGCCCCATGTACCATCATCCCTCCTCCACCAAACCTCACAGATGGCACAATGCAGTCAGGCAGGTAACGCTCTCCCGGAATCCGCCAAACCCGGACTCGCCTATCTGACTGCCAAACAGAGAAGCGTGATTCGTCACTCCATAGAACACGCTCCGCAGTCCAGTGTCAGTGTGCTTTACACCCCTTCATCCCACGCTGGGCATTGGACTGGGTGATGTGAGGCTGGCATGCAACTACTTCGTGGCTGAATTGCTGTTGTTCCTAAATGCTTCCACTTTCTGATAATATCACTTAAGGCGCACATCCACTACCCGATTAAACACAGCGATTGAACGACATCATTATCGTTCAATCGCTCATTAATCGTGCATCCAAATGTCGGAAACGACCAGCGATGCCCGCTCCTGCTGGTCATTTCCAACATCAATCATCGCCTGAACATGCCGGTCAATCTACTAATAACGACAGATTGGCAATGTTCGGGGATGATGGTGGGTGCCTACACTGAATGATATATTGTTTCATTGTAGGCACTGCACCGTAAAATGAACGACTGAACGATAATGATATCGTTATCTTTCAGCCTTTTCATTTTCGCCTAGTGGATGTGCCACTTTACAGCTGACCGTGGAATATCTAGCAGGGATGAAATTTCATGAACCGTCTTATTGCAAAGGTGGCATCCTATCACTGTTACCACACTTCCTATCACAGTACCATGCTTCCTATCACAGTACCCACGGTTCCTATCACAGTACCACGCCTCCTATCACAGTACTCACGGTTCCTATCACAGTACCACGCCTCCTATCACAGTACCACGCCTCCTATCACAGTACCACGCCTCCTATCACAGTACCACGCTTCCCATCACAGTACCACGCTTCCCATCACAGTACCACGCCTCCTATCACTGTACCAGGGTTCCTATCACTGTACCACGCCTCCTATCACTGTACCACACTTCCTATCACAGTACCACACCTCCTATCACTGTACCACACTTCCTATCACAGTACCACGACCTCCCATCACAGTACCACGCTTCCCATCACAGTACCACGCTTCCCATCACAGTACCACGCCTCCCATCACAGTACCACGCTTCTTATCACAGTACCCACTGTTCCTATCACAGTACCCACGGTTCTTATCACAGTACCACGCCTCCTATCACAGTACCATGCCTCATATCACTGTACCACACTTCCTATCACAGTACCACGCCTCCTATCACTGTACCACACTTCCTATCACAGTACCACGCCTCCTATCACAGTACCACGCTTCCTATCACAGTACCACGCCTCCTGTCACAGTACCCACGGTTCCTATCACAGTACCACGCATCCTATCACAGTACCCACGGTTCCTATCACAGTACCACGCCTCCTATCACAGTACCACGCTTCCTAACACAGTGCTTTAACTGCAGACTTTCAGATTGAATTTGAGGGTAATTACATCCAAATCAGGTGACCGGTGTAGGAATTACAATGGTTTCTATATGTGCCTCCCACTTTTTAAGGGGCCAAAGGTAATGGGACAAACTAAACAATCCTAAATCTAACTTTCACTTTTTAATACTTTGTGGCAAATCCTTTGCAGGCAATTACAGCCTGAAGTCTGGAACGCATAGACATCACCAGACGCTGGGTTTCATCCCTGGTGATGCTCTGCCAGGCCTCTACTGCAAATGTCTTCAGTTCCTGCTTGTTCTTGGGGCATTTTCCCTTCAGTTTTGTCTTCATCAAGTGAAATACATGCTCAATCGGATTCAGGTCAGGGGAGTGACTTGGCCATTGCATAACATTCCACTTTTTAGCCTTAAAAAACTTCTTTGGTTGCTTTTGCAGTATGCTTCGGGTCATTATCCATCTGTACTGTGAAGCGCCGTCCAATGAGTTCTGAAGCATTTGACTGAATATGAGCATATAATATTGCCCGAAACACTTCAGAATTCATTCTGCTGCTTTTGTCAGCAGTCACATCATCAATAAATACAAGGGAACCAGTTCCATTGGCAGCCATACATGCCCACGTCATGACACTACCACCACGCTTCACTGATGAGGTGGTATGTTTTGGATCATGAGCAGTTCCTTTCCTTCTCCATACTCTTCTCTTCCCATCACTCTGGTACAAGTTGATCTTTGTCTCATTTGTCCATAGGATGTTGTTCCAGAACTGTAATGGCTTTTTTAGATGTTGTTTGGCAAACTCTAATCTGGTCTTCCTGTTTTTGTGGCTCACCAATGGTGTACATCTTGTGGTGAACCCTCTATATTCACTCTTGTGAAGCCTTCTCTTGATTGTTGACTTTGATACATATACACCTACCTCCTGGAGAGTGTTCTTGATTTGGCCAACTGTTGTGAAGGGGTTTTTCTTCACCAGGGAAATTATTCTTCTCTCATCCACCACAGTTGTTTTCCGTGGTCTTCCGGGTCTTTTGGTGTTGATGAGCTCTCCGATGCGTTCTTTCTTTTTAAGAATGTTCCAAACAGTAGATTTGGCCACACTTAATGTTTTTGCTATATTTCTGATGGGTTTGTTTTGATTTTTCAGCCTAATGATGGCTTGCTTCACTGATAGTGACAGCTCTTTGGATCTCATATTGAGAGTCGACCGCAACTGATTCCAAATGCAAATGTCACACCTAGAATCAACTCCAGACCTTTTACCTGCTCAATTTATATTGAAATAACGCGGGAATAGCCCACACCTGTCCATGAAATAGCTTTTGAGTTTATAGTCCCATTACTTTTGGCCCCTTAAAAAGTGGGAGGCACATATAGAAACCGTTGTAATTCTTACACCGTTCACCTGATTTGGATGTAATTACCCTCACATTAAATCTGAAAGTCTGCAGGTAAAGCACATCTTGTTTGTTTCATTTCAAAACCATTGTGGTGGTGACTAGAGGCCAAAATATGAAAATTCTGTAAATGTCCCAATATTTATGCACCTGACTGTATGTAATGGTGGTGCCATGTATATAATGGTTCCATGTATGTAATGGTGGTGCCATGTACTTACTGGTTCCATGTATGTAATGGTGGTGCCATGTATGTAATGGTTCCATGTATGTAATGGTGGTGCCATGTATGTAATGGTGGTGCCACGTACTTACTGGGTGTACCATTATATGTAATGGTGGTGTCATGTATGTAATGGTGGTGCCATGTACTTACTGGGTGTACCATTATATGTAATGGTGGTGCCATGTATGTAATTGTGGTGCCATGTATGTAATGGTGGTGTCATGTATGTAATTGTGGTGCCATGTATGTAATGGGGGTCATGTATGTAATAGTGGTGTCATGTATGTAATTGGGATCATATATGTAATGGTGGTGCCATGTATGTAATGGTGGCGCCATGTACTTACTGGGTGTACCATATATGTAATGGTGGTGCCATGTATGTAATGGGGGTCATGTATGTAATGGTGGTGCCATGTACTTACTGATTGTTCCATATATGTAATTGGTGTCGTGTGTAATGTTGGTGCCATGTACTTACTGGTTTTACCATATATGTAATAGTGGTGTCATGTATGTAACGGGTGTACCATGTACGTTATGGTGGTGCCTTGTACTTTATGATTTTGCTATGTAAATAATGCTGAAGTCATGTATGTAATAGGTGTGTTAATGGCATTACATACAAGGCACACCTATTACACTGAGGGCACCATATCTATCAGGGGCAATCAGTGCGGAGAGCTTAGAGCACGGTTACAGCTAGATTCCCTTCCGTAAGAGGACGGTTACAGCTAGATCCCTTTCCATAAGAGGACTGTTACAGCTAGATCCCTTTCCGTAAGAGGACTGTACAGCTAATCCCTTTCCGTAAGAGCACTGTTACAGCTAGATCCCCTTCCGTAAGAGCACGGTTACAGCTAGATCCCCTTCTGTAAGAGCACGGTTGCAGCTGGATCCCCTTCCGTAAGAGCCCTGTTACAGCTGGATCCCCTTCCGTAAGAGGACGGTTACAGCTGGATCCCCTTCCGTAAGAGCGCGGTTACAGCTGGAACCCCTTCCGTAAGAGCGCGGCTACAGCTGGATCCCCTTCCGTAAGAGCGCGGCTACAGCTGGATCCCCTTCCGTAAGAGCACTGTTACAGCTAGATCCCCTTCCGTAAGAGCACGGTTACAGCTAGATCCCCTTCCGTAAGAGCACTGTTGCAGCTGGATCCCCTTCCGTAAGAGCACTGTTACAGCTGGATCCCCTTCCGTAAGAGCGCGGTTACAGCTGGATCCCCTTCCGTAAGAGCGCGGCTACAGCTGGATCCCCTTCCGTAAGAGCACTGTTACAGCTAGATCCCCTTCCGTAAGAGCACGGTTACAGCTAGATCCCCTTCCGTAAGAGCACTGTTGCAGCTGGATCCCCTTCCGTAAGAGCACTGTTACAGCTGGATCCCCTTCCGTAAGAGCGCGGTTACAGCTGGATCCCCTTCCGTAAGAGCTCGGTTACAGCTGGATCCCCTTCCGTAAGAGCACTGTTACAGCTAGATCCCCTTCCGTAAGAGCACTGTTGCAGCTGGATCCCCTTCCGTAAGAGCACTGTTACAGCTGGATCCCCTTCCGTAAGAGCGCGGTTACAGCTGGATCCCCTTCCGTAAGAGCGCGGTTACAGCTGGATCCCCTTCCGTAAGAGCTCGGTTACAGCTGGATCCCCTTCCGTAAGAGCACTGTTACAGCTGGATCCCCTTCCGTAAGAGCACGGTTACAGCTAGATCCCCTTCCGTAAGAGCACTGTTGCAGCTGGATCCCCTTCCGTAAGAGCACTGTTACAGCTGGATCCCCTTCCGTAAGAGCGCGGTTACAGCTGGATCCCCTTCCGTAAGAGCGCGGCTACAGCTGGATCCCCTTCCGTAAGAGCACGGTTACAGCTAGATCCCCTTCCGTAAGAGCACTGTTGCAGCTGGATCCCCTTCCGTAAGAGCACTGTTACAGCTGGATCCCCTTCCGTAAGAGCGCGGTTACAGCTGGATCCCCTTCCGTAAGAGCTCGGTTACAGCTGGATCCCCTTCCGTAAGAGCACTGTTACAGCTAGATCCCCTTCCGTAAGAGCACTGTTGCAGCTGGATCCCCTTCCGTAAGAGCACTGTTACAGCTGGATCCCCTTCCGTAAGAGCGCGGTTACAGCTGGATCCCCTTCCGTAAGAGCGCGGTTACAGCTGGATCCCCTTCCGTAAGAGCTCGGTTACAGCTAGATCCCCTTCCGTAAGAGCACTGTTACAGCTGGATCCCCTTCCGTAAGAGCACTGTTACAGCTGGATCCCCTTCCGTAAGAGCGCGGTTACAGCTGGATCCCCTTCCGTAAGAGCACTGTTACAGCTAGATCCCCTTCCGTAAGAGCACGGTTACAGCTAGATCCCCTTCCGTAAGAGCACTGTTGCAGCTGGATCCCCTTCCGTAAGAGCACTGTTACAGCTGGATCCCCTTCCGTAAGAGCACTGTTGCAGCTGGATCCCCTTCCGTAAGAGCACTGTTACAGCTGGATCCCCTTCCGTAAGAGCGCGGTTACAGCTGGATCCCCTTCCGTAAGAGCTCGGTTACAGCTGGATCCCCTTCCGTAAGAGCACTGTTACAGCTGGATCCCCTTCCGTAAGAGCACGGTTACAGCTGGATCCCCTTCCGTAAGAGCACTGTTGCAGCTGGATCCCCTTCCGTAAGAGCACTGTTACAGCTGGATCCCCTTCCGTAAGAGCGCGGTTACAGCTGGATCCCCTTCCGTAAGAGCTCGGCTACAGCTGGATCCCCTTCCGTAAGAGCACTGTTACAGCTGGATCCCCTTCCGTAAGAGCACGGTTACAGCTAGATCCCCTTCCGTAAGAGCACTGTTGCAGCTGGATCCCCTTCCGTAAGAGCACTGTTACAGCTGGATCCCCTTCCGTAAGAGCGCGGTTACAGCTGGATCCCCTTCCGTAAGAGCTCGGTTACAGCTGGATCCCCTTCCGTAAGAGCACTGTTACAGCTAGATCCCCTTCCGTAAGAGCACTGTTGCAGCTGGATCCCCTTCCGTAAGAGCACTGTTGCAGCTGGATCCCCTTCCGTAAGAGCTCGGTTACAGCTAGATCCCCTTCCGTAAGAGCACTGTTACAGCTGGATCCCCTTCCGTAAGAGCACTGTTACAGCTGGATCCCCTTCCGTAAGAGCACTGTTGCAGCTGGATCCCCTTCCGTAAGAGCACTGTTACAGCTGGATCCCCTTCCGTAAGAGCTCGGTTACAGCTAGATCCCCTTCCGTAAGAGCACTGTTACAGCTGGATCCCCTTCCGTAAGAGCACTGTTACAGCTGGATCCCCTTCCGTAAGAGCGCGGTTACAGCTGGATCCCCTTCCGTAAGAGCTCGGCTACAGCTGGATCCCCTTCCGTAAGAGCTCGGCTACAGCTGGATCCCCTTCCGTAAGAGCACTGTTACAGCTAGATCCCCTTCCGTAAGAGCTCGGTTACAGCTAGATCCCCTTCCGTAAGAGCACTGTTACAGCTGGATCCCCTTCCGTAAGAGCACTGTTGCAGCTGGATCCCCTTCCGTAAGAGCACTGTTACAGCTGGATCCCCTTCCGTAAGAGCGCGGTTACAGCTGGATCCCCTTCCGTAAGAGCTCGGCTACAGCTGGATCCCCTTCCGTAAGAGCACTGTTACAGCTAGATCCCCTTCCGTAAGAGCACGGTTACAGCTAGATCCCCTTCCGTAAGAGCACTGTTACAGCTGGATCCCCTTCCGTAAGAGCGCGGTTACAGCTGGATCCCCTTCCGTAAGAGCTCGGTTACAGCTGGATCCCCTTCCGTAAGAGCACTGTTACAGCTAGATCCCCTTCCGTAAGAGCACTGTTGCAGCTGGATCCCCTTCCGTAAGAGCACTGTTACAGCTGGATCCCCTTCCGTAAGAGCTCGGTTACAGCTGGATCCCCTTCCGTAAGAGCACTGTTACAGCTGGATCCCCTTCCGTAAGAGCACTGTTACAGCTGGATCCCCTTCCGTAAGAGCACTGTTACAGCTGGATCCCCTTCCGTAAGAGCACTGTTACAGCTGGATCCCCTTCCGTAAGAGCGCGGTTACAGCTGGATCCCCTTCCGTAAGAGCACTGTTAAGCTGGGGCAGCAGGTGACTGAGATAAAGATGGCGGATGCGGGCGTTCCAAGGACTAAGATGGCGGCTCCTGTGTTATCATTAGTATGTGATAGTGAGGGAGCTGCCAGTAGTACAAATGGCGGCGGCCGGTGTTACACGCGGGGCTCGGCGGCTGGCGGAGAGGATTCGGGTGGAGAAGACAGCGACTGGGAATACACAGGTGACGTGTGTGCCTGTTAGCTGTGTGTTACATGTGTGCCTGTTGCATGTGTGTGAATGTGAATGTTACATGTGTGTGTGTGAATGTTACATGTGTGCCTGTCGCGTGTGTGTGTGAATGTTTTACGTGTATGTTACATGTGTGCCTGTTACGTGTGTGTGAATGTTACGTGTGTGTGCCTGTTGCGTGTGTGTGCGCCTGTTGCGTGTGTGTGCGCCCGTTGCGTGTGTGTGTGAATGTTTTACGTGTATGTTACATGTGTGCCTGTTACGTGTGCGTGTGTGTGAATGTTACGTGTGTGTGAATGTTTTACGTGTATGTTACATGTGTGCCTGTTACGTGTGTGTTACATGTGTGCCTGTTGCATGTGTGTGTCCCTGTTACATGTGTGCCTGTTGCGTGTGTGTGAATGTTACGTGTGTGTGAATGTTACGTGTGTGTTACATGTGTGCCTGTTGCATGTGTGTGTGTGTGTGTGAATGTTACATGTGTGTGTGTGCCTGTTACATGTGTGTGTGTGCCTGTTGCGTGTGCATGCGCCTGTCGCGTGTGTGTGTGCCTGTTACATGTGTGTGTGCCTGTTGCGTGTGTGTGCGCCCGTTGCGTGTGTGTGAATGTTTTACGTGTATGTTACATGTGTGCCTGTTACGTGTGTGTGAATGTTACGTGTGTGTGCCTGTTGCGTGTGTGTGCGCCTGTTGCGTGTGTGTGCGCCTGTTGCGTGTGTGTGCGCCCGTTGCGTGTGTGTGTGAATGTTTTACGTGTATGTTACATGTGTGCCTGTTACGTGTGCGTGTGTGTGAATGTTACGTGTGTGTGAATGTTTTACGTGTATGTTACATGTGTGCCTGTTACGTGTGTGTTACATGTGTGCCTGTTGCATGTGTGTGTCCCTGTTACATGTGTGCCTGTTGCGTGTGTGTGAATGTTACGTGTGTGTGAATGTTACGTGTGTGTTACATGTGTGCCTGTTGCATGTGTGTGTGTGTGTGTGAATGTTACATGTGTGTGTGTGCCTGTTACATGTGTGTGTGTGCCTGTTGCGTGTGCATGCGCCTGTCGCGTGTGTGTGTGCCTGTTACATGTGTGTGTGTGCCTGTTGCGTGTGTGTGCGCCCGTTGCGTGTGTGTGTGAATGTTTTACGTGTATGTTACATGTGTGCCTGTTACGTGTGTGTGAATGTTACGTGTGTGTGCCTGTTGCGTGTGTGTGCGCCTGTTGCGTGTGTGTGCGCCTGTTGCGTGTGTGCGCCTGTTGCGTGTGTGTGCGCCCGTTGCGTGTGTGTGTGAATGTTTTACGTGTATGTTACATGTGTGCCTGTTACGTGTGCGTGTGTGTGAATGTTACGTGTGTGTGAATGTTTTACGTGTATGTTACATGTGTGCCTGTTACGTGTGTGTTACATGTGTGCCTGTTGCATGTGTGTGTCCCTGTTACATGTGTGCCTGTTGCGTGTGTGTGAATGTTACGTGTGTGTGAATGTTACGTGTGTGTTACATGTGTGCCTGTTGCATGTGTGTGTGTGTGTGTGAATGTTACATGTGTGTGTGTGCCTGTTGTGTGTGCGTGCGCCTGTCGCGTGTGTGTGTGCCTGTTGCGTGTGCGTGCGCCTGTCGCGTGTGTGTGTGCCTGTTCCGTGTGTGTGCGCCCGTTGCGTGTGTGTGTGAATGTTTTACGTGTATGTTACATGTGTGCCTGTTACGTGTGTGTGAATGTTACGTGTGTGTGAATGTTACGTGTGTGTGCCTGTTACGTGTGTGTTACATGTGTGCCTGTTGCATGTGTGTGTGTGTGCCTGTTACATGTGTGTGTGTGCCTGTTACATGTGTGTGTGTGCCTGTTACATGTGTGTGTGTGCCTGTTACATGTGTGTGTGTGCCTGTTGCGTGTGCGTGCGCCTGTCGCGTGTGTGTGTGCCTGTTCCGTGTGTGTGCGCCCGTTGCGTGTGTGTGTGAATGTTTTACGTGTATGTTACATGTGTGCCTGTTACGTGTGTGTGTGTGTGAATGTTACGTGTGTGTGAATGTTTTACGTGTATGTTACATGTGTGCCTGTTATGTGTGTGTTACATGTGTGCCTGTTGCATGTGTGTCCCTGTTACATGTGTGCCTGTTGCGTGTGTGTGAATGTTACGTGTGTGTGAATGTTACGTGTGTGTTACATGTGTGCCTGTTGCATGTGTGTGTGTGTGTGTGAATGTTACATGTGTGTGTGTGTGTGCCTGTTACATGTGTGTGTGTGCCTGTTGCGTGTGCATGCGCCTGTCGCGTGTGTGTGTGCCTGTTGCGTGTGCGTGCGCCTGTCGCGTGTGTGTGTGCCTGTTCCGTGTGTGTGCGCCCGTTGCGTGTGTGTGTGAATGTTTTACGTGTATGTTACATGTGTGCCTGTTACGTGTGTGTGAATGTTACGTGTGTGTGCCTGTTGCGTGTGTGTGCGCCTGTTGCGTGTGTGTGCGCCTGTTGCGTGTGTGTGCGCCTGTTGCGTGTGTGTGCGCCTGTTGCGTGTGTGTGCGCCCGTTGCGTGTGTGTGTGAATGTTTTACGTGTATGTTACATGTGTGCCTGTTACGTGTGTGTGTGTGTGAATGTTATGTGTGTGTGAATGTTTTACGTGTATGTTACAAGTGTGCCTGTTACGTGTGTGTTACATGTGTGCCTGTTGCATGTGTGTGTCCCTGTTACATGTGTGCCTGTTGCGTGTGTGTGAATGTTTTACGTGTATGTTACATGTGTGCCTGTTACGTGTGTGTGAATGTTACGTGTGTGTGAATGTTACGTGTGTGCGCCTGTTGCGTGTGTGTGCGCCTGTTGCGTGTGCGTGCGCCTGTTGCGTGTGCGTGCGCCTGTTGCGTGTGTGTGCGCCTGTTGCGTGTGTGTGCGCCTGTTGCGTGTGTGTGCGCCTGTTGCGTGTGTGTGCGCCTGTCGCGTGTGTGTGTGCCTGTTCCGTGTGTGTGCGCCCGTTGCGTGTGTGTGTGAATGTTTTACGTGTATGTTACATGTGTGCCTGTTACGTGTGTGTGAATGTTACGTGTGTGTGCCTGTTGCGTGTGTGTGTGCCTGTTGCGTGTGTGTGCGCCTGTTGCGTGTGTGTGCGCCTGTTGCGTGTGTGCGCCTGTTGCGTGTGTGTGCGCCCGTTGCGTGTGTGTGTGAATGTTTTACGTGTATGTTACATGTGTGCCTGTTACGTGTGTGTGTGTGTGAATGTTACGTGTGTGTGAATGTTTTACGTGTATGTTACATGTGTGCCTGTTACGTGTGTGTTACATGTGTGCCTGTTGCATGTGTGTCCCTGTTACATGTGTGCCTGTTGCGTGTGTGTGAATGTTACGTGTGTGTGAATGTTACGTGTGTGTTACATGTGTGCCTGTTGCATGTGTGTGTGTGTGTGTGAATGTTACATGTGTGTGTGTGCCTGTTACATGTGTGTGTGTGCCTGTTGCGTGTGCGTGCGCCTGTCGCGTGTGTGTGCCTGTTGCGTGTGCGTGCGCCTGTCGCGTGTGTGTGTGCCTGTTCCGTGTGTGTGTGCCCGTTGCGTGTGTGTGTGAATGTTTTACGTGTATGTTACATGTGTGCCTGTTACGTGTGTGTGAATGTTACGTGTGTGTGCCTGTTGCGTGTGTGTGCGCCTGTTGCGTGTGTGTGCGCCTGTTGCGTGTGTGTGCGCCTGTTGCGTGTGTGTGCGCCTGTTGCGTGTGTGTGCGCCTGTTGCGTGTGTGTGCGCCTGTTGCGTGTGTGTGCGCCCGTTGCGTGTGTGTGTGAATGTTTTACGTGTATGTTACATGTGTGCCTGTTACGTGTGTGTGTGTGTGAATGTTACGTGTGTGTGAATGTTTTACGTGTATGTTACAAGTGTGCCTGTTACGTGTGTGTTACATGTGTGCCTGTTGCATGTGTGTGTCCCTGTTACATGTGTGCCTGTTGCGTGTGTGTGAATGTTTTACGTGTATGTTACATGTGTGCCTGTTACGTGTGTGTGAATGTTACGTGTGTGTGAATGTTACGTGTGTGCGCCTGTTGCGTGTGTGTGCGCCTGTTGCGTGTGTGTGCGCCTGTTGCGTGTGTGTGCGCCTGTTGCGTGTGCGTGCGCCTGTTGCGTGTGCGTGCGCCTGTTGCGTGTGCGTGCGCCTGTTGCGTGTGTGTGCGCCTGTTGCGTGTGTGTGCGCCTGTCGCGTGTGTGTGTGCCTGTTCCGTGTGTGTGCGCCCGTTGCGTGTGTGTGTGAATATTTTACGTGTATGTTACATGTGTGCCTGTTACGTGTGTGTGCCTGTTACGTGTGTGTGAATGTTACGTGTGTGTGCCTGTTGCGTGTGTGTGCGCGCCTGTTGCGTGTGTGTGCGCCTGTTGCGTGTGTGCGCCTGTTGCGTGTGTGTGCGCCTGTTGCGTGTGTGTGCGCCCGTTGCGTGTGTGTGTGAATGTTTTACGTGTATGTTACATGTGTGCCTGTTACGTGTGTGTGTGTGAATGTTACGTGTGTGTGAATGTTTTACGTGTATGTTACATGTGTGCCTGTTACGTGTGTGTTACATGTGTGCCTGTTGCATGTGTGTGTCCCTGTTACATGTGTGCCTGTTGCGTGTGTGTGAATGTTTTACGTGTATGTTACATGTGTGCCTGTTACGTGTGTGTGAATGTTACGTGTGTGTGAATGTTACGTGTGTGCGCCTGTTGCGTGTGTGTGCGCCTGTTGCGTGTGCGTGCGCCTGTTGCGTGTGCGTGCGCCTGTTGCGTGTGTGTGCGCCTGTTGCGTGTGTGTGCGCCTGTTGCGTGTGTGTGCGCCTGTTGCGTGTGTGCGCCTGTTGCGTGTGTGCGCCTGTTGCGTGTGTGTGCGCCTGTTGCGTGTGTGTGCGCCCGTTGCGTGTGTGTGTGAATGTTTTACGTGTGTTACATGTGTGCCTGTTGCATGTGTGTGTGTGTGCCTGTTACATGTGTGTGTGTGCCTGTTGCGTGTGCGTGCGCCTGTCGCGTGTGTGTGTGCCTGTTCCGTGTGTGTGCGCCCGTTGCGTGTGTGTGTGAATGTTTTACGTGTATGTTACATGTGTGCCTGTTACGTGTGTGTGAATGTTACGTGTGTGTGAATGTTACGTGTGTGTGCCTGTTGCGTGTGTGTGTGCCTGTTGCGTGTGTGTGTGCCTGTTGCGTGTGTGTGCCTGTTCCGTGTGTGTGTGCCTGTTGCGTGTGTGTGCGCCTGTTGCGTGTGTGTGTGAATGTTTTACGTGTATGTTACGTGTGTGTGAATGTTACGTGTGTGTGAATGTTACGTGTGTGTGAATGTTACGTGTTTGTGAATGTTACGTGTGTGTGAATGTTACGTGTGTGTGAATGTTACGTGTGTGTTACATGTGTGCCTGTTGCATGTGTGTGTCCCTGTTACATGTGTGCGTGCGCCTGTTGCATGTGTGTGTGTGTGTGTGAATGTTACATGTGTGTGTGTGAATGTTACATGTGTGTGTGTGCCTGTTACATGTGTGTGTGTGTGCCTGTTGCGTGTGCGTGCGCCTGTCGCGTGTGTGTGCCTGTTCCGTGTGTGCGCCCGTTGCGTGTGTGTGTGAATGTTTTACGTGTATGTTACATGTGTGCCTGTTACGTGTGTGTGAATGTTACGTGTGTGTGAATGTTACGTGTGTGTGTGCCTGTTGCGTGTGTTTGCGCCTGTTGCGTGTGTGTGCGCCTGTTGCGTGTGTGTGCGCCTGTTGCGTGTGTGTGCGCCTGTTGCGTGTGTGCGCCTGTTGCGTGTGTGTGCGCCTGTTGCGTGTGTGTGCGCCCGTTGCGTGTGTGTGTGAATGTTTTACGTGTATGTTACATGTGTGCCTGTTACGTGTGTGTGTGTGTGTGTGAATGTTACGTGTGTGTGAATGTTTTACGTGTATGTTACATGTGTGCCTGTTACGTGTGTGTGAATGTTACGTGTGTGTGAATGTTACGTGTGTGTGTGTGTGCCTGTTACGTGTGTGTTACATGTGTGCCTGTTGCGTGTGTGTGTGTGTGAATGTTACATGTGTGTGTGCCTGTTACATGTGTGTGTGTGCCTGTTGCGTGCGCCTGTCGCGTGTGTGTGTGCCTGTTCCGTGTGTGTGCGCCCGTTGCGTGTGTGAATGTTTTACGTGTATGTTACGTGTGTGTGAATGTTACGTGTGTGTGAATGTTACCTGTGTGTGAATGTTACGTGTGTGTGAATGTTACGTGTGTGTGAATGTTACGTGTGTGTTACATTTGTGCCTGTTGCATGTGTGTGTCCCTGTTACATGTGTGCGTGCGCCTGTTGCGTGTGTGTGTGTGAATGTTTTACGTGTATGTTACGTGTGTGTGAATGTTACGTGTGTGTGAATGTTACGTGTGTGAATGTTACGTGTGTGTGAATGTTACGTGTGTGTGAATGTTACGTGTGTGTGTGTGCCTGTTACGTGTGTGTTACATGTGTGCCTGTTGCATGTGTGTGTGTGTGTGTGTGCCTGTTGCATGTGTGTGTGTGTGAATGTTACATGTGTGTGTGTGTGCCTGTTGCGTGTGCGTGCGCCTGTCGCGTGTGTGTGTGCCTGTTCCGTGTGTGTGCGCCCGTTGCGTGTGTGTGTGAATGTTTTACGTGTATGTTACATGTGTGCCTGTTACGTGTGTGTGAATGTTACGTGTGTGTGAATGTTACGTGTGTGTGAATGTTACGTGTGTGTGAATGTTACGTGTGTGTGTGCCTGTTGCGTGTGTGTGCGCCTGTTGCGTGTGTGTGCGCCTGTTGCGTGTGTGCGCCTGTTGCGTGTGTGCGCCTGTTGCGTGTGTGTGCGCCCTTTGCGTGTGTGTGTGAATGTTTTACGTGTATGTTACATGTGTGCCTGTTACGTGTGTGTGTGTGTGAATGTTACGTGTGTGTGAATGTTTTACGTGTATGTTACATGTGTGCCTGTTACGTGTGTGTGAATGTTACGTGTGTGTGAATGTTACGTGTGTGTGTGTGTGCCTGTTACGTGTGTGTTACATGTGTGCCTGTTGCATGTGTGTGTGTGTGTGTGAATGTTACATGTGTGTGTGTGCCTGTTACATGTGTGTGTGTGCCTGTTGCGTGTGCGTGCGCCTGTCACGCGTGTGTGTGCCTGTTCCGTGTGTGTGCGCCTGTTGCGTGTGTGTGTGAATGTTTTACGTGTATGTTACATGTGTGAATGTTGCGTGTGTGTGAATGTTACGTGTGTGTGAATGTTACGTGTTTGTGAATGTTACGTGTGTGTGAATGTTACGTGTGTGTGAATGTTACGTGTGTGTTACATGTGTGCCTGTTGCATGTGTGTGTCCCTGTTACATGTGTGCGTGCGCCTGTTGCGTGTGTGTGTGAATGTTTTACGTGTATGTTACATGTGTGCCTGTTACGTGTGTGTGAATGTTACGTGTGTGTGAATGTTACGTGTGTGTGAATGTTACGTGTGTGTGCGCCTGTTGCGTGTGTGTGCGCCTGTTGCGTGTGTGTGCGCCTGTTGCGTGTGTGTGCGCCTGTTGCGTGTGTGTGCGCCTGTTGCCTGTGTGTGCGCCTGTTGCGTGTGTGTGCGCCTGTTGCGTGTGTGTGCGCCTGTTGCGTGTGTGTGCGCCCGTTGCGTGTGTGTGTGAATGTTTTACGTGTATGTTACATGTGTGCCTGTTACGTGTGTGTGTGAATGTTACGTGTGTGTGAATGTTTTACGTGTATGTTACATGTGTGCCTGTTACGTGTGTGTGAATGTTACGTGTGTGTGAATGTTACGTGTGTGTGTGTGCCTGTTACGTGTGTGTTACATGTGTGCCTGTTGCATGTGTGTGTGTGTGTGTGTGAATGTTACATGTGTGTGTGTGCCTGTTACATGTGTGTGTGTGTGCCTGTTGCGTGTGCGTGCGCCTGTCGCGCGTGTGTGTGCCTGTTCCGTGTGTGTGTGCGCCCGTTGCGTGTGTGAATGTTTTACGTGTATGTTACATGTGTGCCTGTTACGTGTGTGTGAATGTTACGTGTGTGTGAATGTTGCGTGTGTGTGCGCCTGTTGCGTGTGTGTGCGCCTGTTGCGTGTGTGTGCGCCTGTTGCGTGTGTGTGCGCCTGTTGCGTGTGTGTGTGAATGTTTTACGTGTATGTTACATGTGTGCCTGTTACGTGTGTGTGTGTGTGAATGTTACGTGTGTGTGAATGTTTTACGTGTATGTTACATGTGTGCCTGTTACGTGTGTGTGAATGTTACGTGTGTGTGAATGTTACGTGTGTGTGTGTGCTTGTTACGTGTGTGTTACATGTGTGCCTGTTGCATGTGTGTGTGTGTGAATGTTACATGTGTGTGTGTGCCTGTTACATGTGTGTGTGCCTGTTACATGTGTGTGTGTGCCTGTTGCGTGTGCGTGCGCCTGTCGCGTGTGTGTGTGAATGTTTTACGTGAATGTTACATGTGTGAATGTTACGTGTGTGTGAATGTTACGTGTGTGTGAATGTTACGTGTGTGTGAATGTTACGTGTGTGTGAATGTTACGTGTGTGTTACATGTGTGCCTGTTGCATGTGTGTGTGTGTGTGTGAATGTTACATGTGTGTGTGTGCCTGTTACATGTGTGTGTCTGTTGCGTGTGCGTGCGCCTGTCGCGTGTGTGTGTGCCTGTTCCGTGTGTGTGCGCCCGTTGCGTGTGTGTGTGAATGTTTTACGTGTATGTTACGTGTGTGTGAATGTTACGTGTGTGTGAATGTTACGTGTGTGTGAATGTTACGTGTGTGTGAATGTTACGTGTGTGTGAATGTTACGTGTGTGTGAATGTTACGTGTGTGTGAATGTTACGTGTGTGTGAATGTTACGTGTGTGTGCCTGTTACGTGTGTGTGTGTGCCTGTTACGTGTGTGTGTGTGTGTGTGCCTGTTACGTGTGTGTGTGTGCCTGTTACGTGTGTGTGTGTGCCTGTTGCGTGTGTGTGCGCCTGTTGCGTGTGTGTGCGCCCGTTGCGTGTGTGTGCGCCCGTTGCGTGTGTGTGTGAATGTTTTACGTGTATGTTACATGTGTGCCTGTTACGTGTGTGTGTGTGTGAATGTTACGTGTGTGAATGTTACGTGTGTGTGAATGTTACGTGTGTGTGTGTGCCTGTTACGTGTGTGTTACATGTGTGCCTGTTGCATGTGTGTGTGTGTGTGTGAATGTTACATGTGTGTGTGTGCCTGTTACATGTGTGTGTGTGCCTGTTACATGTGTGTGTGTGCCTGTTGCGTGTGCGTGCGCCTGTCGCGTGTGTGTGTGCCTGTTCCGTGTGTGTGCGCCCGTTGCGTGTGTGTGTGAATGTTTTACGTGTATGTTACATGTGTGCCTGTTTCATGTGTGTGAATGTTACGTGTGTGTGAATGTTACGTGTGTGTGTGCCTGTTGCGTGTGTGTGCGCCTGTTGCGTGTGTGTGCGCCTGTTGCGTGTGTGCGCCTGTTGCGTGTGTGTGCGCCTGTTGCGTGTGTGTGCGCCCGTTGCGTGTGTGTGTGAATGTTTTACGTGTACTTTACATGTGTGCCTGTTACGTGTGTGTGTGTGTGTGTGAATGTTACGTGTGTGTGAATGTTTTACGTGTATATTACATGTGTGCCTGTTACGTGTGTGTGAATGTTACGTGTGTGTGAATGTTACGTGTGTGTGTGTGTGCCTGTTACGTGTGTGTTACATGTGTGCCTGTTGCGTGTGTGTGTGTGTGAATGTTACATGTGTGTGTGTGCCTGTTACATGTGTGTGTGTGCCTGTTGCGTGCGCCTGTCGCGTGTGTGTGTGCCTGTTCCGTGTGTGTGCGCCCGTTGCGTGTGTGTGTGAATGTTTTATGTGTATGTTACGTGTGTGTGAATGTTACGTGTGTGTGAATGTTACGTGTGTGTTACATTTGTGCCTGTTGCATGTGTGTGTCCCTGTTACATGTGTGCGTGCGCCTGTTGCGTGTGTGTGTGAATGTTTTACGTGTATGTTACGTGTGTGTGAATGTTACGTGTGTGTGAATGTTACGTGTGTGCGCCTGTTACGTGTGTGCGCCTGTTGCGTGTGTGTGCGCCTGTTGCGTGTGTGCGCGCCTGTTGCGTGTGTGTGCGCCCGTTGCGTGTGTGTGTGAATGTTTTACGTGTATGTTACATGTGTGCCTGTTACGTGTGTGTGTGTGAATGTTACGTGTGTGTGAATGTTTTACGTGTATGTTACATGTGTGCCTGTTACGTGTGTGTGAATGTTACGTGTGTGTGTGTGCCTGTTACGTGTGTGTTACATGTGTGCCTGTTGCATGTGTGTGTGTGTGAATGTTACATGTGTGTGTGCCTGTTACATGTGTGTGTGTGCCTGTTGCGTGTGCGTGCGCCTGTCGCGTGTGTGTGTGCCTGTTCCGTGTGTGTGCGCCCGTTGCGTGTGTGTGTGAATGTTTTACGTGTATGTTACATGTGTGCCTGTTACGTGTGTGTGAATGTTACGTGTGTGTGAATGTTACGTGTGTGTGAATGTTACGTGTGTGTGTGCCTGTTGCGTGTGTGTGCGCCTGTTGCGTGTGTGTGCGCCTGTTGCGTGTGTGTGCGCCTGTTGCGTGTGTGTGCGCCTGTTGCGTGTGTGCGCCTGTTGCGTGTGTGCACCTGTTGCGTGTGTGCGCCTGTTGCGTGTGTGTGCGCCCGTTGCGTGTGTGTGTGAATGTTTTACGTGTGTTACATGTGTGCCTGTTACGTGTGTGTGTGTGTGAATGTTACGTGTGTGTGAATGTTTTACGTGTATGTTACATGTGTGCCTGTTACGTGTGTGTGAATGTTACGTGTGTGTGTGTGCCTGTTACGTGTGTGTTACATGTGTGCCTGTTGCATGTGTGTGTGTGTGTGTGAATGTTACATGTGTGTGTGTGCCTGTTACATGTGTGTGTGTGCCTGTTGCGTGTGCGTGCGCCTGTCGCGTGTGTGTATGCCTGTTCCGTGTGTGTGCGCCCGTTGCGTGTGTGTGTGAATGTTTTACGTGTATGTTACATGTGTGAATGTTACGTGTGTGTGAATGTTACGTGTGTGTGAATGTTACGTGTGTGTGAATGTTACGTGTGTGTTACATGTGTGCCTGTTGCATGTGTGTGTGTGTGTGAATGTTACATGTGTGTGTGTGCCTGTTACATGTGTGTGTGTGCCTGTTGCGTGTGCGTGCGCCTGTCGCGTGTGTGTGTGCCTGTTCCGTGTGTGTGCGCCCGTTGCGTGTGTGTGTGAATGTTTTACGTGTATGTTACATGTGTGTGAATGTTACGTGTGTGTGAATGTTACGTGTGTGTGAATGTTACGTGTGTGTGAATGTTACGTGTGTGTGAATGTTACGTGTGTGTGAATGTTACGTGTGTGTGATTGTTACGTGTGTGTGATTGTTACGTGTGTGTGAATGTTACGTGTGTGTGAATGTTACGTGTGTGTGAATGTTACCTGTGTGTGAATGTTACGTGTGTGTGAATGTTACGTGTGTGTGAATGTTACGTGTGTGTGAATGTTACGTGTGTGTGAATGTTACGTGTGTGTGAATGTTACGTGCGTGTGTGTGCGCCTGTTGCGTGTGTGTGCGCCTGTTGCGTGTGTGTGCGCCTGTTGCGTGTGTGTGCGCCTGTTGCGTGTGTGTGCGCCTGTTGCGTGTGTGTGCGCCTGTTGCGTGTGTGTGTGCCCGTTGCGTGTGTGTGTGAATGTTTTACGTGTATGTTACATGTGTGCCTGTTACGTGTGTGTGTGAATGTTACATATGTGTGTGCCTGTTACGTGTGTGTGAATGTTACATGTGTGTGTGCCTGTTAGGCGTGTGTGCCTGTTAGGCGTGTGTGCCTGTTACGTGTGTGTGTGTGCCTGTTACGTGTGTGTGTGTGCCTGTTACGTGTGTGTGTGTGCCTGTTACGTGTGTGTGTGTGTGTGTGTGTGCCTGTTACGTGTGTGTGAATGTTACGTGTGTGTGAATGTTACGTGTGTGTGAATGTTACGTGTGTGTGAATGTTACGTGTGTGTGAATGTTACGTGTGTGTGAATGTTACGTGTGTGTGCCTGTTACGTGTGTGTGTGTGCCTGTTACGTGTGTGTGTGTGTGTGCCTGTTACGTGTGTGTGTGTGCCTGTTACGTGTGTGTGTGTGCCTGTTACGTGTGTGTGTGCCTGTTGCGTGTGTGTGCGCCTGTTGCGTGTGTGTGCGCCCGTTGCGTGTGTGTGCGCCCGTTGCGTGTGTGAATGTTTTACGTGTATGTTACATGTGTGCCTGTTACGTGTGTGTGTGTGTGAATGTTACGTGTGTGAATGTTACGTGTGTGTGAATGTTACGTGTGTGTGTGTGCCTGTTACGTGTGTGTTACATGTGTGCCTGTTGCATGTGTGTGTGTGTGTGTGTGAATGTTACATGTGTGTGTGTGAATGTTACATGTGTGTGTGTGCCTGTTACATGTGTGTGTGTGCCTGTTGCGTGTGTGTGCGCCTGTCGCGTGTGTGTGTGCCTGTTCCGTGTGTGTGCGCCCGTTGCGTGTGTGTGTGAATGTTTTACGTGTATGTTACATGTGTGCCTGTTACATGTGTGTGAATGTTACGTGTGTGTGAATGTTACGTGTGTGTGAATGTTACGTGTGTGTGTGCCTGTTGCGTGTGTGTGCGCCTGTTGCGTGTGTGTGCGCCTGTTGCGTGTGTGCGCCTGTTGCGTGTGTGTGCGCCTGTTGCGTGTGTGTGCGCCCGTTGCGTGTGTGTGTGAATGTTTTACGTGTACTTTACATGTGTGCCTGTTGCGTGTGTGTGTGTGTGTGTGAATGTTACGTGTGTGTGAATGTTTTACGTGTATGTTACATGTGTGCCTGTTACGTGTGTGTGAATGTTACGTGTGTGTGAATGTTACGTGTGTGTGTGTGTGCCTGTTACGTGTGTGTTACATGTGTGCCTGTTGCGTGTGTGTGTGTGTGAATGTTACATGTGTGTGTGTGCCTGTTACATGTGTGTGTGTGCCTGTTGCGTGCGCCTGTCGCGTGTGTGTGTGCCTGTTCCGTGTGTGTGCGCCCGTTGCGTGTGTGTGTGAATGTTTTACGTGTATGTTACGTGTGTGTGAATGTTACGTGTGTGTGAATGTTACGTGTGTGTTACATTTGTGCCTGTTGCATGTGTGTGTCCCTGTTACATGTGTGCGTGCGCCTGTTGCGTGTGTGTGTGAATGTTTTACGTGTATGTTACGTGTGTGTGAATGTTACGTGTGTGTGAATGTTACGTGTGTGTGAATGTTACGTGTGTGCGCCTGTTACGTGTGTGCGCCTGTTGCGTGTGTGTGCGCCTGTTGCGTGTGTGTGCGCCTGTTGCGTGTGTGCGCGCCTGTTGCGTGTGTGTGCGCCCGTTGCGTGTGTGTGTGAATGTTTTACGTGTATGTTACATGTGTGCCTGTTACGTGTGTGTGTGTGAATGTTACGTGTGTGTGAATGTTTTACGTGTATGTTACATGTGTGCCTGTTACGTGTGTGTGAATGTTACGTGTGTGTGAATGTTACGTGTGTGTGTGTGCCTGTTACGTGTGTGTTACATGTGTGCCTGTTGCATGTGTGTGTGTGTGAATGTTACATGTGTGTGTGCCTGTTACATGTGTGTGTGTGCCTGTTGCGTGTGCGTGCGCCTGTCGCGTGTGTGTGTGCCTGTTCCGTGTGTGTGCGCCCGTTGCGTGTGTGTGTGAATGTTTTACGTGTATGTTACATGTGTGCCTGTTACGTGTGTGTGAATGTTACGTGTGTGTGAATGTTACGTGTGTGTGAATGTTACGTGTGTGTGTGCCTGTTGCGTGTGTGTGCGCCTGTTGCGTGTGTGTGCGCCTGTTGCGTGTGTGTGCGCCTGTTGCGTGTGTGTGCGCCTGTTGCGTGTGTGCGCCTTTTGCGTGTGTGCGCCTGTTGCGTGTGTGTGCGCCCGTTGTGTGTGTGTGTGAATGTTTTACGTGTATGTTACATGTGTGCCTGTTACGTGTGTGTGTGTGTGAATGTTACGTGTGTGTGAATGTTTTACGTGTATGTTACATGTGTGCCTGTTACGTGTGTGTGAATGTTACGTGTGTGTGTGTGCCTGTTACGTGTGTGTTACATGTGTGCCTGTTGCATGTGTGTGTGTGAATGTTACATGTGTGTGTGTGCCTGTTACATGTGTGTGTGTGCCTGTTGCGTGTGCGTGCGCCTGTCGCGTGTGTATGCCTGTTCCGTGTGTGTGCGCCCGTTGCGTGTGTGTGTGAATGTTTTACGTGTATGTTACATGTGTGAATGTTACGTGTGTGTGAATGTTACGTGTGTGTGAATGTTACGTGTGTGTGAATGTTACGTGTGTGTGAATGTTACGTGTGTGTTACATGTGTGCCTGTTGCATGTGTGTGTGTGTGTGTGAATGTTACATGTGTGTGTGTGCCTGTTACATGTGTGTGTGTGCCTGTTGCGTGTGCGTGCGCCTGTCGCGTGTGTGTGTGCCTGTTCCGTGTGTGTGCGCCCGTTGCGTGTGTGTGTGAATGTTTTACGTGTATGTTACATGTGTGTGAATGTTACGTGTGTGAATGTTACGTGTGTGTGAATGTTACGTGTGTGTGAATGTTACGTGTGTGTGAATGTTACGTGTGTGTGAATGTTACGTGTGTGTGAATGTTACGTGTGTGTGAATGTTACGTGTGTGTGAATGTTACGTGTGTGTGATTGTTACGTGTGTGTGATTGTTACGTGTGTGTGAATGTTACGTGTGTGTGAATGTTACGTGTGTGTGAATGTTACGTGTGTGTGAATGTTACGTGTGTGTGAATGTTACGTGTGTGTGAATGTTACGTGTGTGTGAATGTTACGTGTGTGTGAATGTTACGTGTGTGTGAATGTTACGTGTGTGTGAATGTTACGTGTGTGTGAATGTTACGTGCGTGTGTGTGCGCCTGTTGCGTGTGTGTGCGCCTGTTGCATGTGTGTGCGCCTGTTGCGTGTGTGTGCGCCTGTTGCGTGTGTGTGCGCCTGTTGCGTGTGTGTGTGCCCGTTGCGTGTGTGTGTGAATGTTTTACGTGTATGTTACATGTGTGCCTGTTACGTGTGTGTGTGAATGTTACATATGTGTGTGCCTGTTACGTGTGTGTGAATGTTACATGTGTGTGTGCCTGTTAGGCGTGTGTGCCTGTTACGTGTGTGTGTGTGCCTGTTACGTGTGTGTGTGTGCCTGTTACGTGTGTGTGTGTGCCTGTTACGTGTGTGTGTGTGTGCCTGTTACGTGTGTGTGTGTGTGCCTGTTACGTGTGTGTGTGTGCGCCTGTTACGTGTGTGTGTGTGCGCCTGTTACGTGTGTGTGCGCCTGTTGCGTGTGTGTGCGCCTGTTGCGTGTGTGCGCCTGTTGCGTGTGTGTGCGCCTGTTGCGTGTGTGTGCGCCTGTTGCGTGTGTGTGCGCCTGTTGCGTGTGTGTGCGCCTGTTGCGTGTGTGTGCGCCTGTTGCGTGTGTGTGCGCCTGTTGCGTGTGTGTGCGCCTGTTGCGTGTGTGTGCGCCTGTTGCGTGTGTGTGCGCCTGTTGCGTGTGTGTGTGCCTGTTACGTGTGCGTGTGTGTGCCTGTTGCGTGTGCTGTTGCGCGTGTGTGTGTGTGCGCTTGTGCGTGTGTGTGTGTGCGCTTGTTATGTGTGTGTCTGTTACGCATGTGCGTGTGTTTTATGTGTGTGTGTGCCTTTTACATGTCTGTGTGCCAAATACATGTGTCATGAAGATGAGTCACTTCGGTGAGAGCTTGCTGACGATGAGAGTGGTGCGCGTGCGTGGCTGGTACACTTAGGGGAGAGCTTGCTGATGGTGTGTGGTGCGCGTGCGTGGCTGGTACACTTAGGGGAGAGCTTGCTGATGGTGTGAGTGGTGCGCGTGCGTGGCTGGTACACTTAGGGGAGAGATTGCTGATGGTGTGAGTGGTGCGCGTGCGTGGCTGGTACACTTAGGGGAGAGCTTGCTGATGGTGTGAGTGGTGCGCGTGCGTGGCTGGTACACTTAGGGGAGAGCTTGCTGATGATGTGAGTGGTGCGTGGCTGGTACACTTAGGGGAGAGCTTGCTGATGATGTGAGTGGTGCGCGTGCGTGGCTGGTACACTTAGGGGAGAGCTTGCTGATGGTGTGTGGTGCGCGTGCGTGGCTGGTACACTTAGGGGAGAGCTTGCTGATGGTGTGAGTGGTGCGCGTGCGTGGCTGGTACACTTAGGGGAGAGATTGCTGATGGTGTGAGTGGTGCGCGTGCGTGGCTGGTACACTTAGGGGAGAGCTTGCTGATGGTGTGAGTGGTGCGCGTGCATGGCTGGTACACTTAGGGGAGAGCTTGCTGATGATGTGAGTGGTGCGCGTGCGTGGCTGGTACACTTAGGGGAGAGCTTGCTGATGATGTGAGTGGTGCGTGGCTGGTACACTTAGGGGAGAGCTTGCTGATGATGTGAGTGGTGCGCGTGCGTGGCTGGTACACTTAGGGGAGAGATTGCTGATGGTGTGAGTGTTGCGCGTGCGTGGCTGGTACACTTAGGGGAGAGCTTGCTGATGGTGTGTGGTGCGCGTGCGTGGCTGGTACACTTAGGGGAGAGATTGCTGATGGTGTGAGTGGTGCGCGTGCGTGGCTGGTACACTTAGGGGAGAGCTTGCTGATGGAGTGAGTGGTGCGCGTGCGTGGCTGGTACACTTAGGGGAGAGCTTGCTGATGTGAGTGGTGCGTGGCTGGTACACTTAGGGGAGAGATTGCTGATGATGTGAGTGGTGCGTGGCTGGTACACTTAGGGGAGAGATTGCTGATGATGTGAGTGGTGCGCGTGCGTGGCTGGTACACTTAGGGGAGAGCTTGCTGATGGTGTGAGTGGTGCGCGTGCGTGGCTGGTACACTTAGGGGAGAGAGTGCTGATGATGTGAGTGGTGCGCGTGGCTGGTACACTTAGGGGAGAGATTGCTGATGGTGTGAGTGGTGCGCGTGCGTGGCTGGTACACTTAGGGGAGAGAGTGCTGATGATGTGAGTGGTGCGCGTGGCTGGTTCACTTAGGGGAGAGATTGCTGATGATGAGAGTGGTGCGCGTGCCTGGCTGGTACACTTAGGGGAGAGATTGCTGATGATGAGAGTGGTGCGCGTGCCTGGCTGGTACACTTAGGGGAGAGATTGCTGATGATGTGAGTGGTGCGCGTGTTTGGCTGGTACACTTAGGGGAGAGCTTGCTGATGGTGTGAGTGGTGCGCGTGCGTGGCTGGTACACTTAGGGGAGAGATTGCTGATGGTGTGAGTGGTGCGCGTGCATGGCTGGTACACTTAGGGGAGTGATTGCTGGTGATGTGAGTGGTGCGCATGCGTGGCTGGTACACTTAGGGGAGAGATTGCTGATGATGTGAGTGGTGCGTGGCTGGCACACTTAGGGGAGAGATTGCTGATGATGTGAGTGGTGCGTGGCTGGCACACTTAGTGGAGAGATTGCTGATGATGTGAGTGGTGCGCGTGCATGGCTGGTACACTTAGGGGAGAGCTTGCTGATGGTGTGAGTGGTGCGCGTGCGTGGCTGGTACACTTAGGGGAGAGAGTGCTGATGATGTGAGTGGTGCGCGTGGCTGGTACACTTAGGGGAGAGATTGCTGATGGTGTGAGTGGTGCGCGTGCGTGGCTGGTACACTTAGGGGAGAGCTTGCTGATGATGTGAGTGGTGCGCGTGCGTGGCTGGTACACTTAGGGGAGAGCTTGCTGATGATGTGAGTGGTGCGTGGCTGGTACACTTAGGGGAGAGCTTGCTGATGATGTGAGTGGTGCGCGTGTTTGGTTGGTACACTTAGGGGAGAGCTTGCTGATGGTGTGAGTGGTGCGCCTGCGTGGCTGGTACACTTAGGGGAGAGATTGCTGATGGTGTGAGTGGTGCGCGTGCGTGGCTGGTACACTTAGGGGAGAGATTGCTGATGGTGTGAGTGGTGCGCGTGCGTGGCTGGTACACTTAGGGGAGTGATTGCTGGTGATGTGAGTGGTGCGCGTGCGTGGCTGGTACACTTAGGGGAGAGATTGCTGATGATGTGAGTGGTGCGTGGCTGGCACACTTAGGGGAGAGATTGCTGATGATGTGAGTGGTGCGCGTGCATGGCTGGTACACTTAGGGGAGAGCTTGCTGATGGTGTGAGTGGTGCGCGTGCGTGGCTGGTACACTTAGGGGAGAGAGTGCTGATGATGTGAGTGGTGCGTGGCTGGTACACTTAGGGGAGAGATTGCTGATGATGTGAGTGGTGCGCGTGCGTGGCTGGTACACTTAGGGGAGAGCTTGCTGATGGTGTGAGTGGTGCGCGTGCGTGGCTGGTACACTTAGGGGAGAGAGTGCTGATGGTGTGAGTGGTGCGCGTGCGTGGCTGGTACACTTAGGGGAGAGAGTGCTGATGATGTGAGTGGTGCGCGTGGCTGGTACACTTAGGGGAGAGATTGCTGATGGTGTGAGTGGTGCGCGTGCGTGGCTGGTACACTTAGGGGAGAGAGTGCTGATGATGTGAGTGGTGCGCGTGGCTGGTTCACTTAGGGGGAGAGATTGCTGATGATGAGAGTGGTGCGCGTGCCTGGCTGGTACACTTAGGGGAGAGATTGCTGATGATGTGAGTGGTGCGCGTGTTTGGCTGGTACACTTAGGGGAGAGCTTGCTGATGGTGTGAGTGGTGCGCGTGCGTGGCTGCTACACTTAGGGGAGAGATTGCTGATGGTGTGAGTGGTGCGCGTGCGTGGCTGGTACACTTAGGGGAGTGATTGCTGGTGATGTGAGTGGTGCGCGTGCGTGGCTGGTACACTTAGGGGAGAGATTGCTGATGATGTGAGTGGTGCGTGGCTGGCACACTTAGGGGAGAGATTGCTTATGATGTGAGTGGTGCGCGTGCATGGCTGGTACACTTAGGGGAGAGCTTGCTGATGGTGTGAGTGGTGCGCGTGCGTGGCTGGTACACTTAGGGGAGAGCTTGCTGATGGTGTGAGTGGTGCGCGTGCGTGGCTGGTACACTTAGGTGAGAGAGTGCTGATGGTGTGAGTGGTGCACGTGGCTGGTGGATAGAGAAGATGTATATGTGTTAAGTGAGGGATGGGAGATTATAATCAGTAACTCGTTATGGAATACACGGGATCACTCTGGGTGTTGATATAAATGTATTAAATATTACAATATTCCCAGCTGAAGGTATTAGGAACACTCAGGTGCTCAGAGGTTACACACGTTCCTGGGCTCACAGAGCTCCTTATAGGCAGTACAGACACCTAATACAGAGCTCCTTATAGGCAGTACAGGCACATAATACAGAGCTCCTTATAGGCAGTACAGGCACATAATACAGAGCTCCTTATAGGCAGTACAGGCACATAATACAGAGCTCCTTATAGGCAGTACAGGCACATAATACAGAGCTCCTTATAGGCTGTACAGACACATAATACAGTGCTCCTTATAGGCAGTACAGGCACATAATACAGAGCTCCTTATAGGCAGTACGGGCACATAATACAGAGCTCCTTATAGGCAGTACAGGCACATAATACAGAGCTCCTTATAGGCAGTACGGGCACATAATACAGAGCTCCTTATAGGCAGTACGGGCACATAATACAGAGCTCCTTATAGGCAGTACGGGCACATAATACAGAGCTCCTTATAGGCAGTACGGGCACATAATACAGAGCTCCTTATAGGCAGTACGGGCACATAATACAGAGCTCCTTATAGGCAGTACGGGCACATAATACAGAGCTCCTTATAGGCAGTACAGACACATAATACAGAGCTCCTTATAGGCAGTACGGGCACATAATACAGAGCTCCTTATAGGCAGTACGGGCACATAATACAGAGCTCCTTATAGGCAGTACGGGCACGTAATACAGAGATCCTTATAGGCAGTACGGGCACGTAATACAGAGCTCCTTATAGTAAGTACGGGCACGTAATACAGAGCTCCTTATAGGCAGTAGAGGCACATAATACAGAGCTCCTTATAGGCAGTACAGGCACATAATACAGAGATCCTTATAGGCAGTACGGGCACATAATACAGAGCTCCTTATAGGCTGTACAGACACATAATACAGAGCTCCTTATAGGCAGTACAGGCACATTATACAGAGCTCCTTATAGGCAGGGCGGGTAAATAATACAGAGCTCCTTATAGGCAGTACGGGCACATAATACAGAGCTCCTTATAGGCAGTACGGGCACATAATGCAGAGCTCCTTATAGGCAGGGTGGGTAAATAATACAGAGCTCCTTATAGGCAGTACGGGCACATAATACAGAGCTCCTTATAGGCAGTACGGGCACGTAATACAGAGCTCCTTATAGGCAGTACGGGCACATAATACAGAGCTCCTTATAGGCAGTACGGGCACGTAATACAGAGCTCCTTATAGGCAGTACGGGCACATAATACAGCCCCCGGGGGGTGATTCAGAGATGGACACAGTTGCGGCTGCGTCTTTTGGTGCAGCCATTATTGCGACTCTATGGTAATGTCGTGACCGATGGGCGTACTATTGAGACGCTGCCTGACTACAACGCACTAGCGATACACCACTAGACATTGCAGCTGCCTATGACAGGCGTCGAATGTCCGATTGACCATGGCCACGATGTTGGTGGAAGTGCATCTTTAAATGGATTAGCTGACCCAACACGCCCGCTTCTAGTAGCTGTTACACCCCAGTTATACCCATCGAAATTGTATGAGTCTCCATGAAGTTTCCATCTGCGTCTCTGTGAGGATTCCATTCTGGCGGCTACACAGGCGGTGAGGGAAACCATCTGACATTTGCGCCAAAGGCTTCCCTGCGTCCACATCTGATTCGCACCCCTATCTCTATAGCTCAATTCCGCTTACATGTGTCATAGGCAGGAACCAGGTACCGTGTGTGCACAGGGTGGGGGGGGACACTGCGACCCGCTGGTGAAGACGGCACCCGCAGGCTGTGGGGGCAGGGAGCTCAAATAGCCTAGCGGTAACGCTAAACATCTGACACAAAGGTCTAACAACACTGAAGCAGCAAAATTTGTGATAACCAATACTTGTGTCATTCTGGAAGCTTTTGGCCATGACTGTACACAGACTGGCCTGATGATATGGAGGAGTGCACAGTGATGCGAGAATAGAAGGTAGAGGGGCCTCAGTGCAGGACAGGGTGAGGGGTACCCCCCCCACCCTGGAGAAATGTGCGGTGACCCGGTCACCCCCAGAGAATAGACGCCGGGCATCTATTATCCAAGTCTGCAGTGCTTGGGGGGTGCCCGGCGTGTCTGTTAGTGCCGGGCACGCCCCCGAGTGACGAAAAGGGGACGTGTCTTATAGAGTATAGGTGTCACATGTTGTTATGGTATACTGAGGTAATATTACAGCATTACATTAATGTCAGATGTTACTATGGTATACTGAGGTAATATTACAGCATTACATAAGTGTCAGATGTTACTATGGTATACTGAGGTAACATTACAGCATTACATAAGTGTCAGATGTTACTATGGTATACTGAGGTAACATTACAGCATTACATAAGTGTCAGATGTTACTATGGTATACTGAGGTAACATGACATAAGTGTCAGACGTTACTATGGTATACTGAGGTAACATTACAGTATTACATAAGTGTCAGATGTTACTATGGTATACTGAGGTAACATTACAGTATTACATAAGTGTCAGATGTTACTATGCTATACTGAGGTAACATTACAGCATTACATAAGTGTCAGATGTTACTATGGTATACTGAGGTAACATTACAGTATTACATAAGTGTCAAAGACTTTGATTGACAATTACATTAAGTTTATGCAGAGAGTGAATATTTGCATTGCTGACCCTTCTTTTTCAAGACCTCTGCAATTCGCCCTGGCAGCTGTCACTCACCTTCTGGGTCACATACTGACTGATGGCCGCCCATTCTTGCCTAGTCAATGCTTGGAGTGTGTCAGAATTTGTGGGTTTTTGTATGTCCCCCGCCTCTTGAGGATTGACCACAAGTTCTCAATGGGATTAAGGTCTGGGGAGTTTCCTGGCCATGGACCCATAATGTTGATGTTTTGTTCCCCGAGCCACTTGTCACTTTTGCCTTATGGCGAGGTGCTCCATCATGCTGGAAAAGGCATTGCTCATCACCAAACTGTTCTTGGATGGTTGGGAGAAGTTGCTCTTGGAGGATGCTTTGGTGCCATTCTTTATTCATGGCTGCTGTTCTTAGGCAAAATTGTGAGTGAGCCCACTCCCTTGGCTGAGAAGCCCCCACACATGAACGGTCTCAGGATGCTTTACCATAGTAACATCTGACAAAAAGGTCTAATAACACTGAAGCAGCAAACTTTGTGAAAACCAAAACTTGTCATTCTCAAAACTTTTGGCCATGGCTGTAGTCACCGTGGATACAGCTCTGTACATACTAAATGGTCAGTATTTCTAATTCCTCTTTATAATTTCAGCAGTAAGAATTTCTTCTGCATCCAAATTCCATCCCGTTCTCCTGTGTCCCATAGGTGCACCCCATAACCTGTGCAGATGGCTTCTGTGTCCCATAGGTGCACCCCATAACCTGTGCAGATGGCTTCTGTGTCCCATAGGTGCACCCCATAACCTGTGCAGATGGCTTCTGTGTCCCATAGGTGCACCCCATAACCTGTGCAGAAGGCTTCTGTGTCCCATAGGTGCACCCCATAACCTGTGCAGATGGCTTCTGTGTCCCATAGGTGCACCCCATAACCTGTGCAGACGTCTACTGGTTCCCATAGGTGCACCCCATAACCTGTGCCGACTACAGACGGCTACTGGTTCCCGTAGGTGCACCCCATAACCTGTGCCGAGTACAGACTGCTCCTGGTTCCCGTAGGTGCACCCCATAACCTGTGCCGAGTACAGACTGCTCCTGGTTCCCGTAGGTGCACCCCATAACCTGTGCCGAGTACAGACTGCTCCTGGTTCCCATAGGTGCACCCTATTACCTGTGCCGAGTACAGACTGCAGTACAGACTGCTCCTGGTTCCCGTAGGTGCACCCCATAACCTGTGCCGAGTACAGACTGCTCCTGGTTCCCATAGGTGCACCCTATAACCTGTGCCGAGTACAGACTGCTCCTGGTTCCCATAGGTGCACCCCATAACCTGTGCAGAGTGCAGAACGGCTGCATTCAGAGACTCACAAGACAGGTCTTACTGGGACAATTGGGGGGTATAAGGGGCTTCTACGTGTGCTGGGTAATGGAAGCTCCCCATATTTGTGGGATTTGCCGGTTATTGCTTAGGCCTGGGATGGGGGGTATATTGCATAGGCCTGGGATTGGGGGATATACATAACCTGTGCTGGGTAATGGAAGCTCCCCATATTTGTGGGATTTGCTGGTTATTGCTTAGGCCTGGGATGGGGAGTATATTGCTTAGGCCTGGGATGGGGGGTATATTGCATAGGCCTGGGATTGGGGGATATACATAACCTGTGCTGGGTAATGGAAGCTCCCCATATTTGTGGGATTTGCCGGTTATTGCTTAGGCCTGGGATGGGGGGTATATTGCTTAGGCCTGGGATGGGGGGTATATTGCATAGGCCTGGGATTGGGGGATATACATAACCTGTGCTGGGTAATGGAAGCTCCCCATGTTTGTGGGATTTGCCGGTTATTGCTTAGGCCTGGGAATGGGGGTATATTGCTTAGGCCTGGGATTGGGGGATATACATAACCTGTGCTGGGTAATGGAAGCTCCCCATATTTGTGGGATTTGCCGGTTATTGCTTAGGCCTGGGATGGGTGAATCTGAATGAGCGTTCCTGCACAGACCTCTGTAAGGACTGACCCAGCGTTCTATCCAGTTATATTACACGTGGTGAGAATCTGATGGCTTGTCTCTCTGTGTTCAGTCTGGTTATTCCTGTGTTCTGTCTCCCACAGACCCCTAGTCCCAGCACCACCCTGCATGAGTTGAAGAGCTGGGTATTGCAGCACGACTCCGAGCTTGTGCTAATAAACAAACCTTATGGTCTGCCTACACATGGTGAGTATGGCGGAGCCATTCCCCCTGTGTGCGCTGCACCCTACATGTATATTCATGTCTGCTGCCATCCCACAGGTGGCCCCTCTGTGGGCCGTAGTGTGGCCTCCCTACTCCCTGCTCTGTCTCACATGCTGTTTGGAAGAGGGGCTGAGCCTCTGAAAGTTTGTCACCGTTTGGACAAAGACACCACTGGGGCATTAATCCTGGCCAGGACTGCAGAGGCTGCCGAGCGTGTACAGAGCCTAATTCGGGAACGAAGGATGCACAGAGTCTACTGGTGAGAGGATGGGTGGGGTGTCTACTGGTGAGAGGATGGGTGGGGGTGTGTAGTCTACTGGTGAGAGGATGGGTGGGGAGTCTACTGGTGAGAGGATGGGTGGGGAGTCTACTGGTGAGAGGATGGGTGGGGAGTCTACTGGTGAGAGGATGGGTGGGGAGTCTACTGGTGAGAGGATGGGTGGGGAGTCTACTGGTGAGAGGATGGGTGGGGAGTCTACTGGTGAAGGGATGGGTGTGGAGTCTACTGGTGACAGGATGGGTGGGGGTGTGGAGTCTACTGGTGAGAGGATGGGTGGGGGGTGCGGAGTCTACTGGTGAGAGGATGGGTGGGGGGTGTGGAATTTACTGGTGAGAGGATGGGTGGGGGTGTGGAGTCTACTGGTGAGAGAATGGGTGGGGGGTGTGGAGTCTACTGGTGAGAGGATGGGTGGGGGGTGTGGAGTCTACTGGTGAGAGGATGGGTGGGGGGTGTGGAGTCTACTGGTGAGAGGATGGGTGGGGGGTGTGGAGTCTACTGGTGAGAGGATGGGTGGGGGTGTGGAGTCTACTGGTGAGAGGATGGGTGGGGGGTGCGGAGTCTACTGGTGAGAGGATGGGTGCGGAGTCTACTGGTGAGAGGATGGGTGCGGAGTCTACTGGTGAGAGGATGGGTGGGGGGTGTGGAGTCTACTGGTGAGAGGATGGGTGGGGGGTGTGGAGTCTACTGGTGAGAGGATGGGTGGGGGGTGCGGAGTCTACTGGTGAGAGGATGGGTGGGGGGTGTGGAGTCTACTGGTGAGAGGATGGGTGGGGGGTGTGGAGTCTACTGGTGAGAGGATGGGTGGGGGGTGTGGAGTCTACTGGTGAGAGGATGGGTGCGGAGTCTACTGGTGAGAGGATGGGTGCGGAGTCTACTGGTGAGAGGATGGGTGGGGGGTGTGGAGTCTACTGGTGAGAGGATGGGTGGGGGGTGTGGAGTCTACTGGTGAGAGGATGGGTGGGGGGTGTGGAGTCTACTGGTGAGAGGATGGGTGGGGGTGTGGAGTCTACTGGTGGGGGGTGCGGAGTCTACTGGTGAGAGGATGGGTGCGGAGTCTACTGGTGAGAGGATGGGTGGGGGGTGTGGAGTCTACTGGTGAGAGGATGGGTGGGGGTGTGGAGTCTACTGGTGGGGGGTGCGGAGTCTACTGGTGAGAGGATGGGTGCGGAGTCTACTGGTGAGAGGATGGGTGGGGGGTGTGGAGTCTACTGGTGAGAGGATGGGTGGGGGGTGTGGAGTCTACTGGTGAGAGGATGGGTGGGGGGTGTGGAGTCTACTGGTGAGAGGATGGGTGGGGGGTGTGGAGTCTACTGGTGAGAGGATGGGTGGGGGGTGTGGAGTCTACTGGTGAGAGGATGGGTGGGGGGTGTGGAGTCTACTGGTGAGAGGATGGGTGGGGGGTGCGGAGTCTACTGGTGAGAGGATGGCTGGGGGGTGCGGAGTCTACTGGTGAGAGGGTGGGTGCGGAGTCTACTGGTGAGAGGGTGGGGGTGTGGAGTCTACTGGTGAGAGGATGGGTGGGGGGTGTGGAGTCTACTGGTGAGAGGATGGGTGGGGGGTGCGGAGTCTACTGGTGAGAGGATGGGTGGGGGTGTGGAGTCTACTGGTGGGGGGTGCGGAGTCTACTGGTGAGAGGATGGGTGGGGGGGTGCGGAGTCTACTGGTGAGAGGATGGGTGGGGGGTGCGGAGTCTACTGGTGAGAGGATGGGTGGGGGTGCGGAGTCTACTGGTGAGAGGATGGGTGGGGGTTGCGGAGTCTACTGGTTAGAGGATGGGTAGGGGTGTGGAGTCTACTGGTGAGAGGCTGCAGGAGTTGATGGTGATATATAGGGTCTTCCTGTAAACATGGCTCTCCTGGTGGGCGTGGCTCTCCCTTTGTCTTAACATTATGAAAGTAGAAATTTATCTCCACCGCCAGCATATAACCTAAATCACAGGTTCTCAAACTCGGTCCTCAGGACCCCCAACAGTGCATGTTTTCCATGTCTCCTCACAGATTCAAGTGAAATAATTAGCTCCACCTCGGGATCTTTTAAAATATGTCTGTGAGTAATGACTACACCTGTGCCCCTGCTAGGAGACCTACAAAATGTGAACTGTGTAGTGTCCTGAGGACCGAGTTTGAGAACCACTGACCTAAATGAATGAAAATGCCCTTTTATTAATAGAATGCAGCCCGTCCCCCCTGCATAAATGTACTGTGGGACTGTATGTGACTTGTACCATATTACGGTTATAATTGGCAGGGCAGTATGTCTCGGGGTTCCTGCTCCCCTGGAAGGAATTGTGGACATTCCCATCATAGAGACGGAGACTCCTGGGCCCCAAAAACATTACAAGGTGATTGGTTGGTATTTTTTCCCCCTCCCCCACAGTCCGCTGACCACACATTGGACCATCCGCGTTCTCCTGCTGAGAGTCTGCTGACACTGGTGGCCAATCGCGGCTACACGCAGAGTGATAGTGCGTCTCTCCCGCGCTCTGATTGTGATCCTGGCCACTGCTGACTAAGGCGTTTTCCTAGTGTGTGGTCAGCTCTCCTCAGATGTCCCCGTGTCCCTAATGCTCACCACACTTAGTGATACTGGGTGACATGCGTAGCATGGATACGTGCTGGGGGTGAGGGCAGAATGTCTCTACCTCATGGTCCATCTCTCCTCAGATGTCCCTAATGCTCACCACACTTAGTGATAGTGGGTGACGTGCGTAGCATGGATACGTGCTGGGGGTGAGGGCAGAATGTCTCTACCTCATGGTCCATCTCTCCTCAGATGTCCCTAATGCTCACCACACTTAGTGATACTGGGCGACGTGTGTAGCATGGATACGTGCTGGGGGTGAGGGCAGAATGTCTCTACCTAATGGTCCGTCTCTCCTCAGATGTCCCTAATGCTCACCACACAGTGATACTGGGCGACGTGCGTAGCATGGATACGTGCTGGGGGTGAGGGCAGAATGTCTCTACCTAATGGTCCATCTCTCCTCAGATGTCCCTAATGCTCACCACCACTTAGTGATACTGGGCGACGTGCGTAGCATGGATACGTGCTGGGGGTGAGGGCAGAATGTCTCTACCTAATGGCCCATCTCTCCTCAGATGTCCCTAATGCTCACCACACTTAGTGATACTGGGCAACGTGCGTAGCATGGGAACGTGTTGGGGGTGAGGGCAGAATGTCTCTACCTAATGGTCCATCTCTCCTCAGATGTCCCTAATGCTCACCACCACTTAGATACTGGGCGAGATACGTGCTGGGGGTGAGGGCAGAATGTCTCTACCTAATGGTCCGTCTCTCCTCAGATGTCCCTAATGCTCACCACCACTTAGTGATACTGGGCGAGATACGTGCTGGGGGTGAGGGCAGAATGTCTCTACCTAATGGTCCGTCTCTCCTCAGATGGCGCTGTGCCCGCGGTTCCGAGTATCACCAGATGGGTCTCTGCAGCGGTTCCGTATTAGTAGTTCTGCACATGAGGCTGTGACGCGTTACCGCACCGTGGGGAAAGTATCTGGGGCCTCACTGATAGAACTGCAGCCTCTCACAGGTGAGATCTTCTGTGACTCCTGACGGACGCAGGAGAAATACCAGAACCGTGTATGAATGTGAGGCGGTCACATCACATGTTGGCTATGTGTGTATCTGGGATACAGGCATGGGCGGCCGGACATTTAGAAATGGTAATGTGCAATAGGAGGAAAGTACTGACTCATCCAGGGGGTTAGGGAGGGTCACCTGCGGGTTGGGGGGGTTAGGGAGGGTCACCTGCGGGTGGGGGGGGCAGGGAGGGTCACCTGCGGGTGGGGGGGGTAGGGAGGGTCACCTTCGGGAGTGGGGGAAGGGCAGGGAGGTTCACCTTTAGGGGGGGGGGGGGTACGGAGGGTCACCTGCGGGTGGGGGGGAGGTCAGGGAGGTTCACCTTTAGGGGGGGGGGGGGGGCGGCAGGTATACACACAAAAAAACAGCCTGATAGACCCTTGGCAAGAAGTAGGAGAACCGGACACGTTAATTTGGTAGCGCGGCTGATGTGGAGGAGAGATGTAATAGGAGAGGAATTAGTGTGTTGCCCAGGGCAAGGGCGTACAGGGATATGAGGCACTTAGCTGCAGCTAGTGCATGGGAGGCTAGTTGGCATGGGAGGCTAGTTGGCATGGAGTATGTGCAATACATAGTGTCCTTAGCACCCTGCAGGGAATCCTGTTAACGCCCTGATGATGTCTCTCGCTCTCTGATGTCTCTCGCTCTCTCTCTCTCCTCTCTGACGCCCTGATGATGTCTCTCGCTCTCTCCTCTCTTACGCCCTGATGATGTCTCTCTCCTCTTTTACGCCCTGACGATGTCTCTCGCTTTCTCTCCTCTTTTATGCCCTGATGTCTCTAGCTCTCTCCTGTCTTACGCCCTGATGATGTCTCTCTCCTCTCTTATGCCCTGATGTCTCTCTCCTCTCTTATGCCCTGATGTCTCTCGCTCTCCTCTCTTGCGCCCTGATGATGTCTCTCGCTCTCTCTCCTCTCTTACGCCCTGATGATGTCTCTCGCTTTCTCTCCTCTCTTGCGCCCTGATGTCCATCGCTCTCCTCTCTTACGCCCCGATGTCTCTCGCTCTCTCTCCTCTCTTGCGCCCTGATGATGCCTCTCGCTTTCTCTCCTCTCTTGCGCCCTGATGATGTCTCTCTCCTCTCTTGCGCCCTGATGATGTCTCTCGCTCTCTCTCCTCTTACGCCCTGATGATGTCTCTCGCCTCTGTTACACCCTGATGATGTCTCTCTCCTCTCTTGCGCCCTGATGATGTCTCTCTTTCCCTAGGGGTGAAGCACCAGCTTCGGGCTCATCTTGCTCTCGCTTTGAATTGTCCGATTCTTGGGGACCACAAGTACTCGAATTGGGCTCGCCTTGCTCCGCAGGTAACAAAGCCGGGAATGAGGGGTATTTTGGTTTGTTTAGGATTTGGGACAGATTGGAAGGTAAGGGAGCTAATTGGATGGATATGACGGTGTTCTGAGACCTCAACAATACAGTGTGTTGTCTATAGCAGAGCTAATAAACCTTAAATCGCCCAGGAAGACCAACCTGGGAACCTGCCTGAATCCCTAATCTGTCCGGTCATCGTGTCGCTGGTTTATCTCTGTGTGATGGGTAAGGTGAGGAAATCCCAGTGACGTCCAGCTCATGGTGTGAGATGATCCTGTTCTTACCACTCTCAAGCTGGGTACACACTTGGCCAATCGTCTGCCCAATGTTCTGAGGATCACATAGAGCTGAGGTTTCCAAGAGCTAGAGAAGGGCAGACCAGACGGGCCTAGTGGTACTTACCTGCCGTCACATTCTATGTAATGTGTGTGTCCCACAATGGCGCCCAGTGACTTCTGCAGGCGACTTATGGGGCAGTTGGCGGGCTGGCCATACAGACAGACAGACAGAAGAAACCATACATCTGCTAGATTAATCGTCACTGGCTTTGCTGCGTCAGTTTATTATGTGAGCTAGGTCGTTATCGGTGTACACGCACGCCCATGCACTACAGATATAATGTATGTTTGTATAATATGTATGTACATAGCCTTTTGTCACACCTGCTCCCCCTCCCCTGCTGTAACCTGTGGGGAATACGACCTGTAGTGAGAGGACATGCAGGGGATATATCTGTAGTGTGTACCCAGCATTAGTGGTGATGGGATTAGGTACAGGAGCTGCTCCCCTCCCCTGCTGTAACCTGTGAGGAATACGGCCTGTAGTGAGAGGACATACAGGGGATATATCTGTAGTGTGTACCCAGCATTAGTGGTGATGGGATTAGGTACAGGAGCTGCTCCCCCTCCCCTGCTGTAACCTGTGGGGAATACGGCCTGTAGTGAGAGGACATACAGGGGATATATCTGTAGTGTGTACCCAGCATTAGTGGTGATGGGATTAGGTACAGGAGCTGCTCCCCTCCCCTGATGTAACCTGTGAGGAATACGGCCTGTAGTGTGAGGACATGCAGGGGATATATCTGTAGTGTGTACCCAGCATTAGTGGTGATGGGATTAGGTACAGGAGCTGCTCCCCCTCCCCTGCTGTAACCTGTGAGGAATACGGCCTGTAGTGAGAGGACATACAGGGGATATATCTGTAGTGTGTACCCAGCATTAGTGGTGATGGGATTAGGTACAGGAGCTGCTCCCCTCCCCTGATGTAACCTGTGAGGAATACGGCCTGTAGTGTGAGGACATGCAGGGGATATATCTGTAGTGTGTACCCAGCATTAGTGGTGATGGGATTAGGTACTGGAGCTGCTCCCCCTCCCCTGCTGTAACCTGTAGGGAATATGGCCTGTAGTGAGAGGACATACAGGGGATATATCTGTAGTGTGTACCCAGCATTAGTGGTGATGGGATTAGGTATAGGAGCTGCTCCCCTCCCCTGCTGTAACCTGTGGGGAATACGGCCTGTAGTGAGAGGACATGCAGGGGATATATCTGTAGTGTGTACCCAGCATTAGTGGTGATGGGATTAGGTACAGGAGCTGCTCCCCTCCCCTGCTGTAACCTGTGAGGAATACGGCCTGTAGTGAGAGGACATACAGGGGATATATCTGTAGTGTGTACCCAGCATTAGTGGTGATGGGATTAGGTACAGGAGCTGCTCCCCTCCCCTGCTGTAACCTGTGGGGAATACGGCCTGTAGTGAGAGGACATGCAGGGGATATATCTGTAGTGTGTACCCAGCATTAGTGGTGATGGGATTAGGTACAGGAGCTGCTCCCCCTCCCCTGCTGTAACCTGTGGGGAATACGGCCTGTAGTGAGAGCACATGCAGGGGATAGATCTGTAGTATGTACCCAGCATTAGTGGTGATGGGATTAGGTACAGGAGCTGCTCCCCTCCCCTGCTGTAACCTGTGGGGAATACGGCCTGTAGTGAGAGGACATGCAGGGGATATATCTGTAGTGTGTACCCAGCATTAGTGGTGATGGGATTAGGTACAGGAGCTGTTACCCTCTCCTGCTGTAACCTGTGAGGAATACGGCCTGTAGTGAGAGGACATGCAGGGGATATATCTGTAGTGTGTACCCAGCATTAGTGGTGATGGGATTAGGTACAGGAGATGCTCCCCTCCCCTGCTGTAACCTGTGAGGAATACGGCCTGTAGTGAGAGCACATACAGGGGATATATCTGTAGTGTGTACCCAGCATTAGTGGTGATGGGATTAGGTACAGGAGCTGCTCCCCTCCCCTGCTGTAACCTGTGGGGAATACGGCCTGTAGTGAGAGCACATACAGGGGATATATCTGTAGTGTGTACCCAGCATTAGTGGTGATGGGATTAGGTACAGGAGCTGCTCCCCTCCCCTGCTGTAACCTGTGAGGAATACGGCCTGTAGTGAGAGGACATACAGGGGATATATCTGTAGTGTGTACCCAGCATTAGTGGTGATGGGATTAGGTACTGGAGCTGCTTCCCCTCCCCTGCTGTAACCTGTGGGGAATACGGCCTGTAGTGTGAGGACATGCAGGGGATATATCTGTAGTGTGTACCCAGCATTAGTGGTGATGGGATTAGGTACAGGAGCTGCTCCCCTCCCCTGCTGTAACCTGTGAGGAATACGGCCTGTAGTGAGAGGACATGCAGGGGATATATCTGTAGTGTGTACCCAGCATTAGTGGTGATGGGATTAGGTACAGGAGCTGCTCCCCCTCCCCTGCTGTAACCTGTGGGGAATACGGCCTGTAGTGAGAGGACATACAGGGGATATATCTGTAGTGTGTACCCAGCATTAGTGGTGATGGGATTAGGTACTGGAGCTGCTCCCCCTCCCCTGCTGTAACCTGTGGGTAATACGGCCTGTAGTGAGAGGACATGCAGGGGATATATCTGTAGTGTGTACCCAGCATTAGTGGTGATGGGATTAGGTACAGGAGCTGCTCCCCTCCCCTGCTGTAACCTGTGAGGAATACGGCCTGTAGTGAGAGGACATGCAGGGGATATATCTGTAGTGTGTACCCAGCATTAGTGGTGATGGGATTAGGTACAGGAGCTGCTCCCCCTCCCCTGCTGTAACCTGTGGGGAATACGGCCTGTAGTGAGAGGACATGCAGGGGATATATCTGTAGTGTGTACCCAGCATTAGTGGTGATGGGATTAGGTACAGGAGCTGCTCCCCCTCCCCTGCTGTAACCTGTGGGTAATACGGCCTGTAGTGAGAGCACATACAGGGGATATATCTGTAGTGTGTACCCAGCATTAGTGGTGATGGGATTAGGTACAGGAGCTGCTCCCCCTCCCCTGCTGTAACCTGTGGGGAATACGGCCTGTAGTGAGAGGACATACAGGGGATATATCTGTAGTGTGTACCCAGCATTAGTGGTGATGGGATTAGGTACAGGAGCTGCTCCCCTCCCCTGCTGTAACCTGTGGGGAATACAGCCTGTAGTGAGAGGACATACAGGGGATATATCTGTAGTGTGTACCCAGCATTAGTGGTGATGGGATTAGGTACAGGAGCTGCTCCCCTCCCCTGCTGTAACCTGTGGGGAATACAGCCTGTAGTGAGAGGACATACAGGGGATATATCTGTAGTGTGTACCCAGCATTAGTGGTGATGGGATTAGGTACAGGAGCTGCTCCCCCTCCCCTGCTGTAACCTGTGGGGAATACGGCCTGTAGTGTGAGGACATGCAGGGGATATATCTGTAGTGTGTACCCAGCATTAGTGGTGATGGGATTAGGTACAGGAGCTGCTCCCCCTCCCCTGCTGTAACCTGTGGTGAATACGGCCTGTAGTGAGAGGACATACAGGGGATATATCTGTAGTGTGTACCCAGCATTAGTGGTGATGGGATTAGGTACAGGAGCTGCTCCCCCTCCCCTGCTGTAACCTGTGAGGAATACGACCTGTAGTGAGAGAACATACAGGGGATATATCTGTAGTGTGTACCCAGCATTAGTGGTAATGGGATTAGGTACAGGAGCTGCTCCCCCTCCCGTGCTGTAACCTGTGGGGAATACGGCCTGTAGTGTGAGGACATACAGGGGATATATCTGTAGTGTGTACCCAGCATTAGTGGTGATGGGATTAGGTACAGGAGCTGCTCCCCCTCCCCTGCTGTAACCTGTGGGGAATACAGCCTGTAGTGAGAGGACATACAGGGGATATATCTGTAGTGTGTACCCAGCATTAGTGGTGATGGGATTAGGTACAGGAGCTGCTCCCCCTCCCCTGCTGTAACCTGTGGGGAATACGGCCTGTAGTGAGAGGACATACAGGGGATATATCTGTAGTGTGTACCCAGCATTAGTGGTGATGGGATTAGGTACTGGAGCTGCTCCCCCTCCCCTGCTGTAACCTGTGGGGAATACGGCCTGTAGTGAGAGGACATGCAGGGGATATATCTGTAGTGTGTACCCAGCATTAGTGGTGATGGGATTAGGTACAGGAGCTGCTCCCCTCCCCTGCTGTAACCTGTGAGGAATACGGCCTGTAGTGAGAGGACATGCAGGGGATATATCTGTAGTATGTACCCAGCATTGGTGGTGATGGGATTAGGTACAGGAGCTGCTCCCCCTCCCCTGCTGTAACCTGTAGGGAATACGGCCTGTAGTGAGAGGACATGCAGGGGATATATCTGTAGTGTGTACCCAGCATTAGTGGTGATGGGATTAGGTACAGGAGCTGCTCCCCTCCCCTGCTGTAACCTGTGGGGAATACGGCCTGTAGTGTGAGGACATGCAGGGGATATATCTGTAGTGTGTACCCAGCATTAGTGGTGATGGGATTAGGTACCGGAGCTGCTCCTCTCCCCTGCTGTAACCTGTGAGGAATACGGCCTGTAGTGAGAGGACATGCAGGGGATATATCTGTAGTGTGTACCCAGCATTAGTGGTGATGGGATTAGGTACAGGAGCTGCTCCCCTCCCCTGCTGTAACCTGTCGGTAATACGGCCTGTAGTGAGAGGACATGCAGGGGATATATCTGTAGTGTGTACCCAGCATTAGTGGTGATGGGATTAGGTACAGGAGCTGCTCCCCTCCCCTGCTGTAACCTGTGGGGAATACGGCCTGTAGTGTGAGGACATGCAGGGGATATATCTGTAGTGTGTACCCAGCATTAGTGGTGATGGGATTAGGTACCGGAGCTGCTCCTCTCCCCTGCTGTAACCTGTGAGGAATACGGCCTGTAGTGAGAGGACATGCAGGGGATATATCTGTAGTGTGTACCCAGCATTAGTGGTGATGGGATTAGGTACAGGAGCTGCTCCCCCTCCCCTGCTGTAACCTGTGGTGAATACGGCCTGTAGTGACAGGACATGCAGGGGATATATCTGTAGTGTGTACACAGTATTAGTGGTGATGGGATTAGGTACAGGAGCTGCTCCCCCTCCCCTGCTGTAACCTGTGAGGAATACGGCCTGTAGTGAGAGGACATGCAGGGGATATATCTGTAGTGTGTACCCAGCATTAGTGGTGATGGGATTAGGTACAGGAGCTGCTCCCCTCCCCTGCTGTAACCTGTGGGTAATACGGCCTGTAGTGTGAGGACATGCAGGGGATATATCTGTAGTGTGTACCCAGCATTAGTGGTGATGGGATTAGGTACAGGAGCTGCTCCCCCTCCCCTGCTGTAACCTGTGGTGAATACGGCTTGTAGTGACAGGACATGCAGGGGATATATCTGTAGTGTGTACACAGTATTAGTGGTGATGGGATTAGGTACAGGAGCTGCTCCCCCTCCCCTGCTGTAACCTGTGAGGAATACGGCCTGTAGTGAGAGGACATGCAGGGGATATATCTGTAGTGTGTACCCAGCATTAGTGGTGATGGGATTAGGTACAGGAGCTGCTCCCCCTCCCCTGCTGTAACCTGTGGGGAATACGGCCTGTAGTGAGAGGACATACAGGGGATATATCTGTAGTGTGTACACAGTATTAGTGGTGATGGGATTAGGTACAGGAGATGCTCCCCTCCCCTGCTGTAACCTGTGGGGAATACGGCCTGTAGTGACAGGACATGCAGGGGATATATCTGTAGTGTGTACACAGTATTAGTGGTGATGGGATTAGGTACAGGAGCTGCTCCCCCTCCCCTGCTGTAACCTGTGGGGAATACGGCCTGTAGTGAGAGGACATACAGGGGATATATCTGTAGTGTGTACACAGTATTAGTGGTGATGGGATTAGGTACAGGAGATGCTCCCCTCCCCTGCTGTAACCTGTGGGGAATACGGCCTGTAGTGACAGGACATGCAGGGGATATATCTGTAGTGTGTACACAGTATTAGTGGTGATGGGATTAGGTACAGGAGCTGCTCCCCCTCCCCTGCTGTAACCTGTGGGGAATACGGCCTGTAGTGACAGGACATGCAGGGGATATATCTGTAGTGTTTACCCAGCATTAGTGGTGATGGGATTAGGTACAGGAACTGCTCCCCCTCCCCTGCTGTAACCTGTGGGGAATACGGCCTGTAGTGAGAGGACTTACAGGGGATATATCTGTAGTATGTACCCAGCATTAGTGGTGATGGGATTAGGTACAGGAGCTGCTCCCCCTCCCCTGCTGTAACCTGTAGGGAATACGGCCTGTAGTGAGAGGACATACAGGGGATATATCTGTAGTGTGTACCCAGCATTAGTGGTGATGGGATTAGGTACAGGAGCTGCTCCCCCTCCCCTGCTGTAACCTGTGAGGAATACGGCCTGTAGTGTGAGGACATACAGGGGATATATCTGTAGTGTGTACCCAGCATTAGTGGTAATGGGATTAGGTACAGGAGCTGCTCCCCTCCCCTGCTGTAACCTGTGGTGAATACGGCCTGTAGTGAGAGGACATGCAGGGGATATATCTGTAGTGTGTACCCAGCATTAGTGGTGATGGGATTAGGTACAGGAGCTGCTCCCCCTCCCCTGCTGTAACCTGTGGGGAATACGGCCTGTAGTGTGAGGATATGCAGGGGATATATCTGTAGTGTGTACCCAGCATTAGTGGTAATGGGATTAGGTACAGGAGCTGTTCCCCTCTCCTGCTGTAACCTGTGGGGAATACGGCCTGTAGTGAGAGGACATACAGGGGATATATCTGTAGTGTGTACCCAGCATTAGTGGTGATGGGATTAGGTACAGGAGCTGTTCCCCTCCCCTGCTGTAACCTGTGGGGAATACGGCCTGTAGTGAGAGCACATACAGGGGATATATCTGTAGTGTGTACCCAGCATTAGTGGTGATGGGATTAGGTACAGGAGCTGCTCCCCTCCCCTGCTGTAACCTGTGGGGAATACGGCTTGTAGTGAGAGGACATGCAGGGGATAGGTCTGTAGTATGTACCCAGCATTAGTGGTGATGGGATTAGGTACAGGAGCTGCTCCCCTCCCCTGCTGTAACCTGTGAGGAATACGGCCTGTAGTGAGAGGACATGCAGGGGATATATCTGTAGTGTGTACCCAGCATTAGTGGTAATGGGATTAGGTACAGGAGCTGTTCCCCTCCCCTGCTGTAACCTGTGGGGAATACGGCCTGTAGTGACAGGACATGCAGGGGATATATCTGTAGTGTGTACCCAGCATTAGTGGTAATGGGATTAGGTACAGGAGCTGCTCCCCTCCCCTGCTGTAACCTGTGGGGAATACGGCCTGTAGTGAGAGGACATACAGGGGATATATCTGTAGTGTGTACACAGTATTAGCGGTGATGGGATTAGGTACAGGAAATGCTCCCCCTCCCCTGCTGTAACCTGTGGGGAATACGGCCTGTAGTGACAGGACATGCAGGGGATATATCTGTAGTGTGTACACAGTATTAGTGGTGATGGGATTAGGTACAGGAGCTGCTCCCCCTCCCCTGCTGTAACCTGTAGGGAATACGGCCTGTAGTGAGAGGACATGCAGGGGATATATCTGTAGTGTGTACCCAGCATTAGTGGTGATGGGATTAGGTACAGGAGATGCTCCCCTCCCCTGCTGTAACCTGTGGGTAATACGGCCTGTAGTGAGAGGACATACAGGGGATATATCTGTAGTGTGTACCCAGCATTAGTGGTGATGGGATTAGGTACAGGAGATGCTCCCCTCCCCTGCTGTAACCTGTGGGGAATATGGCCTGTAGTGAGAGGACATGCAGGGGATATATCTGTAGTGTGTACCCAGCATTAGTGGTGATGGGATTAGGTACAGGAGCTGCTCCCCCTCCCCTGCTGTAACCTGTGGGGAATACGGCCTGTAGTGTGAGGACATGCAGGGGATATATCTGTAGTGTGTACCCAGCATTAGTGGTGATGGGATTAGGTACAGGAGCTGCTCCCCCTCCCCTGCTGTAACCTGTGGGGAATACGGCCTGTAGTGAGAGGACATACAGGGGATATATCTGTAGTGTGTACCCAGCATTAGTGGTGATGGGATTAGGTACAGGAGCTGCTCCCCCTCCCCTGCTGTAACCTGTGGTGAATACGGCCTGTAGTGAGAGGACATACAGGGGATATATCTGTAGTGTGTACCCAGCATTACTGGTGATGGGATTAGGTACAGGAGCTGCTCCCCCTCCCCTGCTGTAACCTGTAGGGAATACGGCCTGTAGTGAGAGAACATACAGGGGATATATCTGTAGTGTGTACCCAGCATTAGTGGTGATGGGATTAGGTACTGGAGCTGCTCCCCCTCCCCTGCTGTAACCTGTGGGTAATACGGCCTGTAGTGACAGGACATGCAGGGGATATATCTGTAGTGTGTACCCAGCATTAGTGGTAATGGGATTAGGTACAGGAGCTGCTCCCCTCCCCTGCTGTAACCTGTGGTGAATACGGCCTGTAGTGAGAGGACATACAGGGGATATATCTGTAGTGTGTACCCAGCATTAGTGGTGATGGGATTAGGTACAGGAGCTGCTCCCCTCCCCTGCTGTAACCTGTGGGGAATACGGCCTGTAGTGAGAGGACATGCAGGGGATATATCTGTAGTGTGTACCCAGCATTAGTGGTGATGGGATTAGGTACAGGAGCTGCTCCCCCTCCCCTGCTGTAACCTGTGGGGAATACGGCCTGTAGTGAGAGGACATACAGGGGATATATCTGTAGTGTGTACCCAGCATTAGTGGTGATGGGATTAGGTACAGGAGCTGCTCCCCCTCCCCTGCTGTAACCTGTGGGGAATACGGCCTGTAGTGAGAGGACATACAGGGGATATATCTGTAGTGTGTACCCAGTATTAGTGGTGATGGGATTAGGTACAGGAGCTGCTCCCCCTCCCCTGCTGTATCCTGTGGGGAATACGGCCTGTAGTGAGAGGACATACAGGGGATATATCTGTAGTGTGTACCCAGCATTAGTGGTGATGGGATTAGGTACAGGAGCTGCTCCCCCTCCCCTGCTGTAACCTGTGGGGAATACGGCCTGTAGTGAGAGGACATACAGGGGATATATCTGTAGTGTGTACCCAGCATTAGTGGTGATGGGATTAGGTACAGGAGCTGCTCCCCCTCCCCTGCTGTAACCTGTGGGGAATACGGCCTGTAGTGTGAGGATATGCAGGGGATATATCTGTAGTGTGTACCCAGCATTAGTGGTAATGGGATTAGGTACAGGAGCTGTTCCCCTCTCCTGCTGTAACCTGTGGGGAATACGGCCTGTAGTGAGAGGACATACAGGGGATATATCTGTAGTGTGTACCCAGCATTAGTGGTGATGGGATTAGGTACAGGAGCTGTTCCCCTCCCCTGCTGTAACCTGTGGGGAATACGGCCTGTAGTGAGAGCACATACAGGGGATATATCTGTAGTGTGTACCCAGCATTAGTGGTGATGGGATTAGGTACAGGAGCTGCTCCCCTCCCCTGCTGTAACCTGTGGGGAATACGGCTTGTAGTGAGAGGACATGCAGGGGATAGGTCTGTAGTGTGTACCCAGCATTAGTGGTGATGGGATTAGGTACAGGAGCTGCTCCCCTCCCCTGCTGTAACCTGTGAGGAATACGGCCTGTAGTGAGAGGACATGCAGGGGATATATCTGTAGTGTGTACCCAGCATTAGTGGTAATGGGATTAGGTACAGGAGCTGTTCCCCTCCCCTGCTGTAACCTGTGGGGAATACGGCCTGTAGTGACAGGACATGCAGGGGATATATCTGTAGTGTGTACCCAGCATTAGTGGTAATGGGATTAGGTACAGGAGCTGCTCCCCTCCCCTGCTGTAACCTGTGGGGAATACGGCCTGTAGTGAGAGGACATACAGGGGATATATCTGTAGTGTGTACACAGTATTAGCGGTGATGGGATTAGGTACAGGAAATGCTCCCCCTCCCCTGCTGTAACCTGTGGGGAATACGGCCTGTAGTGACAGGACATGCAGGGGATATATCTGTAGTGTGTACACAGTATTAGTGGTGATGGGATTAGGTACAGGAGCTGCTCCCCCTCCCCTGCTGTAACCTGTAGGGAATACGGCCTGTAGTGAGAGGACATGCAGGGGATATATCTGTAGTGTGTACCCAGCATTAGTGGTGATGGGATTAGGTACAGGAGATGCTCCCCTCCCCTGCTGTAACCTGTGGGTAATACGGCCTGTAGTGAGAGGACATACAGGGGATATATCTGTAGTGTGTACCCAGCATTAGTGGTGATGGGATTAGGTACAGGAGCTGCTCCCCTCCCCTGCTGTAACTTTTGGGGAAAACAGCCTGTAGTGACAGGACATGCAGGGGATATATCTGTAGTGTGTACCCAGCATTAGTGGTGATGGGATTAGGTACAGGAGCTGCTCCCCTCCCCTGCTGTAACCTGTGGGGAATATGGCCTGTAGTGAGAGGACATGCAGGGGATATATCTGTAGTGTGTACCCAGCATTAGTGGTGATGGGATTAGGTACAGGAGCTGCTCCCCCTCCCCTGCTGTAACCTGTGGGGAATACGGCCTGTAGTGTGAGGACATGCAGGGGATATATCTGTAGTGTGTACCCAGCATTAGTGGTGATGGGATTAGGTACAGGAGCTGCTCCCCCTCCCCTGCTGTAACCTGTGGGGAATACGGCCTGTAGTGAGAGGACATACAGGGGATATATCTGTAGTGTGTACCCAGCATTAGTGGTGATGGGATTAGGTACAGGAGCTGCTCCCCCTCCCCTGCTGTAACCTGTGGTGAATACGGCCTGTAGTGAGAGGACATACAGGGGATATATCTGTAGTGTGTACCCAGCATTACTGGTGATGGGATTAGGTACAGGAGCTGCTCCCCCTCCCCTGCTGTAACCTGTAGGGAATACGGCCTGTAGTGAGAGAACATACAGGGGATATATCTGTAGTGTGTACCCAGCATTAGTGGTGATGGGATTAGGTACTGGAGCTGCTCCCCCTCCCCTGCTGTAACCTGTGGGTAATACGGCCTGTAGTGACAGGACATGCAGGGGATATATCTGTAGTGTGTACCCAGCATTAGTGGTAATGGGATTAGGTACAGGAGCTGCTCCCCTCCCCTGCTGTAACCTGTGGTGAATACGGCCTGTAGTGAGAGGACATACAGGGGATATATCTGTAGTGTGTACCCAGCATTAGTGGTGATGGGATTAGGTACAGGAGCTGCTCCCCTCCCCTGCTGTAACCTGTGGGGAATACGGCCTGTAGTGAGAGGACATGCAGGGGATATATCTGTAGTGTGTACCCAGCATTAGTGGTGATGGGATTAGGTACAGGAGCTGCTCCCCCTCCCCTGCTGTAACCTGTGGGGAATACGGCCTGTAGTGAGAGGACATACAGGGGATATATCTGTAGTGTGTACCCAGCATTAGTGGTGATGGGATTAGGTACAGGAGCTGCTCCCCCTCCCCTGCTGTAACCTGTGGGGAATACGGCCTGTAGTGAGAGGACATACAGGGGATATATCTGTAGTGTGTACCCAGTATTAGTGGTGATGGGATTAGGTACAGGAGCTGCTCCCCCTCCCCTGCTGTATCCTGTGGGGAATACGGCCTGTAGTGAGAGGACATACAGGGGATATATCTGTAGTGTGTACCCAGCATTAGTGGTGATGGGATTAGGTACAGGAGCTGCTCCCCCTCCCCTGCTGTAACCTGTGGGGAATACGGCCTGTAGTGAGAGGACATACAGGGGATATATCTGTAGTGTGTACCCAGCATTAGTGGTGATGGGATTAGGTACAGGAGCTGCTCCCCTCCCCTGCTGTAACCTGTGAGGAATACGGCCTGTAGTGAGAGCACATACAGGGGATATATCTGTAGTGTGTACACAGTATTAGTGGTGATGGGATTAGGTACAGGAGCTGCTCCCCCTCCCCTGCTGTAACCTGTGGGGAATACGGCCTGTAGTGTGAGGACATGCAGGGGATATATCTGTAGTGTGTGCCCAGCATTAGTGGTAATGGGATTAGGTACAGGAGCTGCTCCCCTCCCCTGCTGTAACCTGTGGTGAAAACGGCCTGTAGTGAGAGGACATACAGGGGATATATCTGTAGTGTGTACCCAGCATTAGTGGTGATGGGATTAGGTACAGGAGCTGCTCCCCTCCCCTGCTGTAACCTGTGAGGAATACGGCCTGTAGTGAGAGGACATACAGGGGATATATCTGTAGTGTGTACCCAGCATTAGTGGTGATGGGATTAGGTACAGGAGCTGCTCCCCCTCCCCTGCTGTAACCTGTGAGGAATACGGCCTGTAGTGAGAGGACATACAGGGGATATATCTGTAGTGTGTACCCAGCATTAGTGGTGATGGGATTAGGTACAGGAGCTGCTCCCCCTCCCCTGCTGTAACCTGTGGGGAATACAGCCTGTAGTGTGAGGACATACAGGGGATATATCTGTAGTGTGTACCCAGCATTAGTGGTGATGGGATTAGGTACAGGAGCTGCTCCCCTCCCCTGCTGTAACCTGTGAGGAATATGGCCTGTAGTGAGAGCACATACAGGGGATATATCTGTAGTGTGTACCCAGCATTAGTGGTGATTGGATTAGGTACAGGAGCTGCTCCCCCTCCCCTGCTGTAACCTGTGGGGAATACAGCCTGTAGTGTGAGGACATACAGGGGATATATCTGTAGTGTGTACCCAGCATTAGTGGTAATGGGATTAGGTACAGGAGCTGCTCCCCTCCCCTGCTGTAACATGTGGGGAATACGGCCTGTAGTGAGAGGACATGCAGGGGATATATCTGTAGTGTGTACCCAGCATTAGTGGTGATGGGATTAGGTACAGGAGCTGCTCCCCTCCCCTGCTGTAACCTGTGGGGAATACGGCCTGTAGTGAGAGGACATGCAGGGGATATATCTGTAGTGTGTACCCAGCATTAGTGGTGATGGGATTAGGTACAGGAGCTGCTCCCCTCCCCTGCTGTAACCTGTGGGGAATACGGCCTGTAGTGAGAGGACATGCAGGGGATATATCTGTAGTGTGTACCCAGCATTAGTGGTGATGGGATTAGGTACAGGAGCTGCTCCCCCTCCCCTGCTGTAACCTGTGGGGAATACGGCCTGTAGTGAGAGGACATACAGGGGATATATCTGTAGTGTGTACACAGTATTAGTGGTGATGGGATTAGGTACAGGAGATGCTCCCCTCCCCTGCTGTAACCTGTGGGGAATACGGCCTGTAGTGAGAGGACATACAGGGGATATATCTGTAGTGTGTACACAGTATTAGTGGTGATGGGATTAGGTACAGGAGCTGCTCCCCCTCCCCTGCTGTAACCTGTGGGGAATACGGCCTGTAGTGAGAGGACATGCAGGGGATATATCTGTAGTGTGTACACAGTATTAGTGGTGATGGGATTAGGTATAGGAGCTGCTCCCCTCCCCTGCTGTAACCTGTGAGGAATACGGCCTGTAGTGAGAGGACATGCAGGGGATATATCTGTAGTGTGTACCCAGCATTAGTGGTGATGGGATTAGGTACAGGAGCTGCTCCCCCTCCCCTGCTGTAACCTGTGGGTAATACGGCCTGTAGTGAGAGGACATACAGGGGATATATCTGTAGTATGTACCCAGCATTAGTGGTGATGGGATTAGGTACAGGAGCTGCTCCCCCTCCCCTGCTGTAACCTGTGGGGAATACGGCCTGTAGTGAGAGGACATGCAGGGGATATATCTGTAGTGTGTACACAGTATTAGTGGTGATGGGATTAGGTATAGGAGCTGCTCCCCTCCCCTGCTGTAACCTGTGAGGAATACGGCCTGTAGTGAGAGCACATACAGGGGATATATCTGTAGTGTGTACCCAGCATTAGTGGTGATGGGATTAGGTACAGGAGCTGCTCCCCCTCCCCTGCTGTAACCTGTGGGGAATACGGCCTGTAGTGAGAGGACATGCAGGGGATATATCTGTAGTGTGTACACAGTATTAGTGGTGATGGGATTAGGTATAGGAGCTGCTCCCCTCCCCTGCTGTAACCTGTGAGGAATACGGCCTGTAGTGAGAGGACATGCAGGGGATATATCTGTAGTGTGTACCCAGCATTAGTGGTGATGGGATTAGGTACAGGAGCTGCTCCCCCTCCCCTGCTGTAACCTGTGGGTAATACGGCCTGTAGTGAGAGGACATACAGGGGATATATCTGTAGTATGTACCCAGCATTAGTGGTGATGGGATTAGGTACAGGAGCTGCTCCCCCTCCCCTGCTGTAACCTGTGGGTAATACGGCCTGTAGTGAGAGCACATACAGGGGATATATCTGTAGTGTGTACCCAGCATTAGTGGTGATGGGATTAGGTACAGGAGCTGCTCCCTCTCCCCTGCTGTAACCTGTGGGGAATACGGCCTGTAGTGAGAGGACATACAGGGGATATATCTGTAGTGTGTACACAGTATTAGTGGTGATGGGATTAGGTATAGGAGCTGCTCCCCCTCCCCTGCTGTAACCTGTGAGGAATACGGCCTGTAGTGACAGGACATGCAGGGGATATATCTGTAGTGTGTACCCAGCATTAGTGGTGATACGATTAGGTACAGGAGCTGCTCCCCTCCCCTGCTGTAACCTGTGGGTAATACGGCCTGTAGTGAGAGCACATACAGGGGATATATCTGTAGTGTGTACCCAGCATTAGTGGTAATGGGATTAGGTACAGGAGCTGCTCCCCCTCCCCTGCTGTAACCTGTGGGGAATACGGCCTGTAGTGAGAGGACATACAGGGGATATATCTGTAGTGTGTACCCAGCATTAGTGGTGATGGGATTAGGTACAGGAGCTGTTCCCCTCTCCTGCTGTAACCTGTGGGGAATACGGCCTGTAGTGAGAGGACATACAGGGGATATATCTGTAGTGTGTACCCAGCATTAGTGGTGATGGGATTAGGTACAGGAGCTGCTCCCCCTCCCCTGCTGTAACCTGTGGGGAATACGGCCTGTAGTGAGAGGACATACAGGGGATATATCTGTAGTATGTACCCAGCATTAGTGGTGATGGGATTAGGTACAGGAGCTGCTCCCCCTCCCCTGCTGTAACCTGTGGGGAATACGGCCTGTAGTGTGAGGACATGCAGGGGATATATCTGTAGTGTGTACCCAGCATTAGTGGTGATGGGATTAGGTACAGGAGCTGCTCCCCCTCCCCTGCTGTAACCTGTGGGGAATACGGCCTGTAGTGAGAGGACATGCAGGGGATATATCTGTAGTGTGTACACAGTATTAGTGGTGATGGGATTAGGTACAGGAGCTGCTCCCCTCCCCTGCTGTAACCTGTGGGTAATACGGCCTGTAGTGAGAGCACATACAGGGGATATATCTGTAGTGTGTACCCAGCATTAGTGGTGATGGGATTAGGTACAGGAGCTGCTCCCTCTCCCCTGCTGTAACCTGTGGGTAATACGGCCTGTAGTGAGAGGACATACAGGGGATATATCTGTAGTGTGTACCCAGCATTAGTGGTGATACGATTAGGTACAGGAGCTGCTCCCCTCCCCTGCTGTAACCTGTGGGTAATACGGCCTGTAGTGAGAGCACATACAGGGGATATATCTGTAGTGTGTACCCAGCATTAGTGGTAATGGGATTAGGTACAGGAGCTGCTCCCCCTCCCCTGCTGTAACCTGTGGGGAATACGGCCTGTAGTGAGAGGACATGCAGGGGATATATCTGTAGTGTGTACCCAGCATTAGTGGTGATGGGATTAGGTACAGGAGATGCTCCCCTCCCCTGCTGTAACCTGTGGGGAATATGGCCTGTAGTGAGAGGACATGCAGGGGATATATCTGTAGTGTGTACCCAGCATTAGTGGTGATGGGATTAGGTACAGGAGCTGCTCCCCCTCCCCTGCTGTAACCTGTGGGGAATACGGCCTGTAGTGAGAGGACATACAGGGGATATATCTGTAGTGTGTACCCAGCATTAGTGGTGATGGGATTAGGTACAGGAGCTGCTCCCCCTCCCCTGCTGTAACCTGTGGGGAATACGGCCTGTAGTGAGAGGACATACAGGGGATATATCTGTAGTATGTACCCAGCATTAGTGGTGATGGGATTAGGTACAGGAGCTGCTCCCCCTCCCCTGCTGTAACCTGTGGGGAATACGGCCTGTAGTGTGAGGACATGCAGGGGATATATCTGTAGTGTGTACCCAGCATTAGTGGTGATGGGATTAGGTACAGGAGCTGCTCCCCCTCCCCTGCTGTAACCTGTGGGGAATACGGCCTGTAGTGTGAGGACATACAGGGGATATATCTGTAGTGTGTACCCAGCATTAGTGGTGATGGGATTAGGTACAGGAGCTGCTCCCTCTCCCCTGCTGTAACCTGTGGGGAATACGGCCTGTAGTGAGAGGACATACAGGGGATATATCTGTAGTGTGTACCCAGCATTAGTGGTGATACGATTAGGTACACGAGCTGCTCCCCTCCCCTGCTGTAACCTGTGGGTAATATGGCCTGTAGTGAGAGGACATGCAGGGGATATATCTGTAGTGTGTACCCAGCATTAGTGGTAATGGGATTAGGTACAGGAGCTGCTCCCCCTCCCCTGCTGTAACCTGTGGGGAATACGGCCTGTAGTGAGAGGACATGCAGGGGATATATCTGTAGTGTGTACCCAGCATTAGTGGTGATGGGATTAGGTACAGGAGCTGCTCCCCTCCCCTGCTGTAACCTGTGGGGAATACGGCCTGTAGTGAGAGGACTTACAGGGGATATATCTGTAGTGTGTACCCAGCATTAGTGGTGATGGGATTAGGTACAGGAGCTGCTCCCCCTCCCCTGCTGTAACCTGTGGGGAATACGGCCTGTAGTGTGAGGACATGCAGGGGATATATCTGTAGTGTGTACCCAGCATTAGTGGTGATGGGATTAGGTACAGGAGCTGCTCCCCCTCCCCTGCTGTAACCTGTGGGGAATACGGCCTGTAGTGAGAGGACATGCAGGGGATATATCTGTAGTGTGTACCCAGCATTAGTGGTGATGGGATTAGGTACAGGAGCTGCTCCCCCTCCCCTGCTGTAACCTGTGGGTAATACGGCCTGTAGTGAGAGGACTTACAGGGGATATATCTGTAGTGTGTACCCAGCATTAGTGGTGATGGGATTAGGTACAGGAGCTGCTCCCCCTCCCCTGCTGTAACCTGTGGGGAATACGGCCTGTAGTGAGAGGACTTACAGGGGATATATCTGTAGTGTGTACCCAGCATTAGTGGTGATGGGATTAGGTACAGGAGCTGCTCCCCCTCCCCTGCTGTAACCTGTGGGGAATACGGCCTGTAGTGAGAGGACTTACAGGGGATATATCTGTAGTGTGTACCCAGCATTAGTGGTGATGGGATTAGGTACAGGAGCTGCTCCCCCTCCCCTGCTGTAACCTGTGGGGAATACGGCCTGTAGTGTGAGGACATGCAGGGGATATATCTGTAGTGTGTACCCAGCATTAGTGGTGATGGGATTAGGTACAGGAGCTGCTCCCCCTCCCCTGCTGTAACCTGTGGGGAATACGGCCTGTAGTGAGAGGACATGCAGGGGATATATCTGTAGTGTGTACCCAGCATTAGTGGTGATGGGATTAGGTACAGGAGCTGCTCCCCCTCCCCTGCTGTAACCTGTGGGTAATACGGCCTGTAGTGAGAGGACTTACAGGGGATATATCTGTAGTGTGTACCCAGCATTAGTGGTGATGGGATTAGGTACAGGAGCTGCTCCCCCTCCCCTGCTGTAACCTGTGGGGAATACGGCCTGTAGTGAGAGGACTTACAGGGGATATATCTGTAGTGTGTACCCAGCATTAGTGGTGATGGGATTAGGTACAGGAGCTGCTCCCCCTCCCCTGCTGTAACCTGTGGGGAATACGGCCTGTAGTGAGAGGACTTACAGGGGATATATCTGTAGTGTGTACCCAGCATTAGTGGTGATGGGATTAGGTACAGGAGCTGCTCCCCCTCCCCTGCTGTAACCTGTGGGGAATACGGCCTGTAGTGAGAGGACATGCAAGGGATGAGTTTTCTACTCCCTGAGAACCCTGATGCTCTATCCCTGGTGGAGATGTACACGGGCAGTGGTCGGGAGTAGACCTGATTGAATTCCATTCATTTATTGTTATGGATTCAAGTTACAGAGTTATGAGGGTAATGTGTTATGGGGTAATCTGTGTGTAATGAGGGTAATTGCTGTGTTATGGGGTAATCTCTGTATAATGAGGGTAATTGCTGTGTTATGGGGTAATCTGTGTGTAATGAGGGTAATTGCTGTTTTATGGGCTAATCTCTGTATAATGATGGTAATGTGTTATGGGGTAATCTCTGTATAATGAGGGTAATTGCTGTGTTATGGGGTCATCTCTGTTTTATGAGGGTAATTGCTGTGTTTTGGGGTAATCTCTATGTAACGAGGGTAATTGCTGTGTTATGGGGTAATCTCTGTGTAATGGGAGTAATGTAGCACAGAAAAGGAAAGCAAACTTTTTGTTGGGGGCACAAACTTATTTTCATTTGTTAAAATTTATTATAATGTTATGTAACTAGTTTTAAAGCACTTAGACAAAAAAAATCACAAAACATATATGAAATATATCACTGGATAATTGGACATATTTGTAAACTAATTACCCTCACAAATTTGGGCCACAATCAGTTCTGTCATATGGTTTAGTAAGACCCAGAGGATTGTTATCAGTGTGATAACAATAGTATTATTAGAGGGCAAACAAGTTTTTAGATCATGAGTAAAGTACGTTTTGGGGAATTGAGCAGACCCCTACCTACGGTGGTACATTTGTCAGAGAGTTAAGAGGGTAGAGAGAAGTTTGAGCAGTTCTTTTATACCAATCTGAGGAGTAAGATATGGCTGTTATACCATCTGCTATAAAGCTTCATATGACTTCAGTGAGTGCCCCCTCCACAGTAGCCGTTATTATAGTAAGAATAATAAGGTAAGCAGCAGATATTGTGAAAAGAGAGATTCAGTAACGTCATACATCTGCTTTCAGATCTCATTGCCTCCAAACTGCCGTACAGAGGAGATGTGATGAGAGTACATATATAAGACAATAACTGATCCCCTTTAATTAGAGCTTCTGCTGTCGGTAAACCTGTGCCCGGCTCCTGCAGGCCAGTACCGTTGAGAGTGCGAAGAAAGTTTATAGATTCCACCATTGGTCTGATATTCACCAAATAATCAGAGCACATAAATTACAAAATAATCCATTTCTGAAAAGTACTTTACTAGCAGCATCTTCGTATTATATACCAGGTTTATAGATTGGATAATCTTCATATGTGCGTGTAACAAGCGTCTGGTTTCTCAAGATTTAGTGTTTAGCAACACGAAAAAAAAGGGGCTATCTACGGAATACCTTATAGGTGATACCGGTGACGTAATTAATAGTATAGTAAACTATCTGGTATTATCTCTGCATTCAGAGTGACACACACCTGTAGCGCTATAATAACATATCCTTTACATTTTGTAATTTATTTGGTAAATATCAGACCGTTGGTGGAATCTATAAACTTTCTTCGCACTCTCAACGGTACTGGCCTGCAGGAGCCGGGCACAGGTTTACAGACAGCAGAAGCACTAAAGTGGGTCAATAATTGTCTTTTATATATGTACTCTCATCGTATCTCCTCTGTACAGCAGTTTGGAGGCAATGAAATTGGAAAGCAGATGTATGACGTTACTGATTCTCTCTGTGTAAACTAAACTTCTCTTCCCTCTTAACTCTCTGACAAATGTACCACCGTAGGTAGGGGTTTGCTCAGTTCCCCAAAACGTACTTTACTCATGAACATGATCTAAAAACGTTTTTGCCCTCTATTACTATTGTTAATCACACTGATAACTATCCTCTGGGTCTTACTAAACCGTATGACAGAACTTATTTTTGACCTGAATTTGTGAGGAGAATTGGTTTACAAATATGTCCAATTATCCAGTGTGATATATTTCATTTATGATTTGTGATTATTTTGTCTTAAGTGCTTCAAAACTAGTTAAATACAACATTAAAATAATTTTTTTTAACAGATGAAAATAAGTCTGTGCCCCCAACAAAATGCGTTTTATTTCCTTTTTTGTGCTATATTGTAATCTAATTCTAGGGGAGCACCGCCAACTTTATTTGCTTATGGCATTTATTTAAGTATTTCAATATTGATGTAATACTTATGATTTTTATTGCCACACGATCTGAGATTTTGGCTAGAAATATGTCAATTTAAAAGCTTGTGCGGAGACCCTCTCCCTGTATCGACTACTAATGAGGGTAATATGTTATGGGGTAATCTCTGTGTAATGTGTTATGGGGTAATCTCTGTGTAATGAGGTTAATTGCTGCATTATGGGGTAATCTTTGTGTAATGAGGGCAATGTATTATGGGATAATCAATGTGTAATGAGGGTATAATGAGGGTAATGTGTTATGGGGTAATCTCTGTGTAATGAGGGTATAATGAGGGTAATGTGTTATGGGGTAATCTCTGTGTAATGAGGGTATAATGAGGGCAATGTATTATGGGATAATCAATGTGTAATGAGGGTATAATGAGGGTAATGTGTTATGGGGTAATCTCTGTGTAATGAGGGTATAATGAGGGTAATGTGTTATGGGGTAATCTCTGTGTAATGAGGGTATAATGAGGGCAATGTATTATGGGATAATCAATGTGTAATGAGGGTATAATGAGGGTAATGTGTTATGGGGTAATCTCTGTGTAATGAGGGTATAATGAGGGTAATGTGTTATGGGGTAATCTCTGTGTAATGAGGGTAATGTGTTATGGGGTAATCTCTGTAATGAGGGTAATCGCTGTGTTATGGGGTAATCTCTGTGTAATGAGGGTAATGTGTTATGGGGTAATCTCTGTGTAATGAGGGTAATCGCTGCGTTATGGGGTAATCTCTGTGTAATGAGGGTAATGTGTTATGGGGTAATCTCTATGTAATGAGGGTATAATGAGGGTAATGTGTTATGGGGTAATCTCTGTGTAATGAGGGTAATCGCTGCGTTATGGGGTAATCTCTGTGTAATGAGGGTAATGTGTTATGGGGTAATCTCTATGTAATGAGGGTATAATGAGGGTAATGTGTTATGGGGTAATCTCTGTGTAATGAGGGTATAATGAGGGTAATGTGTTATGGGGTAATCTCTGTGTAATGAGGGTAATGTGTTATGGGGTAATCTCTATGTAATGAGGGTAATCTCTGTGTAATGAGGGTAATCGCTGTGTACTGAGGGTGATCTCTGTGTACTGAGGGTGATCTCTGTGTAATGAGGGTAATCTCTGTGTACTGAGGGTAATTTCTGTGTACTGAGGGCAATCTCTGTGTAATGAGGGCAATCTCTGTGTAATGAGGGCAATCTCTGTGTAATGAGGGCAATCTCTGTGTAATGAGGGCAATCTCTGTGTAATGAGGGCAATCTCTGTGTAATGAGGGCAATCGCTGTGTAATGAGGGTGATCGCTGTGTAATGAGGGTGATTTCTGTGTAATGAGGGTGATTTCTGTGTAATGAGGGTAATTTCTGTGTAATGAGGGTAATTTCTGTGTAATGAGGGTAATTTCTGTGTAATGAGGGTGATCGCTGCGTTATGGGCTAATCTCTGTGTAATGAGGGTGATCGCTGCGTTATGGGGTAATCTCTGTGTAATGAGGGTAATCTCTGTGTAATGAGGGTAATCGCTGTGTAATGAGGGTAATCGCTGTGTACCGAGGGTAATCGCTGTGTACCGAGGGTAATCGCTGTGTACCGAGGGTAATCGCTGTGTACCGAGGGTAATCGCTGTGTACCGAGGGTAATCGCTGTGTACCGAGGGTAATCATTGTGTACCGAGGGTAATCGCTGTGTACCGAGGGTAATCGCTGTGTACCGAGGGTAATCGCTGTGTACCGAGGGTAATCGCTGTGTACCGAGGGTAATCGCTGTGTACCGAGGGTAATCGCTGTGTACCGAGGGTAATCGCTGTGTACCGAGGGTAATCGCTGTGTACCGAGGGTAATCGCTGTGTACCGAGGGTAATCGCTGTGTACCGAGGGTAATCGCTGTGTAATGAGGGTAGTCTCTGTGTAATGAGGGTAATCGCTGCGTTATGGGGTAATCGCTGCGTACTGAGGGTAATTGCTGTGTAATGAGGGTGATCGCTGCGTTATGTGATAATCTCTGTGTAATGAGGGTAATCTCTGTGTAATAAGGGTAATCTCTGCGTTATGGGGTAATCTCTGTGTGAGTAATGAATAATGTGACCTTTGTCAGTCTCTCTATCTCTCTCACCAGAAACCCCCCCAGTCTGTGCTTCGAGCTCTCGGACTCTCTCTCCCACAGGCTCGAACTCTTCTGCTCCATCTTCACGCTGCGCAGGTCACCCTCCCACTCTCCCCTGGGCAGGACCCTATTGTGCTGCGCTGTTCACCCCCTAAACATTTCCTGAGAACCCTCCGTTGCCTGCACATCCCTGTCCCTAGCCTGCAGAGCATTGAAGTACCCCCAGACGATGGTGCCCCCGAACATTGAGACACCGACATCTTGGCAATAATAACTTTTATTCAAGCATAGTACGCCCAGAGGAAGACTGCGCAGCTCATCATGATCAGGGCGTTCACGTTGACCAGACGCGCCAGTCCCGGGTCCTCTCTGATGCTGGGCAGTGCGGAGCCATTCTGTGGGATACTGGAATCATAGATCCCTGCGGAGAGAGAAGATTTATTATATGTGATCTCTTTATAATCTATAGAACTGTAATAAAATCGCTTTATACCAGAAGAGTCTCGTTACTGCTGACGCGGGATGGAAATGTCCTATTTACACAGGGTCCTAGTAACCCTTCCACCGCTGTCGTTATGTACAGAAATCCTTACATGGCGTGGTGCTTTATGGCCACGGCTTGGAACCGGGGGGGAAACCCATACAGATCGCTGTTCACATGCGTCATAATGGCGTCACCGTGACTCAATAATAAGGGGGCGTCTAACAATATCTCCGTCTCTTCCCTCTCACCCGCTTCCCCTCTGATCTCACCCACAATTTCCTATATAATCTTATTCCCACAATCACTATATTCCCTTATTTTATCTACTTGTATAAAAAACATTTTGTGATCTGGTTCTGTACGTTAGGACCACTTTTGAGTTTCCCCTGAATCTACAGATTTTCTTTTCGGATTATATGTCAGTTACCCCTCTACTCTTGGATAAAGATAGCAAGGAGTACACTGTCACACCAGCATGGTGCCCCCGGGTGAGGTGGTGCTGGGTCTCCAGCCATGATCTATAACTGGTGGTGACAGGACTGAGTGCTGAGCCCTTATTGTGACCATGATGTATAACTGGAGGTGACGGGACTGAGTGCTGAGTCCTTATTGTGACCATGATGTATAACTGGTGGTGACAGGACTGAGTGCTGAGTCCTTATTGTGACCATGATGTATAACTGGTGGTGACAGGACTGAGTGCTGAGTCCTTATTGTGACCATGATGTATAACTGGTGGTGACAGGACTGAGTGCTGAGTCCTTACTGTGACCATGATGTATAACTGGTGGTGACAGGACTGAGTGCTGAGCCCTTATTGTGACCATGATGTATAACTGGAGGTGACAGGACTGAGTGCTGATCCCTTATTGTGACCATGATGTATAACTGGAGGTGACAGGACTGAGTGCTGAGTCCTTATTGTGACCATGATGTATAACTGGTGGTGACAGGACTGAGTGCTGAGTCCTTATTGTGACCATGATCTATAACTGGTGGTGACAGGACTGAGTCCTTATTGTGACCATGATGTATAACTGGTGGTGACAGGACTGAGTGCTGAGTCCTTATTGTGACCATGATGTATAACTGGAGGTGACAGGACTGAGTGCTGACCCCTTATTGTGACCATGATGTATAACTGGTGGTGACAGGACTGAGTGCTGATCCCTTATTGTGACCATGATGTATAACTGGTGGTGACAGGACTGAGTGCTGAGTCCTTACTGTGACCATGATGTATAACTGGTGGTGACAGGACTGAGTGCTGAGCCCTTATTGTGACCATGATGTATAACTGGTGGTGACAGGACTGAGTGCTGAGTCCTTATTGTGACCATGATGTATAACTGGTGGTGACGGGACTGAGTGCTGAGTCCTTATTGTGACCATGATGTATAACTGGTGGTGACAGGACTGAGTCCTTATTGTGACCATGATGTATAACTGGTGGTGACAGGACTGAGTGCTGAGCCCTTATTGTGACCATGATGTATAACTGGTGGTGACAGGACTGAGTGCTTTGTCCTTACTGTGACCATGATGTATAACTGGCGCTGAGTCCTTATTGTGACCATGATGTATAACTGGTGGTGACGGGACTGAGTGCTGACCCCTTATTGTGACCATGATGTATAACTGGTGGTGACAGGACTGAGTGCTGAGTCCTTATTGTGACCATGATGTATAACTGGTGGTGACAGGACTGAGTGCTGAGCCCTTATTGTGACCATGATGTATAACTGGTGGTGACAGGACTGAGTGCTGAGTCCTTATTGTGACCATGATGTATAACTGGTGGTGACGGGACTGAGTGCTGACCCCTTATTGTGACCATGATGTATAACTGGTGGTGACGGGACTGAGTGCTGATCCCTTATTGTGACCATGATGTATAACTGGCGCTGAGTCCTTATTGTGACCATGATGTATAACTGGTGGTGACAGGACTGAGTGCTGAGTCCTTATTGTGACCATGATGTATAACTGGTGGTGACAGGACTGAGTGCTGAGACCTTATTGTGACCATGATGTATAACTGGTGGTGACGGGACTGAATGCTGAGTCCTTATTGTGACCATGATGTATAACTGGTGGTGACAGGACTGAGTGCTGAGTCCTTATTGTGACCATGATGTATAACTGGTGGTGACAGGACTGAGTCCTTATTGTGACCATGATGTATAACTGGTGGTGACAGGACTGAGTGCTGATCCCATATTGTGACCATGATGTATAACTGGTGGTGACAGGACTGAGTGCTGAGTCCTTATTGTGACCATGATGTATAACTGGTGGTGACAGGACTGAGTGCTGAGTCCTTATTGTGACCATGATGTATAACTGGTGGTGACAGGACTGAGTGCTGAGTCCTTATTGTGACCATGATGTATAACTGGTGGTGACAGGACTGAGTGCTGAGTCCTTACTGTGACCATGATGTATAACTGGTGGTGACAGGACTGAGTGCTGAGCCCTTATTGTGACCATGATGTATAACTGGAGATGACAGGACTGAGTGCTGAGCCCTTATTGTGACCATGATGTATAACTGGAGGTGACAGGACTGAGTGCTGAGTCCTTATTGTGACCATGATGTATAACTGGTGGTGACAGGACTGAGTGCTGAGTCCTTATTGTGAACATGATGTATAACTGGTGGTGACAGGACTGAGTGCTGAGTCCTTATTGTGACCATGATCTATAACTGGTGGTGACAGGACTGAGTCCTTATTGTGACCATGATGTATAACTGGTGGTGACAGGACTGAGTGCTGAGTCCTTATTGTGACCATGATGTATAACTGGAGGTGACAGGACTGAGTGCTGAGCCCTTATTGTGACCATGATGTATAACTGGTGGTGACTGGACTGAGTGCTGAGTCCTTATTGTGACCATGATGTATAACTGGAGGTGACAGGACTGAGTGCTGAGTTCTTATTGTGACCATGATGTATAACTGGTGGTGACAGGACTGTGTGCTGAGTCCTTATTGTGACCATGATGATGTATAACTGGTGGTGACAGGACTGAGTGCTGAGCCCTTATTGTGACCATGATGTATAACTGGAGGTGACGGGACTGAGTGCTGAGTCCTTATTGTGACCATGATGTATAACTGGTGGTGACAGGACTGAGTGCTGAGTCCTTATTGTGACCATGATGTATAACTGGTGGTGACAGGACTGAGTGCTGAGTCCTTATTGTGACCATGATGTATAACTGGTGGTGACAGGACTGAGTGCTGAGTCCTTACTGTGACCATGATGTATAACTGGTGGTGACAGGACTGAGTGCTGAGCCCTTATTGTGACCATGATGTATAACTGGAGGTGACAGGACTGAGTGCTGATCCCTTATTGTGACCATGATGTATAACTGGAGGTGACAGGACTGAGTGCTGAGTCCTTATTGTGACCATGATGTATAACTGGTGGTGACAGGACTGAGTGCTGAGTCCTTATTGTGACCATGATCTATAACTGGTGGTGACAGGACTGAGTCCTTATTGTGACCATGATGTATAACTGGTGGTGACAGGACTGAGTGCTGAGTCCTTATTGTGACCATGATCTATAACTGGTGGTGACAGGACTGAGTCCTTATTGTGACCATGATGTATAACTGGAGGTGACAGGACTGAGTGCTGACCCCTTATTGTGACCATGATGTATAACTGGTGGTGACAGGACTGAGTGCTGATCCCTTATTGTGACCATGATGTATAACTGGCGCTGAGTCCTTATTGTGACCATGATGTATAACTGGTGGTGACAGGACTGAGTGCTGAGTCCTTACTGTGACCATGATGTATAACTGGTGGTGACAGGACTGAGTGCTGAGCCCTTATTGTGACCATGATGTATAACTGGTGGTGACAGGACTGAGTGCTGAGTCCTTATTGTGACCATGATGTATAACTGGTGGTGACGGGACTGAGTGCTGAGTCCTTATTGTGACCATGATGTATAACTGGTGGTGACAGGACTGAGTCCTTATTGTGACCATGATGTATAACTGGTGGTGACAGGACTGAGTGCTGAGCCCTTATTGTGACCATGATGTATAACTGGTGTTGACAGGACTGAGTCCTTATTGTGACCATGATGTATAACTGGTGGTGACAGGACTGAGTGCTGAGCCCTTATTGTGACCATGATGTATAACTGGTGGTGACAGGACTGAGTCCTTATTGTGACCATGATGTATAACTGGTGGTGACAGGACTGAGTGCTGAGCCCTTATTGTGACCATGATGTATAACTGGTGGTGACAGGACTGAGTCCTTATTGTGACCATGATGTATAACTGGTGGTGACAGGACTGAGTGCTGAGCCCTTATTGTGACCTTGATGTATAACTGGTGGTGACAGGACTGAGTCCTTACTGTGACCATGATGTATAACTGGCGCTGAGTCCTTATTGTGACCATGATGTATATCTGGCGCTGAGTCCTTATTGTGACCATGATGTATAACTGGAGGTGCTGACCCCTTATTGTGACCATGATGTATAACTGGTGGTGACAGGACTGAGTGCTGATCCCTTATTGTGACCATGATGTATAACTGGCGCTGAGTCCTTATTGTGACCATGATGTATAACTGGCGCTGAGTGCTTATTGTGACCATGATGTATAACTGGTGGTGACAGGACTGAGTGCTGAGTCCTTATTGTGACCATGATGTATAACTGGTGGTGACGGGACTGAGTGCTGAGTCCTTATTGTGACCATGATGTATAACTGGAGGTGACAGGACTGAGTGCTGAGCCCTTATTGTGACCATGATGTATAACTGGTGGTGACAGGACTGAGTGCTGAGTCCTTATTGTGACCATGATGTATAACTGGTGGTGACAGGACTGAGTGCTGAGTCCTTATTGTGACCATGATGTATAACTGGTGGTGACGGGACTGAGTGCTGAGTCCTTATTGTGACCATGATGTATAACTGGTGGTGACAGGACTGAGTGCTGAGTCCTTACTGTGACCATGATGTATAACTGGTGGTGACAGAACTGAGTGCTGAGTCCTTTTTGTGACCATGATGTATAACTGGTGGTGACAGGACTGAGTGCTGATCCCTTATTGTGACCATGATGTATAACTGGTGGTGACAGGACTGAGTGCTGAGTCCTTATTGTGACCATGATGTATAACTGGTGGTGACGGAACTGAGTGCTGAGTCCTTATTGTGACCATGATGTATAACTGGTGTTGACAGGACTGAGTGCTGAGCCCTTATTGTGACCATGATGTATAACTGGTGGTGACAGGACTGAGTGCTGAGTCCTTATTGTGACCATGATGTATAACTGGTGGTGACGGGACTGAATGCTGAGTCCTTATTGTGACCATGATGTATAACTGGTGGTGACAGGACTGAGTGCTGAGTCCTTATTGTGACCATGATGTATAACTGGTGGTGACAGGACTGAGTCCTTATTGTGACCATGATGTATAACTGGTGGTGACAGGACTGAGTGCTGAGCCCTTATTGTGACCATGATGTATAACTGGTGGTGACAGGACTGAGTGCTGAGTCCTTATTGTGACCATGATGTATAACTGGTGGTGACAGGACTGAGTGCTGAGTCCTTATTGTGACCATGATGTATAACTGGTGGTGACAGGACTGAGTGCTGAGTCCTTATTGTGACCATGATGTATAACTGGTGGTGACAGGACTGAGTGCTGAGTCCTTATTGTGACCATGATGTATAACTGGTGGTGACGGGACTGAGTGCTGAGTCCTTATTGTGACCATGATGTATAACTGGTGGTGACAGGACTGAGTGCTGAGTCCTTATTGTGACCATGATGTATAACTGGTGGTGACAGGACTGAGTGCTGAGTCCTTATTGTGACCATGATGTATAACTGGTGGTGACGGGACTGAGTGCTGAGTCCTTATTGTGACCATGATGTATAACTGGAGGTGACAGGACTGAGTGCTGAGCCCTTATTGTGACCATGATGTATAACTGGTGGTGACAGGACTGAGTGCTGAGTCCTTATTGTGACCATGATGTATAACTGGTGGTGACAGGACTGAGTGCTGAGTCCTTATTGTGACCATGATGTATAACTGGTGGTGACGGGACTGAGTGCTGAGTCCTTATTGTGACCATGATGTATAACTGGTGGTGACAGGACTGAGTGCTGAGTCCTTACTGTGACCATGATGTATAACTGGTGGTGACAGAACTGAGTGCTGAGTCCTTTTTGTGACCATGATGTATAACTGGTGGTGACAGGACTGAGTGCTGATCCCTTATTGTGACCATGATGTATAACTGGTGGTGACAGGACTGAGTGCTGAGTCCTTATTGTGACCATGATGTATAACTGGTGGTGACAGGACTGAGTCCTTATTGTGACCATGATGTATAACTGGTGGTGACAGGACTGAGTGCTGAGCCCTTATTGTGACCATGATGTATAACTGGTGGTGACAGGACTGAGTGCTGAGTCCTTATTGTGACCATGATGTATAACTGGTGGTGACAGGACTGAGTGCTGAGCCCTTATTGTGACCATGATGTATAACTGGTGGTGACAGGACTGAGTGCTGAGCCCTTATTGTGACCATGATGTATAACTGGTGGTGACAGGACTGAGTGCTGAGTCCTTATTGTGACCATGATGTATAACTGGTGGTGACGGGACTGAGTGCTGAGTCCTTATTGTGACCATGATGTATAACTGGTGGTGACAGGACTGAGTCCTTATTGTGACCATGATGTATAACTGGTGGTGACAGGACTGAGTGCTGAGCCCTTATTGTGACCATGATGTATAACTGGTGGTGACAGGACTGAGTCCTTATTGTGACCATGATGTATAACTGGTGGTGACAGGACTGAGTGCTGAGCCCTTATTGTGACCATGATGTATAACTGGTGGTGACAGGACTGAGTCCTTATTGTGACCATGATGTATAACTGGTGGTGACAGGACTGAGTGCTGAGCCCTTATTGTGACCATGATGTATAACTGGTGGTGACAGGACTGAGTGCTTATTGTGACCATGATGTATAACTGGTGGTGACAGGACTGAGTGCTGAGCCCTTATTGTGACCATGATGTATAACTGGTGGTGACAGGACTGAGTGCTGAGTCCTTATTGTGACCATGATGTATAACTGGTGGTGACAGGACTGAGTCCTTATTGTGACCATGATGTATAACTGGTGGTGACAGGACTGAGTGCTGAGCCCTTATTGTGACCATGATGTATAACTGGTGGTGACAGGACTGAGTGGTGAGCCCTTATTGTGACCATGATGTATAACTGGTGGTGACAGGACTGAGTGCTGAGCCCTTATTGTGACCATAATGTATAACTGGCGCTGAGACCTTATTGTGACCATGATGTATAACTGGCGCTGAGTCCTTATTGTGACCATTATGTATACCTGGCGCTGAGTCCTTATTGTGACCATGATGTATAACTGGTGGTGACGGGACTGAGTGCTGAGTCCTTATTGTGACCATGATGTATAACTGGTGGTGACGGGACTGAGTGCTGAGCCCTTATTGTGACCATGATGTATAACTGGTGGTGACAGGACTGAGTGCTGAGCCCTTATTGTGACCATGATGTATAACTGGTGGTGACGGGACTGAGTGCTGAGCCCTTATTGTGACCATGATGTATAACTGGAGGTGACAGGACTGAGTGCTGAGTCCTTATTGTGACCATGATGTATAACTGGTGGTGACAGGACTGAGTGCTGATCCCTTATTGTGACCATGATGTATAACTGGCGCTGAGTCCTTATTGTTACCATGATGTATAACTGGCGCTGAGACCTTATTGTGACCATGATGTATAACTGGCGCTGAGTCCTTATTGTGACCATGATGTATAACTGTTGGTGATGGGACTGAGTGCTGAGCCCTTATTGTGACCATGATGTATAACTGGAGGTGACAGGACTGAGTGCTGACCCCTTATTGTGACCATGATGTATAACTGGTGGTGACAGGACTGAGTGCTGAGTCCTTATTGTGACCATGATGTATAACTGGCGCTGAGTCCTTATTGTGACCATGATGTATAACTGGTGGTGACAGGACTGAGTGGTGAGCCCTTATTGTGACCATGATGTATAACTGGTGGTGACAGGACTGAGTGCTGAGCCCTTATTGTGACCATGATGTATAACTGTAGGTGACAGGACTGAGTGCTGAGCCCTTATTGTGACCATGATGTATAACTGGCGGTGACAGGACTGAGTGCTGAGTCCTTATTGTGACCATGATGTATAACTGGAGGTGACAGGACTGAGTGCTGAGCCCTTATTGTGACCATGATGTATAACTGGTGGTGACAGGACTGAGTGCTGAGTCCTTATTGTGACCATGATGTATAACTGGCGCTGAGTCCTTATTGTGACCATGATGTATAACTGGCGCTGAGACCTTATTGTGACCATGATGTATAACTGGTGGTGACAGGACTGAGAGCTGATCCCTTATTGTGACCATGATGTATAACTGGTGGTGACAGGACTGAGTGCTGAGTCCTTATTGTGACCATGATGTATAACTGGTGGTGACAGGACTGAGTGCTGAGCCCTTATTGTGACCATGATGTATAACTGGAGGTGACAGGACTGAGTGCTGAGCCCTTATTGTGACCATGATGTATAACTGGTGGTGACAGGACTGAGTCCTTATTGTGACCATGATGTATAACTGGTGGTGACAGGACTGAGTGCTGAGCCCTTATTGTGACCATGATGTATAACTGGTGGTGACAGGACTGAGTCCTTATTGTGACCATGATGTATAACTGGTGGTGACAGGACTGAGTGCTGAGCCCTTATTGTGACCATGATGTATAACTGGTGGTGACAGGACTGAGTCCTTATTGTGACCATGATGTATAACTGGTGGTGACAGGACTGAGTGCTGAGCCCTTATTGTGACCATGATGTATAACTGGTGGTGACAGGACTGAGTCCTTATTGTGACCATGATGTATAACTGGTGGTGACAGGACTGAGTGCTGAGCCCTTATTGTGACCATGATGTATAACTGGTGGTGACAGGACTGAGTGCTTATTGTGACCATGATGTATAACTGGTGGTGACAGGACTGAGTGCTGAGCCCTTATTGTGACCATGATGTATAACTGGTGGTGACAGGACTGAGTGCTGAGTCCTTATTGTGACCATGATGTATAACTGGTGGTGACAGGACTGAGTCCTTATTGTGACCATGATGTATAACTGGTGGTGACAGGACTGAGTGCTGAGCCCTTATTGTGACCATGATGTATAACTGGTGGTGACAGGACTGAGTGGTGAGCCCTTATTGTGACCATGATGTATAACTGGTGGTGACAGGACTGAGTGCTGAGCCCTTATTGTGACCATAATGTATAACTGGCGCTGAGACCTTATTGTGACCATGATGTATAACTGGCGCTGAGTCCTTATTGTGACCATTATGTATACCTGGCGCTGAGTCCTTATTGTGACCATGATGTATAACTGGTGGTGACGGGACTGAGTGCTGAGTCCTTATTGTGACCATGATGTATAACTGGTGGTGACGGGACTGAGTGCTGAGCCCTTATTGTGACCATGATGTATAACTGGTGGTGACAGGACTGAGTGCTGAGCCCTTATTGTGACCATGATGTATAACTGGTGGTGACGGGACTGAGTGCTGAGCCCTTATTGTGACCATGATGTATAACTGGAGGTGACAGGACTGAGTGCTGAGTCCTTATTGTGACCATGATGTATAACTGGTGGTGACAGGACTGAGTGCTGATCCCTTATTGTGACCATGATGTATAACTGGCGCTGAGTCCTTATTGTTACCATGATGTATAACTGGCGCTGAGACCTTATTGTGACCATGATGTATAACTGGCGCTGAGTCCTTATTGTGACCATGATGTATAACTGTTGGTGATGGGACTGAGTGCTGAGCCCTTATTGTGACCATGATGTATAACTGGAGGTGACAGGACTGAGTGCTGAGCCCTTATTGTGACCATGATGTATAACTGGTGGTGACAGGACTGAGTGCTGAGTCCTTATTGTGACCATGATGTATAACTGGCGCTGAGTCCTTATTGTGACCATGATGTATAACTGGTGGTGACAGGACTGAGTGGTGAGCCCTTATTGTGACCATGATGTATAACTGGTGGTGACAGGACTGAGTGCTGAGCCCTTATTGTGACCATGATGTATAACTGTAGGTGACAGGACTGAGTGCTGAGCCCTTATTGTGACCATGATGTATAACTGGCGGTGACAGGACTGAGTGCTGAGTCCTTATTGTGACCATGATGTATAACTGGAGGTGACAGGACTGAGTGCTGAGCCCTTATTGTGACCATGATGTATAACTGGTGGTGACAGGACTGAGTGCTGAGTCCTTATTGTGACCATGATGTATAACTGGCGCTGAGTCCTTATTGTGACCATGATGTATAACTGGCGCTGAGACCTTATTGTGACCATGATGTATAACTGGTGGTGACAGGACTGAGAGCTGATCCCTTATTGTGACCATGATGTATAACTGGTGGTGACAGGACTGAGTGCTGAGTCCTTATTGTGACCATGATGTATAACTGGCACTGAGTCCTTATTGTGACCATGATGTATAACTGGTGGTGACAGGACTGAGTGCTGAGCCCTTATTGTGACTATGATGTATAACTGGCGGTGACAGGACTGTGTGCTGAGTCCTTATTGTGACCATGATGTATAACTGGTGGTGACAGGACTGAGTGCTGAGCCCTTATTGTGACCATGATGTACAACTGGTGGTGACGGGACTGAGTGCTGAGCCCTTACTGTGACCATGATGTATAACTGGAGGTGACAGGACTGAGTGCTGAGTTCTTATTGTGACCATGATGTATAACTGGTGGTGACAGGACTGAGTGCTGATCCCTTATTGTGACCATGATGTATAACTGGCGCTGAGTCCTTATTGTGACCATGATGTAAAACTGGCGCTGAGACCTTATTGTGACCATGACGTATAACTGGTGGTGACAGGACTGAGTGCTGAGCCCTTATTGTGACCATGATGTATAACTGGAGGTGACAGGACTGAGTGCTGAGCCCTTATTGTGACCATGATGTATAACTGGAGGTGACAGGACTGAGTGCTGAGCCCTTATTGTGACCATGATGTATAACTGGTGGTGACAGGACTGAGTGCTGATCCCTTATTGTGACCATGATGTATAACTGGCGCTGAGTCCTTATTGTGACCATGATGTATAACTGGCGCTGAGCCCTTATTGTGACCATGATGTATAACTGGCGGTGACAGGACTGAGTGCTGAGCCCTTATTGTGACCATGATGTATAACTGGTGGTGACAGGAATGAGTGCTGATCCCTTATTGTGACCATGATGTATAACTGGCGCTGAGTCCTTATTGTGACCATGATGTATAACTGGCGCTGAGCCCTTATTGTGACCATGATGTATAACTGGCGGTGACAGGACTGAGTGCTGAGTCCTTATTGTGACCATGATGTATAACTGGTGGTGATGGGACTGAGTGCTGAGCCCTTATTGTGACCATGATGTATAACTGGTGGTGACGGGACTGAGTGCTGAGCCCTTATTGTGACCATGATGTATAACTGGTGGTGACAGGACTGAGTGCTGAGCCCTTATTGTTACCATGATGTATAACTGGAGGTGACAGGACTGAGTGCTGAGCCCTTATTGTGACCATGATGTATAACTGGTGGTGACAGGACTGAGTGCTGAGTTCTTATTGTGACCATGATGTATAACTGGTGGTGACAGGACTGAGTGCTGATCCCTTATTGTGACCATGATGTATAACTGGCGCTGAGTCCTTATTGTGACCATGATGTAAAACTGGCGCTGAGACCTTATTGTGACCATGACGTATAACTGGAGGTGACAGGACTGAGTGCTGAGTTCTTATTGTGACCATGATGTATAACTGGTGGTGACAGGACTGAGTGCTGATCCCTTATTGTGACCATGATGTATAACTGGCGCTGAGTCCTTATTGTGACCATGATGTAAAACTGGCGCTGAGACCTTATTGTGACCATGACGTATAACTGGTGGTGACAGGACTGAGTGCTGAGCCCTTATTGTGACCATGATGTATAACTGGAGGTGACAGGACTGAGTGCTGAGCCCTTATTGTGACCATGATGAATAACTGGTGGTGACAGGACTGAGTGCTGATCCCTTATTGTGACCATGATGTATAACTGGCGCTGAGTCCTTATTGTGACCATGATGTATAACTGGCGCTGAGCCCTTATTGTGACCATGATGTATAACTGGCGGTGACAGGACTGAGTGCTGAGCCCTTATTGTGACCATGATGTATAACTGGTGGTGACAGGAATGAGTGCTGATCCCTTATTGTGACCATGATGTATAACTGGCGCTGAGTCCTTATTGTGACCATGATGTATAACTGGCGCTGAGCCCTTATTGTGACCATGATGTATAACTGGCGGTGACAGGACTGAGTGCTGAGTCCTTATTGTGACCATGATGTATAACTGGTGGTGATGGGACTGAGTGCTGAGCCCTTATTGTGACCATGATGTATAACTGGTGGTGACGGGACTGAGTGCTGAGCCCTTATTGTGACCATGATGTATAACTGGAGGTGACAGGACTGAGTGCTGAGCCCTTATTGTGACCATGATGTATAACTGGTGGTGACAGGACTGAGTGCTGATCCCTTATTGTGACCATGATGTATAACTGGCGCTGAGTCCTTATTGTGACCATGATGTATAACTGGCGCTGAGCCCTTATTGTGACCATGATGTATAACTGGCGGTGACAGGACTGAGTGCTGAGCCCTTATTGTGACCATGATGTATAACTGGTGGTGACAGGAATGAGTGCTGATCCCTTATTGTGACCATGATGTATAACTGGCGCTGAGTCCTTATTGTGACCATGATGTATAACTGGCGCTGAGCCCTTATTGTGACCATGATGTATAACTGGCGGTGACAGGACTGAGTGCTGAGTCCTTATTGTGACCATGATGTATAACTGGTGGTGATGGGACTGAGTGCTGAGCCCTTATTGTGACCATGATGTATAACTGGTGGTGACGGGACTGAGTGCTGAGCCCTTATTGTGACCATGATGTATAACTGGTGGTGACAGGACTGAGTGCTGAGCCCTTATTGTGACCATGATGTATAACTGGTGGTGACAGGACTGAGTGCTGAGCCCTTATTGTTACCATGATGTATAACTGGAGGTGACAGGACTGAGTGCTGAGCCCTTATTGTGACCATGATGTATAACTGGTGGTGACAGGACTGAGTGCTGAGTCCTTACTGTGACCATGATGTATAACTGGTGGTGACAGGACTGAGTCCTTATTGTTACCATGATGTATAACTGGTGGTGATGGGACTGAGTGCTGAGCCCTTATTGTGACCATGATGTATAACTGGTGGTGACGGGACTGAGTGCTGATCCCTTATTGTTACCATGATGTATAACTGGTGGTGACAGGACTGAGTGCTGAGCCCTTATTGTGACCATGATGTATAACTGGTGGTGACAGGACTGAGTGCTTTGTCCTTATTGTGACCATGATGTATAACTGGTGGTGACAGGACTGAGTCCTGAGTCCTTATTGTGACCATGATGTATAACTGGTGGTGACGGGACTGAGTGCTGAGCCCTTTTTGTGACCGTGATGTATAACTGGTGGTGACGGGACTGAGAGCTGAGTCCTTATTGTGACCATGATGTATAACTGGTGGTGACAGGACTGAGTCCTGAGTCCTTATTGTGACCATGATGTATAACTGGTGGTGACGGGACTGAGTGCTGAGCCCTTATTGTGACCATGATGTATAACTGGTGGTGATGGGACTGAGTGCTGAGCCCTTATTGTGACCATGATGTATAACTGGCGGTGACAGGACTGTATGCTGAGTCCTTATTGTGACCATGATGTATAACTGGTGGTGACAGGACTGAGTGCTGAGCCCTTATTGTGACCATGATGTATAACTGTAGGTGACAGGACTGAGTGCTGAGTCCTTATTGTGACCATGATGTATAACTGGTGGTGACGGGACTGAGTGCTGAGCCCTTACTGTGACCATGATGTATAACTGGAGGTGACAGGACTGAGTGCTGAGTTCTTATTGTGACCATGATGTATAACTGGTGGTGACAGGACTGAGTGCTGATCCCTTATTGTGACCATGATGTATAACTGGCGCTGAGTCCTTATTGTGACCATGATGTAAAACTGGCGCTGAGACCTTATTGTGACCATGACGTATAACTGGTGGTGACAGGACTGAGTGCTGAGCCCTTATTGTGACCATGATGTATAACTGGAGGTGACAGGACTGAGTGCTGAGCCCTTATTGTGACCATGATGTATAACTGGAGGTGACAGGACTGAGTGCTGAGTCCTTATTGTGACCATGATGTATAACTGGCGGTGACAGGACTGAGTGCTGAGCCCTTATTGTGACCATGATGTATAACTGGTGGTGACAGGACTGAGTGCTGAGCCCTTATTGTGACCATGATGTATAACTGGTGGTGACAGGAATGAGTGCTGATCCCTTATTGTGACCATGATGTATAACTGGCGCTGAGTCCTTATTGTGACCATGATGTATAACTGGCGCTGAGCCCTTATTGTGACCATGATGTATAACTGGTGGTGACAGGACTGAGTGCTGAGTCCTTATTGTGACCATGATGTATAACTGGTGGTGATGGGACTGAGTGCTGAGCCCTTATTGTGACCATGATGTATAACTGGTGGTGACAGGACTGAGTGCTGAGTCCTTATTGTGACCATGATGTATAACTGGTGGTGACGGGACTGAGTGCTGAGTCCTTATTGTGACCATGATGTATAACTGGTGGTGACAGGACTGAGTGCTGAGTCCTTATTGTGACCATGATGTATAACTGGTGGTGACGGGACTGAGTGCTGAGTCCTTATTGTGACCATGATGTATAACTGGTGGTGACGGGACTGAGTGCTGAGTCCTTATTGTGACCATGATGTATAACTGGTGGTGACGGGACTGAGTGCTGAGTCCTTATTGTGACCATGATGTATAACTGGTGGTGACAGGACTGAGTGCTGAGTCCTTATTGTGACCATGATGTATAACTGGCGCTGAGTCCTTATTGTGACCATGATGTAAAACTGGCGCTGAGTCCTTATTGTGACCATGATGTATAACTGGTGGTGACGGGACTGAGTGCTGAGTCCTTATTGTGACAATGATGTATAACTGGTGGTGACAGGACTGAGTGCTGAGCCCTTATTGTGACCATGATGTATAACTGGTGGTGACAGGACTGAGTGCTGAGTCCTTATTGTGACCGTGATGTATAACTGGTGGTGACGGGACTGAGTGCTGAGTCCTTATTGTGACCATGATGTATAACTGGTGGTGACAGGACTGAGTGCTGAGTCCTTATTGTGACCATGATGTATAACTGGTGGTGATGGGACTGAGTGCTTTGTCCTTACTGTGACCATGATTTATAACTGGAGGTGACAGGACTGAGTGCTGAGCCCTTATTGTGACCATGATGTATAACTGGTGGTGACAGGACTGAGTGCTGAGCCCTTATTGTGACCATAATGTATAACTGGTGGTGACAGGACTGAGTGCTGAGCCCTTATTGTGACCATGATGTATAACTGGCGGTGACAGGACTGAGGGGTTTATGTACTACGTCTTTGAGAGAGAGAAAGTGGATGGATATTAAGTACCAACCGATCAGCTCCTAACTGTCTCCTTCAAGCACAGGTGTAATATGACAGGAGCTGATTGGTTGGTACTTCATCTCCATCCACTTTATTTCTCTCTAAGGCTTAGTACATAGACCCCTGAGGGCAGAGTCCTTATTGCGGACATGATGTATTACTTGCGGTGACTGGAGCGAGTGCCGAGTCTTTGTTGCATCCAAATGAACCGAGCTATATTCAGTCTTCAAGCGACAATGGTGGTGATCTACTGTTAGTAAAGTGGAGAACTCTACCTGATGTTCCCATTTCTTCTCGTGGCTCCTGACTGTTGCGGAGGCTGAACACTAAGCGATAGAGCTGTGGAGAGACAATGAGCATTTATTTTACTGTTCTATCCTTTAGTGTCTATACATTTTGCTCAGAGATTGGTGTTCTTAATGTAATTACAGAGTCCTGCACTATGCAATGCTGCCGAGAGTACCGCTGCATTAGTCCACAACAGAAGGAGGTGCCAGAGCCAGTACTGAGCGTGATCCCACTGGGAGACGGATGTCATTCATAGCGGTGACTCTGATGTGGGATTGTGCCATGGGGAGCTGGCCATCAGCGGTGACTCTGATGTGGGATTGTGCCATGGGGAGCTGGCCATCATAGCGGTGACTCTGATGTGGGATCGTGCCATGGGGAACTGGCCATCATAGCCGTGACTCTGATGTGGGATTGTGCCATGGGGAACTGGCCATCATAGCGGTGACTCTGATGTGGGATTGTGCCATGGGGAACTGGCCATCATAGCGGTGACTCTGATGTGGGATTGTGCCATGGGGAGCTGGCCATCATAGCGGTGACTCTGATGTGGGATTGTGCCATGGGGAGCTGGCCATCATAGCGGTGACTCTGATGTGGGATTGTGCCATGGGGAGCTGGCCATCATAGCGGTGACTCTGATGTGGAAATGTACCACGGGGAGCTGGCCATCATAGCGGTGACTCTGATGTGGAAATGTGCCACGGGGAGCTGGCCATCATAGCAGTGACTGATGTGGGATCGTGCCACGGGGAGCTGGCCATCATAGCGATGACTGATGTGGGATTGTGCCACGGGGAGCTGGCCATCATAGCGGTGACTGATGTGGGATCGTGCCATGGGGAGCTGGCCATCATAGCAGTTGGGATCGTGCTATAGGGAGCTGGCCATCATATCGGTGAGTCTGATGTGGGAGCATGCCATGTGGAGCTGGCCATCATAGCGGTAACTGATGTGGGATCGTGCCATAGGGAGCTGGCCATCAGCGGTGTGCTGGCTCATCCTATTAGGATCGGACATAGGCCCTCATTCAGAGCCGTACGGTCTGAGCAGAGTGCACGCTCTGAATGAGGGCCGTCCTCCATAATTATGGAGCGTCCTCCTGGACGCTCGTATAGCTGTGGGTCACTACCCACAGCTCATACGAGCGTGCAGGTTGATGACTGCGATGGTCTTGACCATCGCGACCATCGCCACTGCGAGCCGGAGCCTGCGGTTGAGTTTCTCAACCGCAAGGCTCGGAGTGATTTTGGCTCTATCAGAGCCAAAATCACTCCCACTGACATCACTAGTGATGTCAGTGGGGCCGGCTTCTGACGGTAGGCGTTCCCTTAGGAACGCCCCTGTCTGGGAGGCACGCCCACCAAAGGGGGCTTGCTGTCAATCAACATCGACAGCACGCCCCCTTTGATCAGACACAACGAGCGAAGGAAAGTCCTTCGCTCGTCGCGTCTCGCGCATGCGCACGACGGAGCTCCCGCCGTCGTGCGCATGCGCAGTGCATAACATCGACCCACTTGCGAGCGGACAGCCGCTCGCGAGTGGGTCTGAATCAGGCCCTATGACTCCTATTAAGTCTCTGGGGGGTATTCAGTTAGGTGCGAAAAGTCTGTTTTTGCAGAGCAGTTTTGCCGGTGATGTAATTACGCCAGGCGAAAACTTATCCTTGTATTCAATTCCACAGACTTTTCCACCGCTGCGGAAAAACAATGTATTGGAATAGGCGAAAAAGATTCTCCTATGAAAACTGTCGGAAAAAAGTGCAGAATAGGGTTTTGAGGTGCAAACTTGCGGGAACCACCCTGCTCCCTTGGGACAGTCCCCCAAAGGTAAACTGTCAAAGTTAAAAATAAACAAACTACAGAACACCCCTAAAAAAGTACTTTCATTTTGGGGTTGAAAAAGAACAAAGTTGGGGGACAAACTTAACTTGCGAAATAGACTCCAAGGGGTCCCCCAAGTATGCCCCAGGTGTTGTTAAGATTGCAGGTGTTCGTTGCAGGTGGATTTTTTAAGTTTTTTAAAACTTCACTTTAGCAACTTCAAAATATGCTAGCCCCCATTTTCATGTACCCCAAATTTGCTGGGAATAGCTATTTTCTTAATAAAAAACCTGCTAAATGCTATTCTTCACCACTTCTGCAAAGACGCAAATTAGCAGCTATTGAGCTCATTTAAGTACCCCAAATACCTTCAGCAGGGCTATTTGGGGGTATTTATAGGGGGGTGTCAGGCTGATTTCCCCAAATCTGACAGCACGTTTAGCCGGTATCGAATTTGCCAGGTTCCGTTTTCGCTGATTTGGAATTGAATACGGGAATGAGCGTGATACTTTACTGCATTGAAAACCAGCGATGACGGGGAAAACCTCTCCAGGCGAAAAGAACGGTACTTTACGCACCTAATTGAATACCCCTTTTGCCTCTTAAATCGACTGCGCTCTTCAGATTGGGGTCTCCCTGCGCTGCCCATACTGCATCTTCCATACTGTAATTGTGATGCTGTTGTACAGTAACTGACTAATCAGACAATGATTGGTTGTTTGTCCCATGACTGGAATCAGCCACCTGCTTTCATTGGCCGTTGTCACCAGGCAGGTAAAAGCTGATTGGTTGCTGCCCATTATGGTTACTGTCCATATCATCTCACATGGCCCTAAGCAATATCCCTGTGATGGGCGGGGCCTCACCTGTGAGTCCGGGATTGCAGGGGTGACGTAAGACACAGCCAGAATGATGAATGCGGAGCATAAGAAGAGGATAATTGCGAAGTAGAGATAATGGACGCCACAGATCAGTGCAGGGCAGGAGCTGGGAACAGAACAGCTTCCTGATCCAAAGGCAAATTCAGGCACCATGCGGCACAGACCCAGGAACAGCCCCCCAATCAGACCCCAGAATGCGCCCTGTGGAGAGAGACTCAGTTATGGCTTGTAGCAGGTGAACCATGGGGTGTGCGAGAATAGATGTGGGATGTGAGGGAAGTGTACGGGAATATATGCGGGGTGTGAGGGAAGTGTGACTGTAGGGATGGATGCTGCCGGGATGTTTGAATTGTGGGATGACCAACTGGAAGGATGCTGTTGGGATGTTCGGTGTGTAGGGTGACAGAATGGAAGGATGCTGTTGGGATGTTCGGTGTGTAGGGTGACAGAATGGAAGGATGATGTTGGGATGTTCTGTGTGTAGGGTGATGGAACGGAAGGATAATGATGGGATGTTCGGTCTGGCAGAATGGAAGAATGATGTTGGGATGATCCGTGTGTAGGGTGACAGAATGGAAAGATGATGTTGGGATGTTCTGTGTGTAGGATGACAGAATGGAAGGATGCTGTTGGGATGTTCGGTGTGTAGGGTGACAGAATGGAAGGATGATGGGATGTTCGGTGTGTGGAGTGACAGAATGTAAGGATGATGTTGACATGTCCGGTATGTAGGATGACAGAATGGAAGGATGATGTTGGGATGTCCGGTATGTAGGATGACAGAATGGAAGGATGATGTTGGGATGTTCGCTGTGTATGGTGAAGGATGATGTTGGGATGTTCGGTGTGTAGGGTGACAGAATGGAAGGATGATGTTCGGTGTGTAGGATGACCGAATGGAAGGATGATGGGATGTTTGGTGTGTAGGGTGATAGAATGGAAAGATAATGTTGGGATGTTCTGTGTGTAGGATGACAGAATGGAAGGATGATGTTGGGATGTTCGGTGTGACACAATGGAAGGATGATGTTGGGATGTTCACTGTGTATGGTGAATGATGATGTTGGGATGTTCGGTGTGTAGGGTGACAGAATGGAAGGATGATGTTCGGTGTGTAGGATGACAGAATGGAAGGATGATGGGATGTTCGGTGTGTAGGATGACAGAATGGAAGGATGATGTTCGGTGTGTAGGATGACAGAATGGAAGGATGATGGGATGTTCGGTGTGTAGGATGACAGAATGGAAGGATGCTGTTGGGATGTTCGGTGTGTAGGGTGACAGAATGGAATGATGCTGTTGGGATGTTCGGTGTGTAGGGTGACAGAATGGAATGATGCTGTTGGGATGTTCGGTGTGTAGGGTGACAGAATGGAAGGATGCTGTTGGGATGTTCAGTGTGTAGGGTGACAGAATGGAGGGATGCTGTGGGGATGTTCGGCATGTAGGGTGACCAGAATGGAAGGATGATGGGATGTTCGACGTGTAGGGTGATAGAATGGAAGGATGCTGTTGGGATGTTCGGTGTGTAGGGTGACAGAATGGTAGGATGATGTTCGGTGAGTAGGGTGACAGAATGGAAGGATGCTGTTGGGATGTTCGGTGTGTAGGGTGACAGAATGGAAGGATGCTGTTGGGATATACGGTGTGGAGGCTGACAGAATGGAAGGATGCAGTTGGGATGTTCGGTGTTTAGGGTGACAGAATGGAATGATGCTTGTTGGGATGTTCGGTGTGTAGGGTGACAGAATGGAATGATGCTGTTTGGATGTTCGGTGTGTAGGGTAACAGAATGGAAAGATGACGTTGGGATGTTCTGTGTGTAGGGTGATGGAACAGAAGGATAATGATGGGATATTCGGTCTGACAGAATGGAAGAATGATGTTGGGATGATCAGTGTGTGGGGTGACAGAATGGAAGGATGATGATGGGATGTTCGGTCTGACAGAATGGAAGAATGATGTTGGGATGATCAATGTGTAGGGGACAGAATGGAAGGATGCTGTTGGGATGTTCGGTGTGACACAATGGAAGGATGATGTTGGGATGTTCGGTGTGACACAATGGAAATATGATGTTGGGATGTTCGCTGTGTATGGTGAAGGATGATGATGGGATGTTCGGTGTGTAGGGTGACAGAATGGAAGGATGATGTTCGGTGTGTAGGATGACAGAATGGAAGGATGATGGGATGTTTGGCGTGTAGGGGACAGAATGGAAGGATGCTGTTGGGATGTTCAGTGTGTAGGGTGACAGAATGGAAGGATGATGTTGGGATGTTCGGTGTGTAGGATGACAGAATGGAAGGATGATGTTGGGATGTTCAGTGTGTAAGGTGACAGAATGCAAGGATGCTGCTGGGATGTTCAGTGTGTAGGGTGATAGAATGGAAGGATGATGTTGGGATGTTCAGTGTGTAGGGTGACAGAATGGAAGGATGCTCTTGGGATGTTGGGTGTCTAGGATGACAGAATGGAAGGATGCTGTTGGGATGTTCAGTGTGTAGGGTGACAGAATGGAAGGTTGCTGTTGGGATGTTGTGTGTAGGGTGACAGAATGGAAGAATGATGATGGGATGTTCGGCGTGTAGGGTGATAGAATTGAAGGATGCTGTTGGGATGTTCAGTGTGTAGGATGACAGAATGGAAGGATGATGTTGGGATGTTCAGTGTGTAGGGTGACAGAATGGAAGGATGCTGTTGGGATGTTCAGTGTGTAGGGTGACAGAATGGAAGGGTGCTGTTGGGATGTTCAGTGTGTAGGTTGACAGAATGGAAAGATGATGTTGGGATGTTCTGTGTGTAGGATGACAGAATGGAAGGATGCTGTTGGGATGTTCGGTGTGTAGGGTGACAGAATGGAAGGATGCTGTTGGGATGTTCAGTGTGTAGGGTGACAGAATGGCAGGATGCTGTGGGGATGTTCGGCGTGTAGGGTGACCAGAATGGAATGATGATGGAATGTTCGGCGTGTAGGGTGATAGAATGGAAGTATGCTGTTGGGATGTTCGGTTTGTAGGGTGACAGAATGGTAGGATGATCGGTGTGTAGGGTGACAGAATGGAAGGATGCTGTTGGGATGTTTGGTGTGTAGGGTGACAGAATGGAAGGATGCTGTTGGGATGTTCGGTGTGTAGGGTGACAGAACGGAATGATGCTGTTGGGATGTTCGGTGTGTGGAGTGACAGAATGGAAGGATGCTGTTGGGATGTTCGGTGTTTAGGGTGACAGAATGGAATGATGCTGTTGGGATGTTCGGTGTGTAGGGTAACAGAATGGAAAGATGACGGGATGTTCTGTGTGTAGGGTGATGGAACGGAAGGATAATGATGAGATGTTTGGTCTGACAGAATGGAAGAATGATGTTGGGATGATCAGTGTGTAGGGTGACACAATGGAAGGATGATGGGATGTTCGGTCTGACAGAATGGAACAATGATGTTGGGATGATCAATGTGAAGGGTGACAGAATGGAAGGATGCTGTTGGGATATACGGTGTGGAGGCTGACAGAATGGAAGGATGCAGTTGGGATGTTCGGTGTTTAGGGTGACAGAATGGAATGATGCTTGTTGTGATGTTCGGTGTGTAGGGTGACAGAATGGAATGATGCTGTTTGGATGTTCGGTGTGTAGGGTAACAGAATGGAAAGATGACGTTGGGATGTTCTGTGTGTAGGGTGATGGAACAGAAGGATGATGATGGGATGTTCGGTCTGACAGAATGGAAGAATGATGTTGGGATGATCAATGTGTAGGGGACAGAATGGAAGGATGCTGTTGGGATGTTCGGTGTGACACAATGGAAGGATGATGTTGGGATGTTCGGTGTGACACAATGGAAATATGATGTTGGGATGTTCGCTGTGTATGGTGAAGGATGATGATGGGATGTTCGGTGTGTAGGGTGACAGAATGGAAGGATGATGTTCGGTGTGTAGGATGACAGAATGGAAGGATGATGGGATGTTTGGCGTGTAGGGGACAGAATGGAAGGATGCTGTTGCGATGTTCAGTGTGTAGGGTGACAGAATGGAAGGATGATGTTGGGATGTTCGGTGTGTAGGATGACAGAATGGAAGGATGATGTTGGGATGTTCAGTGTGTAGGGTGACAGAATGCAAGGATGCTGCTGGGATGTTCAGTGTGTAGGGTGATAGAATGGAAGGATGATGTTGGGATGTTCAGTGTGTAGGGTGACAGAATGGAAGGATGCTGTTGGGATGTTGGGTGTCTAGGGTGACAGAATGGAAGGATGCTGTTGGGATGTTGGGTGTCTAGGATGACAGAATGGAAGGATGCTGTTGGGATGTTCAGTGTGTAGGGTGACAGAATGGAAGGTTGCTGTTGGGATGTTCAGTGTGTAGGGTGACAGAATGGAAGAATGATGATGGGATGTTCGGCGTGTAGGGTGATAGAATTGAAGGATGCTGTTGGGATGTTCAGTGTGTAGGATGACAGAATGGAAGGATGATGTTGGGATGTTCAGTGTGTAGGGTGACAGAATGGAAGGATGCTGTTGGGATGTTCAGTGTGTAGGGTGACAGAATGGAAGGGTGCTGTTGGGATGTTCAGTGTGTAGGGTGACAGAATGGAAAGATGATGTTGGGATGTTCTGTGTGTAGGATGACAGAATGGAAGGATGCTGTTGGGATGTTCGGTGTGTAGGGTGACAGAATGGAAGGATGCTGTTGGGATGTTCAGTGTGTAGGGTGACAGAATGGAAGGATGCTGTGGGGATGTTCGGCGTGTAGGGTGACCAGAATGGAAGGATGATGGGATGTTCGGCGTGTAGGGTGATAGAATGGAAGGATGCTGTTGGGATGTTCGGTTTGTAGGGTGACAGAATGGTAGGATGATCGGTGTGTAGGGTGACAGAATGGAAGGATGCTGTTGGGATGTTCGGTGTGTAGGGTGACAGAATGGAAGGATGCTGTTGGGATGTTCGGTGTGTAGGGTGACAGAACGGAATGATGCTGTTGGGATGTTCGGTGTGTGGAGTGACAGAATGGAAGGATGCTGTTGGGATGTTCGGTGTTTAGGGTGACAGAATGGAATGATGCTGTTGGGATGTTCGGTGTGTAGGGTAACAGAATGTAATGATGCTGTTGGGATGTTCGGTGTGTAGGGTGACAGAATGGAAAGATGATGTTGGGATGTTCTGTGTGTAGGATGACAGAATGGAAGGATGATGTTGGGATGTTTGGTGTAGGGTGACAGAATGGAAGGATGATGGGATGTTCAGTGTGTAGGGTGACAGAATGGTAGGATGATGTTGGGATGTTTGGCGGGTAGGGTGACAGAATGGAAGGATGATCGGTGTGTACGGTGACAGAATGGAAGTATGTTGGGATGTTCGGTGTGACAGAATGGAAGGAGGATGATGGGATGTTGGGTGTGTAGGGTGACAGAATGGAAGGATGATGGAAAGTTCGGCATCTAGGGTGACAATGGAAGGAAGCTGTTGGGATGTTCAGTGTGTAGGGTGACAGAATGGTAGGATGATGGGATGTTCAGTGTGTAGAAAGACAGAATGGAAGGATGCTGTTGGGATGTTCAGTGTGTATGGTGACAGAATGGAAGGTTGCTGTTGGGCTGTTCAGTGTGTAGGGTGACAGAATGGAAGAATGATGATGGGATGTTCGGCGTGTAGGGTGATAGAATTGAAGGATGCTGTTGGGATGTTCAGTGTGTAGGATGACAGAATGGAAGGATGATGTTGGGATGTTCAGTGTGTAGGGTGACAGAATGGAAGGTTGCTGTTGGGATGTTCAGTGTGTAGGGTGACAGAATGGAAGGGTGCTGTTGGGATGTTCAGTGTGTAGGGTGACAGAATGGAAAGATGATGTTGGGATGTTCTGTGTGTAGGATGACAGAATGGAAGGATGCTGTTGGGATGTTCGGTGTGTAGGGTGACAGAATGGAAGGATGCTGTTGTTATGTTCAGTGTGTAGGGTGACAGAATGGAAGGATGCTGTGGGGATGTTCGGCGTGTAGGGTGACCAGAATGGAAGGATGATGGGATGTTCGGCGTGTAGGGTGATAGAATGGAAGGATGCTGTTGGGATGTTCGGTTTGTAGGGTGACAGAATGGTAGGATGATCGGTGTGTAGGGTGACAGAATGGAAGGATGCTGTTGGGATGTTCGGTGTGTAGGGTGACAGAATGGAAGGATGCTGTTGGGATGTTCGGTGTGTAGGGTGACAGAACGGAATGATGCTGTTGGAATGTTCGGTGTGTGGAGTGACAGAATGGAAGGATGCTGTTGGGATGTTCGGTGTTTAGGGTGACAGAATGGAATGATGCTGTTGGGATGTTCGGTGTGTAGGGTAACAGAATGTAATGATGCTGTTGGGATGTTCTGTGTGTAGGATGACAGAATGGAAGGATGATGTTGGGATGTTCGGTGTAGGGTGACAGAATGGAAGGATGCTGTTGGGATGTTCGGTGTGTAGGGTGACAGAATGGAATGATGCTGTGGGGATGTTCGGCGTGTAGGCTGACTGAATGGAAGGATGATGGGATGTTCAGTGTGTAGGGTGACAGAATGGTAGGATGATGTTGGGATGTTTGGCGGGTAGGGTGACAGAATGGAAGGATGATCGGTGTGTACGGTGACAGAATGGAAGTATGTTGGGATGTTCGGTGTGACAGAATGGAAGGAGGATGATGGGATGTTGGGTGTGTAGGGTGACAGAATGGAAGGATGATGGAAAGTTCGGCATCTAGGGTGACAATGGAAGGAAGCTGTTGGGATGTTCAGTGTGTAGGGTGACAGAATGGTAGGATGATGGGATGTTCAGTGTGTAGAAAGACAGAATGGAAGGATGCTGTTGGGATGTTCAGTGTGTAGAGTGACTGAATGGAAGGATGATGATGGGATGTTTGGTGTGTAGCGTGACAGAATTGAAGGATGATGTTGGGATGTTCGGTGTGTAGGGTGACGGAATGGAAGGATGCTGTTGGGATGTTTGGTGTGTAGGGTGACAGAATGGAATGATGCTGTGGGGATGTTCGGCGTGTAGGCTGACAGAATTGAAGGATGCTGTCTGGATGTTCAGTGTGTAGGGTGACTGAATGGTTGGATGATGTTGGGATGTTCAGTGTGTAGAAAGACAGAATGTAAGGATGCTGTTGGGATGTTCGGTGTGACAGAATGGAAGGATGCTGTTGGGATGTTCGGTGTGTAGGGTGACAGAATGGAAGGATGATATTGGGATGTTTGGTGTGACAGAATGGAAGGATGCTGTTGGGATGTTCAGTGTGTAGGGTGACAGAATGGTAGGATAATGCTGCGATGTTCTGTGTTTAGGGTGACTCAATGGAAGGATGCTGTCTGGATGTTCAGTGTGTAGGGTGACAGAATGGAAGGATGCTGTTGGGATGTTCAGTGTGTAGGGTGACAGAATGGAAGGATGATGGGAAGTTCGGTATCTAGGGTGACAATGGAAGGATGGTGTTGGGATGTTCAGTGTGTAGGGTGACAGAATGGTAGGATGATGCTGCGATGTTCTGTGTTTAGGGTGACTCAATGGAAGGATGCTGTCTGGATGTTCAGTGTGTAGGGTGACAGAATGGAAGGATGCTGTTGGGATGTTCAGTGTGTAGGGTGACAGAATGGAAGGATGATGGGAAGTTCGGTATCTAGGGTGACAATGGAAGGATGCTGTTGGGATGTTCAGTGTGTAGGGTGACAGAATGGTAGGATGATGCTGCGATGTTCTGTGTTTAGGGTGACTCAATGGAAGGATGCTGTCTGGATGTTCAGTGTGTAGGGTGACAGAATGGAAGGATGCTGTTGGGATGTTCAGTGTGTAGGGTGACAGAATGGAAGGATGATGGGAAGTTCGGTATCTAGGGTGACAATGGAAGGATGCTGTTGGGATGTTTGGCATATAGGGTGACAGAATGGAAGGATGATGGTCAGTGTGTAGGGTGACAGAATGGAAGTATGATGTTGGGATGTTCAGTGTGACAGAATGGAAGGATGATGTTGGGATGTTCAGTGTGACAGAATGGAAGGATGATGTTGGGATGTTCGGTGTGTATGGATGATGGAATGGAAGGATGATGTTGGGTTGTTTGGTTTGACAGAATAGAAGGATGATGTTGGGATGTTCGGTGTGTAGGATGACAGAATGGAAGGATGATTGATGTTGGGATGTTCGGTGTGTAGGGTGACAGAATGGAAGGATGATGTTGGGATGTACGGTGTGACAGAATGGAAGGATAATGGGATATTTGGTATGTAGGGTGACAGAATGGAAGGATGATGGGAAGTTCGGCATCTAGGGTGACAGAGTGGAAGGATGCTGTTGGGATGTTCAGTGTGTAGGGTGACAGAATGGTAGGATGATGTTGGGATGCTCGGCGTGTAGGGTGACAAAATGGAAGGATGATGTTCGGTGTGTAGTGTGACAGAATGGAAGTATGATGGGATGTTGGGTGTGACAGAATGGAAGGATGCTGTTGGGATGTTCAGTGTGTAGGGTGACAGAATGGAAGGATGATGGGAAGTTCGGTATCTAGGGTGACAATGGAAGGATGCTGTTGGGATGTTCAGTGTGTAGGGTGACAGAATGATATGGATGATGCTGCGATGTTCTGTGTTTAGGGTGAGTCAATGGAAGGATGCTGTCTGGATGTTCAGTGTGTAGGGTGACAGAATGGAAGGATGCTGTTGGGATGTTCAGTGTCTAGGGTGACAGAATGGAAGGATGATGTTTGGTGTGACAGAATGGAAGGAGGATGATGGGATGTTGGGTGTGTAGGGTGACAGAATGGAAGGATGATGGAAAGTCCGGCATCTAGGGTGACAATGGAAGGAAGCTGTTGGGATGTTCAGTGTGTAGGGTGACAGAATGGTAAGATGATGCTGCGATGTTCTGTGTTTAGGGTGACACAATGGAAGGATGCTGTCTGGATGTTCAGTGTGTAGGGTGACAGAATGGTAGGATGATGTTGGGATGTTCAGTGTGTAGGGTGACAGAATGGAAGGATGCTGTTGGGATGTTCAGTGTGTAGAGTGACTGAATGGGAGGAGGATGATGGGATGTTCGGTGTGTAGGGTGACGGAATTGAAGGATGCTGTTGGGATGTCCGGTGTGTAGGGTGAAATAATGGAAGGATGATGGGAAGTTCGGTATCTAGGGTGACAATGGAAGGATGCTGTCTGGATGTTCAGTGTGTAGGGTGACAGAATGGAAGGATGCTGTTGGGATGTTCGGCATGTAGGGTGACAGAATGGAAGGATGATGTTCCGTGTGTAGGGTGACAGAATGGAAGGATGCTGTTGGGATGTTCGGCATGTAGGGTGACAGAATGGAAGGATGATGTTCGGTGTGTAGGGTGACAGAATGGAAGGATGCTGTTGGGATGTTTGGTGTGTAGGGTGACAGAATGGAAGGATGATGTTGGGATGTTCGGTGTGACAGAATGCAAGGATGATGTTGGGATGTTCGGTGTGTATGGATGATAGAATGGAAGCATGATGATGGGATGTTCGGTGTGTAGGATGACAGAATGAAAGGATGATGTTGGGATGTTCGGTCTGTAGGGTGACAGAATGGAAGGATGATTGATGTTGGGATGTTCGGTGAGTAGGGTGACAGAATGGAAGGGTGATGTTGGGATGTTCGGTGTGTAGGGTGACATAATGGAAGGATGATGTTGGGATGTTGAGATGTTCGGTGTGTAGGGTGACAGAATTGAAGGATGATGTTGGGATATTCGGTGTGTAGGATGACAGAATGGAAGGATGATGTTTGCTGTGACAGAATGGAAGGATGATGTTGGTTTGTTTGGTGTGACAGAATGGAAGGAGGATGATGGGATGTTCGGTGTGTAGGGTGATGAAATTGAAGGATGCTGTTGGGATGTTTGGTGTGTAGGGTGACAGAATGGAAGGATGATGGGAAGTTCAGTATCTAGGGTGACAATGGAAGGATGCTGTCTGGATGTTCAGTGTGTAGGGTGACAGAATGGAAGGATGCTGTTGGGATGTACAGTGTGTAGAGCGACCGAATTTTAGGATGCTGTTCGGCATATAGGGTGACAGAATGGAAGGATGATGGTCGGTGTGTAGGGTGACAGAATGTAAGTATGATGTTGGGATGTTCAGTGTGACAGAATGGAAGGATGATGTTGGGATGTTCGGTGTGACAGAATGGAAGGATGATGTTGGGATGTTTGTTGTGTATGGATGATGGAATGGAAGGATGATGTTTGGATGTTCGGTGTGACAGAATGAAAAGATGATGTTGGGATGTTCGGTGTGACAGAATGGAAGGATGATGTTGCGATGTTCTGTGAGTAGCGTGACAGAATGGAAGGATGATGTTCGGTGTGTAGGATGACAGAATGGAAGGATGATGTTTGGTGTGACAGAATGGAAGGATGATGTTGGGATGTTCGGTGTAACAGAATGGAAGGATGATGTTGGGATGTTCGGTGTGAAGGAATGGAAGGATGATGTTGGGATATTCGGTGTGACAGAATGGAAGGATGATGTTGGGATGTTCGGTATGACAGAATGGAAGGATGATGTTGGGATGTTCGGTATGACAGAATGGAAGGATGATGGGATGTTCAGCGTGTAGGGTGACAATGGAAGGATCATGTTGGGATGTTCATTGTGTAGGGTGACAGAATGGTAGGATGATGTTGGGATGTTTGGTGTGACAGAATGGAAGGATGATGGGATGTTCGGTGTGACAGAATGCAAGGATGATGTTGGGATGTTCGGTGTGTATGGGTGATGGAATGGAAGGATGATGTTGGGATGTTCTGTGAGTAGGGTGACAGAATGGAAGGATGATGATGGGATGTTTGGTGAGTAGGATGACAGAATGGAAGTATGTTGATGGGATGTTAGGTGAGTAGGGTGACAGAATGGAAGGATGATGTTCGGTGTGTAGAGTGACAGAATGGAAGGATGCTGTTGGGATGTTCAGTGTGTAGGGTGACAGAATTGAAGGAGGATGTTGGGTGTGTAGGGTGACAGAATGGAAGGATGTTGGAAAGTTCGGCATCTAGGGTGACAATGGAAGGAAGCTGTTGGGATGTTCAGTGTGTAGGGTGACTGAATGGTAGGATGATGTTTGGATGTTCGGCATGTAGGGTGACAGAATGGATGGATGCTGTTGGGATGTTTGGTGTGTTGGATGACAGAATGGAAGGATGATGTTGGGATATTCGGTGTGTAGGATGACAGAATGGAAGGATGATGTTGGGATGTTTGGTGAGTACTATGACAGAATGGAAGGATGCTGTTGTGATGTTCGCTGTGTATGGTGAAGGATGATGTTGGGATGTTCGGTGTGTAGGGTGACAGAATGGAAGGATGCTGTGGGTATGGTCGGCATGTAGGGTGACAGAATGGAAGGATGATGGGATGTTCGGCGTGTAGGGTGACAATGGAAGGATCCTGTTGGGATGTTCATTGTGTAGGGTGACAGAATGGTAGGATGATGTTGGGATGTTCAGTGTGTAGAGTGACAGAATGGAAGGATGCTGTTGGGATGTTCAGTGTAGAGTGACTGAATGGTAGGATGATGTTGGGATGTTCAATGTGTAGAGTGACAGAATGGAAGGATGCTGTTGGGATGTTCAGTGTAGAGTGACTGAATGGTAGGATGATGTTGGGATGTTCAGTGTGTAGAGTGACAGAATGGAAGGATGCTGTTGGGATTTTCGGCATTTAGGGTGACAGAATGGAAGGATGATGTTGGGATGTTTGGTGTGTAGGGTGACAGAATGGAAGGATGATGTTGGGATGTTTGGTGTGTAGGGTGACAGAATGGAAGGATGATGTTTGGTGTGACAGAATTGAAGGAGGATGTTGGGTGTGTAGGGTGACAGAATGGAAGGATGTTGGAAAGTTCGGCATCTAGGGTGACAATGGAAGGAAGCTGTTGGGATGTTCAGTGTGTAGGGTGACTGAATGGTAGGATGATGTTGGGATGTTCGGCATTTAGGGTGACAGAATGGATGGATGCTGTTGGGATGTTTGGTGTGTAGGGTGACAGAATGGAAGGATGATGATGGGATGTTTGGTGTGTAGGGTGACAGAATGGAAGGATGATGTTGGGATGTTTGGTGTGACAGAATGGAAGGATGATGTTGGGATGTTCGGTGTGACAGAATGCAAGGATGATGTTGGGATGTTCGGTGTGTATGGGTGATGGAATGGAAGGATGCTGTTGGGATGTTAGGTGAGTAGGGTGACAGAATGGAAGGATGATGTTGGGATGTTCGGTGTGTAGGGTGACAGAATGGAAGGATGATGTTGGGATGTTCGGTGTGTAGGGTGACAGAATGGAAGGATGATGTTTGGTGTGACAGAATGGAAGGAGGATGATGGGATGTTCGGTGTGTAGGGTGACGGAATTGAAGGATGATGTTCGGTGTGTAGAGTGACAGAATGGAAGGATGCTGTTGGGATGTTTGGCATGTAGGGTGACAAAATGGAAGGATGATTGATGTTGGGATGTTCAGTGAGTAGGGTGACAGAATGGAAGTATGATGTTGGGATGTTTGGTGAGTACTATGACAGAATGGAAGGATGCTGTTGGGATGTTCGCTGTGTAGGGTGACAGAATGGAAGAATGCTGTTGGGATGTTCGGTGTGACAGAATGGAAGGATGATGTTGGGATGTTCGGTGTGACAGAATAGAAGGATGAAGTTGGGATGATCAGTGTGTAGGGTGACAGAATGGAAGGATGGTGGGATGTTTGGTGTGTAGGGTGACAGTATAGAAGGATAATGATGGGATGTTTGGTGTGTAGGGTGACAGAATGGAAGGATGATGTTGGGATGTTCGGCGTGTAGGGTGACAGAATGGAAGGATGATGGGATGTTCGGCGTGTAGGGTGACAGAATGGAAGGATGCTGTTGGGATGTTCAGTGTGTAGGGTGACAATGGTAAGATGATCGGTGTGTAGAGTGACAGAATTGAAAGATGCTATCGGGATGTTCAGCGTGTAGGGTGACAGAATGGAAGGATGATGTTCGGTGTGTAGGGTGACAGAATGGAAGTATGATGGGATGTTCAGTGGGACAGGATGAAAGGATGCTGTTGGGACGTTCGGTGTGACAGAATGGAAGGAGGATGATGGGATGTTCGGTGTGTAGGGTGACGGAATTGAAGGATGCTGTTGGGATGTTCGGTGTGTAGGGTGACAGAATGGAAGGATGATGGGAAGTTCGGCATCTAGGGTGACATAATGGAAGGATGCTGTTGGGATGTTCAGTGTGTAGGGTGACTGAATGGTAGGACGATGTTGGGATGTTCGGCATGTAGGGTGACAAAATGGAAGGATGATTGATGGGATGTTCGGTGAGTAGCGTGACAGAATGGAAGTATTATGTTGGGATGTTTGGTGTGACAGAATGGAAGGATGATGTTGGGATGTTCTGTGAGTAGCGTGACAGAATGGAAGGATGATGTTGGGATGTACGGTGTGACAGAATGGAAGTATGATGTTGGGATGTTTGGTGTGACAGAATGGAAGGATGCTGTTGGGATGTTTGGCATGTAGGGTGACAGAATAGAAGGATAATGATGGGATGTTCAGTGTGTAGGGTGACAGAATGGAAGGATGATGTTGGGATGTTTGGTGTGACAGAATGGAAGGATGATGTTGGGATGTTCTGTGAGTAGCGTGACAGAATGGAAGGATGATGTTGGGATGTTCGGTGTGTAGGATGACAGAATGGAAGGATGATGTTGGGATGTTCTTTGTGTAGGATGACAGAATGGAAGGATGATGTTGGGATGTTCGGTGAGTAGGGTGACCGAATGGAAGAATGATGTTGGGATGTTCGGTGTGACAGAATGGAAGGATGATTTTGGGATGTTCGGTGTGTAGGATGACAGAATGGATGGATGCTGTTGGGATCTTCGGTGTGTAGGGTGATAGAAGAAAGCAGTTGGGATGTTCGTTATTTAGGGTGACAGAATGGAATGATGCTGTTGGGATGTCAGGATTGTAGGGTGACAATGGAAGGATGACGTTGGGATGTTTTGTGTGTAGGGAGATGGAACGGAAGGATGATGTTGGGTTGTTCTGTGCGTAGAGTGACAGAATGGAAGGATGATGTTGGGATTTTTGGTGTGACAGAATGGAAGGAGAATGATGGGATTTTCGGTGTGTAGGGTGACAGAATTGGAGGATGCTGTTGGGATGTTCGGTCTGTAAGGTGACAGAATGGAAGGATGCTGTTGGGAAGTTCAGTGTGTAGGGTGACTGAATGGTAGGATGATGTTGGGATGTTCGGTGTGTAGAGTGACAGAATGGAAGGATGCTGTTGGGATGTTCAGCATGTAGGGTGACAGAATGGAAGGATGATGTTCGGTGTGTAGGGTGACAGAATGTCAGTATGATGTTGGGATGTTCAGTGTGACAGAATGGAAGGATGACGTTGTGATGTTCTGTGTGTAGGGTGATGGAACGGAAGGATGGTGTTGGGATATTCGGTGTCTTGGATGACAGAATGGAAGGATGATGTTGGGATGTTCGGTATGACAGAATGGAAGGATGATGTTGGGATGTTTGGCATGTAGGGTGACAGAATAGAAGGATAATGATGGGATGTTCACTGTGTAGGGTGACGGAATTGAAGGATGATGTTGGGATGTTCTGCGTGTAGGGTGACAGAATGGAAGGATGATGGGAAGTTCGGCATCTAGGGTGACAGAATGGAAGGATGCTGTTGGGATGTTCGGTGTGACAGAATGGAAGGAGGATGATGGAATGTTCGGTATGACAGAATGGAAGGATGATTTTGGGATTTTCGGTGTGTAGGATGACAGAATGGTAGGATGATGTTGGGATGTTTGGTGTGTGGAGTGACAGAATGGAAGGATCCTGTTGGGATGTTCTGTGTGTAGTGTGATGGAATGGAAGGATGACGTTGGGATGTTTGGTGTGTGGAGTGACAGAATGGAAGGATCCTGTTGGGATGTTCTGTGTGTAGGGTGATGGAATGGAAGGATGATGTTGGGATGTTCGGTGTGTAGGGTGACAGAATGGAAGAATGCTGTTGGGATGTTCGGTGTGACAGAATGGAAGGATGATGTTGGGATGTTCGGTGTGACAGAATGGAAGGATGATATTCGGATGTTTGTTGTGACAGAATGGATGGATGATGTTGGGATGTTCGATGTTACAGAATGGAAGTATGATGTTGGGATGTTTGGTGTGACAGAATGGAAGTATGATGTTGGGATGTTCGGTGTGACAGAATAGAAGGTTGATGTTGGGATGTTCAGTGTGACAGAATGGAAGGATGCTGTTGGGATGTTCGGTGTGTAGGGTGACAGAATGGAAGGATGATGTTGGGATGTTTGGTGTGACAGAATGGAAGGATGATGTTGGGATTTTCGGTGTGACAGAATGGAAGGATGATGTTGGGATGTTCTGTGAGTAGGGTGACAGAATGGAAGGATGTTTTTGGGATGTTCTTTGTGACAGAATGGAATGATGATGTTGGGATGTTCTGTGAGTAGGATGACAGAATGGAAGGATGATGTTGGGATGTTCTGTGAGTAGGGTGACCGAACATCACAACATCATCCTTCCATTCTGTGTCTAGGATTACAGTATGGAAGGATGATGTTGGGATGTTCGGTGTGACAGAATGGGAGGATGATGTTGGGATATTCGGTGTGACAGAATAGAAGGATGATGTTGGGATGATCAGTGTGTAGGGTGACAGAATGGAAGGATGGTGGGATGTTTGGTGTGTAGGGTGACAGTATAGAAGGATAATGATGGGATGTTTGGTGTGTAGGGTGATAGAATGGAAGGATGATGTTGGGATGTTCAGCGTGTAGGGTGACAGAGTGGAAGGATGATGGGAAGTTCGGCATCTAGGGTGACATAATGGAAGGATGCTGTTGGGATGTTCAGTGTGTAGGGTGACAGAATGGAAGGATGACGACGTGATGTTCTGTGTGTAGGGTGATGGAACAGAAGGATGATGTTGGTATGTTCTGTGTGTAAGGTGATGGAACGGAAGGATGGTGTTGGGATGTTCGGTGTCTTGGATGACAGAATGGAAGGATGATGTTGGTATGTTCGGTGTGACAGAATGGAAGGATGATGTTGGGATGATGAGTGTGTAGGGTGACAGAATGGAAGGATGTTGTTGGGATGTTCGGTGTGTAGGATGACAGAATGGAAGGATGATGTTGGGATGTTCGGTATGACAGAATGGAAGGATGATGTTGGGATGTTTGGCATGTAAGGTGACAGAATAGAAGGATAATGATGGGATGTTCACTGTGTAGGGTGACGGAATTGAAGGATGATGTTGGGATGTTCGGCGTGTAGGGTGACAGAATGGAAGGATGATGGGAAGTTCGGCATCTAGGGTGACAGAATGGAAGGATGCTGTTGGGATGTTCGGTGTGACAGAATGGAAGGATGATGTTGGGATGTTTGGTGTGACAGAATGGAAGGAGGATGATGGAATGTTCGGTGTGACAGAATGGAAGGATGATGTTGGGATGTACGGTGTGACAGAATGGAAGTATGATGTTGGGATGTTTGGTGTGACAGAATAGAAGGATGATTTTGGGATGTTCAGTGTGACAGAATGGAAGGATGCTGTTGGGATGTTTGGCATGTAGGGTGACAGAATAGAAGGATAATGATGGGATGTTCAGTATGTAGGGTGACAGAATGGAAGGATGCTGTTGGGATGTTCGGTGTGACAGAATGGAAGGATGATGTTGGGATGTTTGGTGTGACAGAATGGAAGGAGGATGATGGAATGTTCGGTGTGACAGAATGGAAGGATGATGTTGGGATGTACGGTGTGACAGAATGGAAGTATGATGTTGGGATGTTTGGTGTGACAGAATAGAAGGATGATTTTGGGATGTTCAGTGTGACAGAATGGAAGGATGCTGTTGGGATGTTTGGCATGTAGGGTGACAGAATAGAAGGATAATGATGGGATGTTCAGTATGTAGGGTGACAGAATGGAAGGATGATGTTGGGTTGTTTGGTGTGACAGAATGGAAGGATGATGTTGGGATGTTCGGTGTGTAGGATGACAGAATGGAAGGATGATGTTGGGATGTTCTGTGTGTAGGATGACAGAATGGAAGGATGATGTTGGGATGTTCGGTGAGTAGGGTGACCGAATGGAAGAATGATGTTGGGATGTTCGGTGTGACAGAATGGAAGGATGATGTTGGGATGTTCGGTGTGTAGGATGACAGAATGGATGATGCTGTTGGGATCTTCGGTGTGTAGGGTGATAGAAGGATGCTGTTGGGATGTTCGGTGTTTAAGGTGACAGAATGGAATGATGCTGTTGGGATGTCAGGATTGTAGGGTGACAGAATGGAAGGATGACGTTGGGATGTTCTGTGTGTAGGGAGATGGAACGGAAGGATGATGTTGGGCTTTTCTGTGCGTAGAGTGACAGAATGGAAGGATGATGTTGGTATGTTCGGTGTGACAGAATGGAAGGATGATGTTGGGATTTTTGGTGTGACAGAATGGAAGGAGGATGATGGGATTTTCGGTGTGTAGGGTGACGGAATTGGAGGATGCTGTTGGGATGTTCAGTGTGTAGGGTGACTGAATGGTAGGATGATGTTGGGATGTTCGATGTGTAGAGTGACAGAATGGAAGGATGCTGTTGGGATGTTTAGCATGTAGGGTGACAGAATGGAAGGATGATGTTCGGTGTGTAGGGTGACAGAATGTCAGTATGATGTTGGGATGTTCAGTGTGACAGAATGGAAGGATGACGACGTGATGTTCTGTGTGTAGGGTGATGGAACGGAAGGATGGTGTTGGGATGTTCGGTGTCTTGGATGACAGAATGGAAGGATGCTGTTGGGATGTTTGGTGCATAGAGTAACAGAATGGAAGGATGATGTTGGGATGTTCGGTATGACAGAATGGAAGGATGATGTTGGGATGTTTGGCATGTAGGGTGACAGAATAGAAGGATAATGATGGGATGTTCACTGTGTAGGGTGACGGAATTGAAGGAGGATGATGGGATGTTTGGCGTGTAGGGTGACAGAATGGAAGGATGATGGGAAGTTCGGCATCTAGGGTGACAGAATGGAAGGATGCTGTTGGGATGTTCGGTGTGACAGAATGGAAGGATGATGTTGGGATGTTTGGTGTGACAGAATGGAAGGAGGATGATGGAATGTTCGGTATGACAGAATGGAAGGATGATTTTGGGATGTTCGGTGTGTAGGATGACAGAATGGAAGGATGATGGGATTCGGCGTGTAGGGTGACAGAATGGAAGGATGATGGGATGTTCAGTGTGTAGGGTGACTGAATGGTAAGATGATGTTGGGATGTTCGGTGTGTGGAGTGACAGAATGGAATGATGCTCTTGGGATGTTCGGCGTGTAGGGTGACAGAATGGAAGTATGATGGGATGTTCAATGTGACAGAATGGAAGGATGCTGTTGGGATGTTCGGTGTGACAGAATGGAAGGAGGATGATGGAATGTTCGGTGTGTAGGGTGACGGAATTGAAGGATGCTGTTGGGATGTTCGGTGAGTAGGATGACAGAATGGAAGGATGATGTTGGGATGTTCGGTGTGTATGGTGAAGGAATGGAAGTATGATGTTGGAATGTTCGGTGAGTAGGATGTCAGAATGGAAGGATGCTGTTGGGATGTTCGCTGTGTATGGTGAAGGATGATGTTGGGATGTTCGGTGTGTAGGGTGACAGAATGGAAGGATGCTGTGGGGATAGTCGGCATGTTGGGTGACAGAATGGAATGATGACGGGATGTTCGGCGTGTAGGGTGACAGAATGGAAGGATCCTGTTGGGATGTTCTGTGTGTAGTGTGATGGAATGGAAGGATGACGTTTGGATGTTCTGTGTGTAGGGTAATGGAATGGAAGGATGATGTTGGGATGTTCGGTGTGACAGAATGGAAGGATGATATTCAGATGTTTGTTGTGACAGAATGGATGGATGATGTTGGGATGTTCGATGTTACAGAATGGAAGTATGATGTTGGGATGTTTGGTGTGACAGAATGGAAGTATGATGTCGGGATGTTCGGTGTGACAGAATAGAAGGTTGATGTTGGGATGTTCAGTGTGACAGAATGGAAAGATGCTGTTGGGATGTTCGGTGTGTAGGGTGACAGAATGGAAGGATGATGTTGGGATGTTCTGTGTGACAGAATTGAAGGATGATGTTGGGATGTTTGGTGTGACAGAATGGAAGGATGATGGGATGTTCGGTGTGTAGGGTGACAGAATGGAAGGATGATGTTGGGTTTTTCGGTGTGACAGAATGGAAGGATGATGTTGGGATGTTCTGTGAGTAGGGTGACAGAATGGAAGGATGTTTTTGGGATGTTCGGTGTGACAGAATATAAGGATGATGTTGGGATGTTCGGTGTGACAGAATGGAAGGATGATGTTGGGATGTTCTGTGAGTAGGATGACAGAATGGAAGGATGATGTTGGGATGTTCTGTGAGTAGGGTGACAGAATGGAAGGATGATGTTGTGATGTTCGTTGTCTAGGATTACAGAATGGAAGGATGATGTTGTGATGTTTGGTGTGTAGGGTGACGGAATTGAAGGATGATGTTGGGATGTTCGGCATGTAGGGTGACAGAATGGAAGGATGCTGTTGGGATGTTCGGTGTGACAGAATGGAAGGATGATGTTGGGATGTTTGGTGTGACAGAATGGAAGGAGGATGATGGAATGTTCGGTATGACAGAATGGAAGGATGATTTTGGGATGTTCGGTGTGTAGGATGACAGAATGGAATTATGATGGGATATTCGGCGTGTAGGGTGACAGAATGGAAGGATGATGGGAAGTTCGGCGTGTAGGGTGACAGAATGGAAGGATGCTGTTGGGATGTTCAGTGTGTAGGGTGACAGAATGGTAAGATGATGTTGGGATGTTCGGTGTGTGGAGTGACAGAATGGAAGGATGCTGTTGGGATGTTCGGCGTGTAGGGTGACAGAATGGAAGGATGATGTTGGGATTTTCGGTGTGACAGAATGGAAGGATGATGTTGGGATGTTCTGTGAGTAGGGTGACAGAATGGAAGGATGTTTTTGGGATGTTCGGTGTGACAGAATATAAGGATGATGTTGGGATGTTCGGTGTGACAGAATGGAAGGATGATGTTGGGATGTTCTGTGAGTAGGATGACAGAATGGAAGGATGATGTTGGGATGTTCTGTGAGTAGGGTGACAGAATGGAAGGATGATGTTGTGATGTTCGTTGTCTAGGATTACAGAATGGAAGGATGATGTTGTGATGTTTGGTGTGTAGGGTGACGGAATTGAAGGATGATGTTGGGATGTTCGGCGTGTAGGGTGACAGAATGGAAGGATGCTGTTGGGATGTTCGGTGTGACAGAATGGAAGGATGATGTTGGGATGTTTGGTGTGACAGAATGGAAGGAGGATGATGGAATGTTCGGTATGACAGAATGGAAGAATGATTTTGGGATGTTCGGTGTGTAGGATGACAGAATGGAAGGATGATGGGATGTTCGGCGTGTAGGGTGACAGTATAGAAGGATAATGATGGGATGTTTGGTGTGTAGGGTGATAGAATGGAAGGATGATGTTGGGATGTTCAGCGTGTAGGGTGACAGAGTGGAAGGATGATGGGAAGTTCGGCATCTAGGGTGACATAATGGAAGGATGCTGTTGGGATGTTCAGTGTGTAGGGTGACAGAATGGAAGGATGACGACGTGATGTTCTGTGTGTAGGGTGATGGAACAGAAGGATGATGTTGGTATGTTCTGTGTGTAGGGTGATGGAACGGAAGGATGGTGTTGGGATGTTCGGTGTCTTGGATGACAGAATGGAAGGATGATGTTGGTATGTTCGGTGTGACAGAATGGAAGGATGATGTTGGGATGATGAGTGTGTAGGGTGACAGAATGGAAGGATGTTGTTGGGATGTTCGGTGTGTAGGATGACAGAATGGAAGGATGATGTTGGGATGTTCGGTATGACAGAATGGAAGGATGATGTTGGGATGTTTGGCATGTAGGGTGACAGAATAGAAGGATAATGATGGGATGTTCACTGTGTAGGGTGACGGAATTGAAGGATGATGTTGGGATGTTCGGCGTGTAGGGTGACAGAATGGAAGGATGATGGGAAGTTCGGCATCTAGGGTGACAGAATGGAAGGATGCTGTTGGGATGTTCGGTGTGACAGAATGGAAGGATGATGTTGGGATGTTTGGTGTGACAGAATGGAAGGAGGATGATGGAATGTTCGGTGTGACAGAATGGAAGGATGATGTTGGGATGTACGGTGTGACAGAATGGAAGTATGATGTTGGGATGTTTGGTGTGACAGAATAGAAGGATGATTTTGGGATGTTCAGTGTGACAGAATGGAAGGATGCTGTTGGGATGTTTGGCATGTAGGGTGACAGAATAGAAGGATAATGATGGGATGTTCAGTATGTAGGGTGACAGAATGGAAGGATGATGTTGGGATGTTTGGTGTGACAGAATGGAAGGATGATGTTGGGATGTTCGGTGTGTAGGATGACAGAATGGAAGGATGATGTTGGGATGTTCTGTGTGTAGGATGACAGAATGGAAGGATGATGTTGGGATGTTCGGTGAGTAGGGTGACCGAATGGAAGAATGATGTTGGGATGTTCGGTGTGACAGAATGGAAGGATGATGTTGGGATGTTCGGTGTGTAGGATGACAGAATGGATGATGCTGTTGGGATCTTCGGTGTGTAGGGTGATAGAAGGATGCTGTTGGGATGTTCGGTGTTTAAGGTGACAGAATGGAATGATGCTGTTGGGATGTCAGGATTGTAGGGTGACAGAATGGAAGGATGACGTTGGGATGTTCTGTGTGTAGGGAGATGGAACGGAAGGATGATGTTGGGCTTTTCTGTGCGTAGAGTGACAGAATGGAAGGATGATGTTGGTATGTTCGGTGTGACAGAATGGAAGGATGATGTTGGGATTTTTGGTGTGACAGAATGGAAGGAGGATGATGGGATTTTCGGTGTGTAGGGTGACGGAATTGGAGGATGCTGTTGGGATGTTCAGTGTGTAGGGTGACTGAATGGTAGGATGATGTTGGGATGTTCGGTGTGTAGAGTGACAGAATGGAAGGATGCTGTTGGGATGTTTAGCATGTAGGGTGACAGAATGGAAGGATGATGTTCGGTGTGTAGGGTGACAGAATGTCAGTATGATGTTGGGATGTTCAGTGTGACAGAATGGAAGGATGACGACGTGATGTTCTGTGTGTAGGGTGATGGAACAGAAGGATGATGTTGGTATGTTCTGTGTGTAGGGTGATGGAACGGAAGGATGGTGTTGGGATGTTCGGTGTCTTGGATGACAGAATGGAAGGATGCTGTTGGGATGTTTGGTGCATAGAGTAACAGAATGGAAGGATGATGTTGGGATGTTCGGTATGACAGAATGGAAGGATGATGTTGGGATGTTTGGCATGTAGGGTGACAGAATAGAAGGATAATGATGGGAAGTTCGGCATCTAGGGTGACAGAATGGAAGGATGCTGTTGGGATGTTCGGTGTGACAGAATGGAAGGATGATGTTGGGATGTTTGGTGTGACAGAATGGAAGGAGGATGATGGAATGTTCGGTATGACAGAATGGAAGGATGATTTTGGGATGTTCGGTGTGTAGGATGACAGAATGGAAGGATGATGGGATGTTCAGTGTGTAGGGTGACTGAATGGTAAGATGATGTTGGGATGTTCGGTGTGTGGAGTGACAGAATGGAATGATGCTCTTGGGATGTTCGGCGTGTAGGGTGACAGAATGGAAGTATGATGGGATGTTCAATGTGACAGAATGGAAGGATGCTGTTGGGATGTTCGGTGTGACAGAATGGAAGGAGGATGATGGAATGTTCGGTGTGTAGGGTGACGGAATTGAAGGATGCTGTTGGGATGTTTGGCGTGTAGGGTGACAGAATGGAAGGATGATGGGAAGTTCGGCATCTAGGGTGACAGAATGGAAGGATGCTGTTGGGATGTTCGGTGTGACAGAATGGAAGGATGATGTTGGGATGTTTGGTGTGACAGAATGGAAGGAGGATGATGGAATGTTCGGTATGACAGAATGGAAGGATGATTTTGGGATGTTCGGTGTGTAGGATGACAGAATGGAAGGATGATGGGATTCGGCGTGTAGGGTGACAGAATGGAAGGATGATGGGATGTTCAGTGTGTAGGGTGACTGAATGGTAAGATGATGTTGGGATGTTCGGTGTGTGGAGTGACAGAATGGAATGATGCTCTTGGGATGTTCGGCGTGTAGGGTGACAGAATGGAAGTATGATGGGATGTTCAATGTGACAGAATGGAAGGATGCTGTTGGGATGTTCGGTGTGACAGAATGGAAGGAGGATGATGGAATGTTCGGTGTGTAGGGTGACGGAATTGAAGGATGCTGTTGGGATGTTCGGTGAGTAGGATGACAGAATGGAAGGATGATGTTGGGATGTTCGGTGTGTATGGTGAAGGAATGGAAGTATGATGTTGGAATGTTCGGTGAGTAGGATGTCAGAATGGAAGGATGCTGTTGGGATGTTCGCTGTGTATGGTGAAGGATGATGTTGGGATGTTCGGTGTGTAGGGTGACAGAATGGAAGGATGCTGTGGGGATAGTCGGCATGTTGGGTGACAGAATGGAATGATGACGGGATGTTCGGCGTGTAGGGTGACAGAATGGAAGGATCCTGTTGGGATGTTCTGTGTGTAGTGTGATGGAATGGAAGGATGACGTTTGGATGTTCTGTGTGTAGGGTAATGGAATGGAAGGATGATGTTGGGATGTTCGGTGTGACAGAATGGAAGGATGATATTCGGATGTTTGTTGTGACAGAATGGATGGATGATGTTGGGATGTTCGATGTTACAGAATGGAAGTATGATGTTGGGATGTTTGGTGTGACAGAATGGAAGTATGATGTCGGGATGTTCGGTGTGACAGAATAGAAGGTTGATGTTGGGATGTTCAGTGTGACAGAATGGAAAGATGCTGTTGGGATGTTCGGTGTGTAGGGTGACAGAATGGAAGGATGATGTTGGGATGTTCTGTGTGACAGAATTGAAGGATGATGTTGGGATGTTTGGTGTGACAGAATGGAAGGATGATGGGATGTTCGGTGTGTAGGGTGACAGAATGGAAGGATGATGTTGGGATTTTCGGTGTGACAGAATGGAAGGATGATGTTGGGATGTTCTGTGAGTAGGGTGACAGAATGGAAGGATGTTTTTGGGATGTTCGGTGTGACAGAATATAAGGATGATGTTGGGATGTTCGGTGTGACAGAATGGAAGGATGATGTTGGGATGTTCTGTGAGTAGGATGACAGAATGGAAGGATGATGTTGGGATGTTCTGTGAGTAGGGTGACAGAATGGAAGGATGATGTTGTGATGTTCGTTGTCTAGGATTACAGAATGGAAGGATGATGTTGTGATGTTTGGTGTGTAGGGTGACGGAATTGAAGGATGATGTTGGGATGTTCGGCATGTAGGGTGACAGAATGGAAGGATGCTGTTGGGATGTTCGGTGTGACAGAATGGAAGGATGATGTTGGGATGTTTGGTGTGACAGAATGGAAGGAGGATGATGGAATGTTCGGTATGACAGAATGGAAGGATGATTTTGGGATGTTCGGTGTGTAGGATGACAGAATGGAATTATGATGGGATATTCGGCGTGTAGGGTGACAGAATGGAAGGATGATGGGAAGTTCGGCGTGTAGGGTGACAGAATGGAAGGATGCTGTTGGGATGTTCAGTGTGTAGGGTGACAGAATGGTAAGATGATGTTGGGATGTTCGGTGTGTGGAGTGACAGAATGGAAGGATGCTGTTGGGATGTTCGGCGTGTAGGGTGACAGAATGGAAGGATGATGTTGGGATTTTCGGTGTGACAGAATGGAAGGATGATGTTGGGATGTTCTGTGAGTAGGGTGACAGAATGGAAGGATGTTTTTGGGATGTTCGGTGTGACAGAATATAAGGATGATGTTGGGATGTTCGGTGTGACAGAATGGAAGGATGATGTTGGGATGTTCTGTGAGTAGGATGACAGAATGGAAGGATGATGTTGGGATGTTCTGTGAGTAGGGTGACAGAATGGAAGGATGATGTTGTGATGTTCGTTGTCTAGGATTACAGAATGGAAGGATGATGTTGTGATGTTTGGTGTGTAGGGTGACGGAATTGAAGGATGATGTTGGGATGTTCGGCGTGTAGGGTGACAGAATGGAAGGATGCTGTTGGGATGTTCGGTGTGACAGAATGGAAGGATGATGTTGGGATGTTTGGTGTGACAGAATGGAAGGAGGATGATGGAATGTTCGGTATGACAGAATGGAAGAATGATTTTGGGATGTTCGGTGTGTAGGATGACAGAATGGAAGGATGATGGGATGTTCGGCGTGTAGGGTGACAGAATGGAAGGATGATGGGAAGTTCGGCGTGTAGGGTGACAGAATGGAAGGATGCTGTTGGGATGTTCAGTGTGTAGGGTGACAGAATGGTAAGATGATGTTGGGATGTTCGGTGTGTGGAGTGACAGAATGGAAGGATGCTGTTGGGATGTTCGGCGTGTAGGGTGACAGAATGGAAGTATGATGGGATGTTCAGTGTGACAGAATGGAAGGATGCTGTTGGGATGTTCGGTGTGACAATGGAAGGAGGATGATGGAATGTTCGGTGTGTAGGGTGACGGAATTGAAGGATGCTGTTGGGATGTTCGGTGAGTAGGATGACAGAATGGAAGGATGATGTTGGGATGTTCGGTGTGTATGGTGAAGGATGATGTTGGGATGTTCGGTGTGTAGGGTGACAGAATGGAAGGATGATGTTCGGTGTGTAGGGTGACAGAATGGAAGGATGATGTTGTGATGTTCGGTGTGTAGGGTGACAGAATGGAAGGATGATGTTCGGTGTGTAGGGTAACAGAATGGAAGGATGTTGTTGGGATGTTTGGTTTGTAGGGTGACTGATTTGCAGGGAGTTGTCTGAATGCTTTGTTGATAGGATTGTTATTATTTATTACCAGTTATTTATATTGCGCACAAAAATTCCGCAGCGCTTGACTCAGAATTTAGTGTTGTTAGCAGCCAATTACTGAATTTGGAAGATGTGAGATCTATCAGTAGTGTGTTTCCATTTATTGCATGGAAATGTCCTATATTGATGAAATACGGGGAGGAGATCTTACTGGTTCATTCACTCTCTTCACAAACAGTGCAAGGAAGAACACAGCCGCAATGGGTGGTGCCAGGAAACTGGCTACAGACTGAATATAGTCAAACAATTGCCCCCCTTGTGCAGCTTTAACCACTGGGATCCAGGCGATGCTGAAGGCCACGAGACATACTGTCCACACTCTGAAATAGAAGAGAATGGTGACCCTGGGGACTGAACGCCGTCCACTCCTGGCTTCTGCTACTAAGACACTCACCTGCCCACCAGAAGCAGCTCTCTCTCTGGTGCTTGAGGTCTCAGCTTCCTCCAAACATCCATAGTGAAGAGAGTGCCACTGCTGTTAAATATAGAGGCAAGACTGCTCATGAGAGCGGCAAGCATCACTGCAAGCATCAGCCCCCGGAGACCTGACAGAGAGGAGACACGAGAGAGAGAGTGTCTGGAGTTAGCTGGCAGGGTGATCCTGGGAGAACTGGGAAGTGTGACTACTACTTCAGGGTCCATAGGGCTCCACAGGGAGACAATGGGGTGTAGGTGGGACTTGGAGGACCGGACACCAACATCAAAGCCTTTTCCTGTCCCAGGATGCTCCGGTCCTTCCCGCTATACCCCGCCCACAGCCTGAAGGTAACTCTGTGTCATTGGTGTCCGGCAGGAGCTGGATCACAGTTACACAGTGGGGCTGCTATTACACAGCCTAAGATTTATTTTATACTACAGAGCAAGCAGCGCTACACAGTCCCCTGGATGTCTGCTCCATCACCCCTCCGCGCCACCAAGACTCCAGCCATCGGCTAGGTACTCTCGGCGGGGCTCCGGTGGGACCAAGCTAGCAGGGATCCTCGGACCCCAGATTGCAGCCGGGACTCAAGGGGACAGGTAAGGCGGGAATCTGCATACCTCCAGTCTCAGGAGACAGAGGCACTGATGTAGACACCGGTTCGTCCGGGACTCTACTAGACCACCAGGGCATAACCTATACTGGCATAGGGGACAGGGACTTGGTGGTTGATGTCAGTATAGGGGAGATGGTCCTCTCCCTGTAGCCCCTCCCCCAGCTCAGGGCGCCATTCCACTGCGGTGTTGCCGCCCCTGAGCTGCTCCTCCCTCACCCTCCTCCCCCCAAGACTCACGGCAGCCATTTTCTGCATTCAGGTCCCTGGAACGCTGGGTCTGGTCTCTGTATACTTCTCCTAAGAGCCAGGTTATACAGCGCTATATCCTACCTGCCACTGCGGTCTGTCTGTGTAAAAGTCCAGGAATGATGATGTTCGTCCATGTAAGATGACGTTTAGCCTCTCTCTGAGTTCCGTTTTTTTGGAGGGAAAAATCCGAACTCAACGTGCAAACTCGAACCTATCCGAGCCTGCACATCCCTAGTTTATATACTGATCAATATATATGATCAGGGGAGTGTAGAGGGCAATACCGGATTACACTCCACAGATATGCCAAATGCTATATGACCCACACATACACCAATATTTATAGGTACCAATACGCTGTCTGTATGATAGCAATCTAAGCTAATTCTGTTTATCACAAGAAAGGTTCTGCTCTACATGTGGCTCTTCCATAATGCCCCTGAATAATGATAGAGCAGCTGAGCCATCTAGTGGTTTATATATAAATTACACCAACACATCTGTTGTAACCAAATTTGCTACTTTGTATATTGTAATAGGAAACTGCTAATTTTAGGATACTATTGTATCAATAGAAGATACAACCAGTTCCCCTGGTAGGGACGCCAGTATAGAGGAACCTTGACGATTGGCCTGGCGCTTATTCATATATTTGCAAATGTATGTAACTAATACCTCTAAATCTCTACTATCATGTAGGATTTAAGTATTGTTTTTGCTGCAGTGTGCTGGGGGGCAAATCTCTTTTTTTTTGAGCCCCTTAAGAATCAAAGACAAATCCCATGGTGCTACTGGTGGAACAAAAGGAGGCTGAACTCGCAGAAAAAATTCTAACATCTTGTAATGAGGCAATCTTCCTCTGGAACCAGACTGACAGTGCAGTCTCAATGTGGCTAAGTGGAGACCACTGTCTAACCCCGCCTGAAGAAAAGCCAGGACCCTGGAAATCCTAAACACCTTAAGATCATACTTTCTGTAGGAACACCAATGACCAAAGAATGCCAAACTCTGTAATAGATGCTTGCAGAGGTAGGCTTTCGAGCCCTAATCATTGTTTGAATTACAGAACTGGAAAAACCTTTTGCTCTTAAGATGGAAGATTCAAGAGCCACGCCGTAAAAGCCAGACGAGGTAAGTCCGGATGCCGGCAGGGATGCTGTGTTAGCAGATCTTGCCATAGAGGAAGAGATAAGGACTGTCTATGGATAGATTCTGTATGTCGGTGAACCAATGTCGTCTGGGCCAAGCCATTAACACTAGTATTACTGTTCCGTCTTCCTGCTTGAGATTCCTGAGAACTCCTGGTTGGAGGGAAATTGGAGGAAAGAGATACGCCAGCTTGAAGTCACATCTTACTGCCAGTGCATCCAAAAAGGCTGCTTATGAGTCTCTGGACCTAGACCCGTACCTGGGGACCTTGTGATTGTGACGTGTTGCCATGAGATCTATTTCTGAAAGACCCCATTTGTGTACCAGGAGCTGAACCATTCCTGGATGGAGAGACCACTCTCCAGCGTGTATGTCCTGTTGACTTGGGAAGTCTGCTTCCCAAATGAGTACTCCCAGTATGAATATTGCCAAGATGGCTGAAAGATGACAATCAGAACCTTTGTCACCTCTTTCATGGCTGCATAAATTCTTGAGCCTCCCTGGTAGTTGAAATAGGCCACTGTAGTCACATTGTCAGACTGGATCTGGACCGGCTTGCCCTGGAGCAGGTCCTGTGCCATGACAAGTGCTTTGTATACTGCTCGCATTTCCAGAATGTTTATTGGCAGATTACTTTCTTCATTTGTCCATCTTCACTGAAAGGTGTGATGACCTGTCACTGCTCCCGATCCGCGAAGACTGGTGTCTGTGGTGAGAAGCACCCAATTTGGAATCCAGAATGGGCACCCTTTGTTCAGATGGTCCTTTTTAGCCACCACAGGAGGGAGTGATGCCCCATCAGGCCACGGGTCTGTCGTCTGGCTTAGAAGATGGACATCTGCCTGCCCAGACCTCTTAGTTTGTCGCCTGGTTGTCCTGCGAAAACTAGATGGCCTGGAGGAAGCCTGTTCCTTTGCTCGTCCCTGAGGACGAAAAGACCGAAAAGAAAACTGCCTAGACTTCAATGTAGCCGTAGATGGCAGACCTGCAGATTTTGAAGCTGCCAGAGTAGCTATTATCTTATCTAACTCTGCTCCAAAAAGTATATTTCCTGAAAAAGGTTGTCTCCAGAGCCTTCTTTGATCCTGTATCAGCTCTCCAGGATCTTAACCAAAGCCTACGTGCCACTACCGATGATGCTGATACTTTAGAAGCTAAAATTCCATCATCTACGGCAGCTCCTCCCAAATAGGAAGCTGCTTCCCGTATGTGGGAGATATTCATCATCTGTTCTCTGGTAGCAACTGGTAGAGAGTCTTCCAATGCCCCCGTCCATTCCTCAACAGCTTTGGCTACCCAGGCTCCAGCCATAGCTGGACGAGTAAGAGCTCCAGATGATGAAAATATTGCCTTAAGACATGTTTCAATCTTCCTGTCTGTAGAATCCTTAAGAGAAGATGCTGACGAAATAGGCAATGTAGCATTTCTGACTATAGCTGGGCATCCGCTATACAATTTTTTTTATCAGATATCTGTCCAATCTGGGTGGTTGGAATGAAAACCTGGTAATGTATGGGAGCAAATGACAATCGTCCATTTGCTCACAAACACTGGAAAATAACCAAAAATGGTTGTTCAGACAAATTGGATAAAACACACAAATGTAACCAACTTGTCCTTTTTTCAGTGTTTAAAACCATGTGATCGACTGTCATTTGCTCCCATACATTACCAGGTTTTCATTCCAACCAGCCAGATTGGACAGATATCTGACAGAAAACTGTATAGTGGATGCTCAGCTTCTGGTGTTTAAACAATGGGTCCCCTTCTTTCTAGGAGCTGGTTCATCATCCTGAATATCTAGGATTGATTTAACAGCCCTCACCAAAGAAGGAACATCCACTGAGAACGAATGGTCCTCCTCTCCCGAGCTAGACCCTGGAGAACAACCCTGTGCATCATCTGATTCATCTGATGATGTGTCTGAATCCATATGCTGAGCTGACTGATAAAAAGATAACTTGCGTTTAGGCGCCTTAATAACTACCTGCACCCACTGACTGAGCTATACTCTGACTTGAGTGGGCATAAGCATCCATCCAGGAAGGATGTATAGGAGGTGTAAACATAGCAAGCTGTGGGTACCCCATACAAGGAGGCTTTATTGGAGTAGCCATACGTCCGCAAACTGTTCATAACTTGAGACAAAGAGCACACCCAAGATGGCTCCTGTACAGGGACTGGTATACAGGACTGGTGAGGTGGCTCTTTATAAACAGACAGCACACAAACCATCCTTAATCAAGTCCTGAGAGGTCAAGCCCGCTAAACAGGCTTTACATGAAATCAGCACAGGGGCCCCCTCCTCCTGATTGCCTTTACTTATTGACATATCATTTATAAAGGCAACAATGTAATGTAATGCGAAAACCTTCACAAATAACAAGTAAATGTGAAGTTTAAGAAAAAAAACCCCACACCTGTCACATACAGTATATACACACCTGTCACATACAGTATATACACACCTGTCACATACAGTATATACACACCTGTCACAGAGGGATGAGGAGAAACACAGTGATAGCTATAACTGACAGTCAGAAATAATAGGCAGTATATATATACAGCAGCTAGCACACGGTCACATACAGTATATACACACAGCAGCTAGCACACGGTCACATACAGTGTATATATACAGCAGCTAGCACACGGTCACATACAGTATATACACACAGCAGCTAGCACACGGTCACATACAGTGTATATATACAGCAGCTAGCACACGGTCACATACAGTGTATATATACAGCAGCTAGCACACGGTCACATACAGTGTATATATACAGCAGCTAGCACACGGTCACATACAGTGTATATATACAGCAGCTAGCACACGGTCACATACAGTGTATATGTACAGCAGCTAGCACAATGTCACATACAGTGTATATATACAGCAGCTAGCACACGGTCACATACAATGCATATGTAATTTAGTTGCACTGGGCTCTGAATCAACTCAAAACACAATGCTTGGTAGGATATAGAGCACTATATACCTGGCCCATGGGAAAGGTATACAGGGAAACTGACCTAAAACCTCCTGAGACCAACAGCTACAGCAGCGCACCGATAGTGGACTGTGAGCATCTCGTGTACACAAGGCGGGTAGGAGGGGTGACTCAGACACATAGAAACCATTGATGGGACCATGTCTGGGGAGAAGCTGCCGGGGGAGTGCCTACCTCCCCCAAGTTGCATCATCCGTCCGGGGACGCTGGCTTCATGACAACAGGAGCCTGCTGGTCTCCTCCCCCCTCCCCCCAAGCGGTTCTTTTGCACAGAACCTCCATCGGACCCAAACAAAGCCCAGCTCCTCCAGAAGGCCATTCAGTACTTGCTGCTCTAAGGGGTAATATTTCCGGTCCCCTCATCACAGCAAGGGACGGGTTATTACTCTACCCTTTTCTTAGTTCAGAAGCCCAACGGGTCTCATCGGCCTATCCTCAACCTCAGGTCTCTGAACAAGTTTATCTGGGTTCCTAGGTTTTGTATGGAAACCCTATGTTGTCCTAGCTATGGAGCCTGGGGACTTTATGGTGACATTCATGACTCTTACCTACATGTACCTTTAGGGACCTCTCATCAGGGATATCTCCAGTTTGCTATCCTTCAGCAACATTACCAATTTCAAGCACTGCCTTTTGGGCTTTCTAGAATTTCACAGGACTTTACCAAGGTTATGGCGGCCTATCTTCATCATCAGGGGATCAGACTGCTCCCATACTTGGATGAACTCTTGCTCTTAGCAAGCTCTCCAGAGATTCTTCACCACCATCTACAAGTAGCCGTTGCCTTTCTACAAATGCACGTCTGACTGATCAACTGGAGAAAGTGTTCCCTGACCCCTTCTCAAAGAATGGTACATCTGGGAGTATTTCTGGACTCTCAGGCTAAGAAAATCTTCCTGACAGCAGACAAAATCTCTGCACTACGGCACCGAGTGGGCAGGTTGCTCCACAATCGCCAAGTGTCAATTCACTCTGCAATGCAGACCTTGGGATCCATGGTGTCCACCTTCGATATGGTGGTGTTCGCTCAGTTCCATTCCAGGACCCTACAACACCTGATCCTCACCAGGTGGAATGGGCTGCCCCATCTGTTCAGATCCAGATGATGGGCTTTTCTCCAGAGGTTCGCCTGTCCCTATCCTGGTGGCTACAGACGTCCCACTTAAACAAGGGTTGCCCCTTTTGGATCCTGGACTGGGCACTTCTCACCACGGATGCAAGCCTCCACAGGTGGGATGCAGTGACCGGCCAGCACTCCTTCCAAGGATGCTGGACTCCAGCTGAGGTGATCTTACCAATCAACGTCCTGAAACTCCAAGCCATCTACAGAGCCCTCACTCTGGCTTAGGATATTCTTCAGGGCAGGCCAGTACAAGTACAGTCCAACACTACCATGGCAGTGGCCTACCTCAATCACCAAGGAGGCACTCTAAGTCGGTCAGCACTGGCAGAAGTGTCCCACATTCTCACATGGACCAAACGCCATCTCCCAGCCATCTCCACAGTGTTCATCCCGGGGATTCTCATTTGGGAAGCAGATTTCCTCAGCCATCATGACCTGGATATAGAGACCACTTCCCTGCATGCATAAGTCTTTCAGCTCCTGGTGGACAAACGGGGTCTACCAGAAGTGGACCTCGTGGCCTCACGACACAACCACAAGCTTCCAATGTACAGGGCCAGGACAAGGGACAGCAGCCTTCGTGGACACTTTCTGTGAAGTAAACCTTCCATTTGGCATACCTCTTCCCTCCAGTCTCCCTTCTTCCACAGGTTCTTCAGAAGTTGAAGCAAGAAGGGGGTACAGTCCTGTTGGTAGCTCCGGCTTGGCCCAGGCACCATTGGTACTTCGATCTTCAAAGTCTCTCCATAAACACTCCTCTCCAACTTCCTCTACATTCAGACCTGTTGTCTCAGGGTCCCTGTCTACATCTGGCACTGGCCCATCTGTCTTTAACTGCTTTGCTCTTGAGACATCCCTCCTAAGGTCTAAAGAGGTCTAAGAGATCTGTGGTCCAGGCCATGCTCAGAGCGTGTAAACCAGCCTCTGCCCAGATTTATCACCGGGTGTGGCATACATATTTCCAGTGGTGTGCTACTAGAAACTATGACCCTCAGGTTTTTAGGGTTTATAGAATCCGTACCTTCAAGCTGGATTGGATCTCGAACTCCTCTTAGCCTCTCTGAAAGTACACGTCTCTGCTCTGTCAATCTGGTTCCACACCCAGAATTGCTCCTCTGCTTGATGTTTACACCTTCCTGCAGAGTGTTCTCCATATACAACCTCCCTTTGTCCCTCCTTTGGCTCTGTGGGATTTGTCAGTGGTTCTCCACGCACTTCAGGAACCTCCATTTGAACCCCTGGATTCAGTAGACCTCAAATGGATCACTACTGTATGAAGACTATTTTTCTTCTGGCTATAGCATCTGCCCTATGGGTATCTGATTTAGGGGTGCTCTCCTGTCGCTCCCCATTTCTGATCTTTCATCAGGACAGGGCTGTTCTTCGAATGTGCCTGGCTTTCTTCCCAAGGTGGTCTCTCTTTTCCACCTTAATGAGGAAATTGTTGTTCCAGCCTTCAATCACCAGACCTCTCGGCAGGTGAGGCCTCCTTGGATGTGGTCCGTGCTCTGAAGATCTACGTGGACCATACTGGTTCCATCAGGAAAATGGATTCCCTCTTTGTCCTATATGGATTCCACAAGAAGGGATGGCCAGCTAACAAACAGTCATGTGAAGCATCTGGCCAGAGTCTATTTCACAGGCTTACACGCTGGCTGGCCTTCCTGTGCCGGCTATATTATCTGCTCATTCTACTCACTCAGTGGCTTCCTTGTGGGCAGCCTGCCGTGTCATGTCTGCCAAACAATTCTGCAAGGCGTCCACTTGGTCTTCTGTCCACACTTTTCTTTCTATGCCTTTGACACACTTGCCTCTCGGGATGCTTCCTTTGGATGCCAGGTTCTCCTCTCAGCTCAGGAGCGTCCCTGTCCTTGAACAACTGCTTTGGGACATCCCAACCGTCTCCCTGTGGAGCCCTATGGACACTGAAGAAGATTGGGAGAGGTATGGTAAAACTTACCTTGGTTAACTCTCTTTCTTCGAAGTCTATAGCGTCCACAGAGCACCCGCCTGACGCACCTGGCTTCTATGGGCCTCTCCTCTTGGACACTTGTTTCCTTCTCTGTGTGTGAGAGTGATACCTCCAGTGTACCAGTCTTCCTTCTCTGCTATCCTGCTCCTGCCATGTGCTTGTTAACAAAACTGAGTTGCCCTCAGGCTGTGGGTGGGGTATAGGGGGAAGGACCAGAACATCCTTGCTGTTGGTGTCCGGTCCTCCAAGTCCCACATACACCCCAATGTCTCCCTGTGGACTTTGATGAAAGAGAGTTAACAAGGGTAAGTTTTACCATAACTCTCCTATTAATCTCGCCATGCACTATCCAATGTTTCCTCCAACTGACAAATCCATAGAACTCCAAATGGTCATGTTTTCCAGGTCTCCTCACAGAATCACAGGTGAAATAATTTGCTCCACTTCTGGATCACCAATGTGTCACTGAGTAATGAAGTCACATGTGCTCCTGCTGGGTGAGCCTGAAAACTTGACCTGTTTGAGGTCATGAGGGCCGAGTTTGAGAACCACTGAACTAAACGATCAATGGGCTTACTTCCTACACTGCACCGAGCAGCCACCTTCCCTCCAGCTGATGCCACAGAAAGACTCCGTCTAACTATAAAAAATACTTCACATCAGACCCCTCCTCTGCAGATTGTCACACATTTCCCCCCCTTCCTTCCCTCCTGCACAGCAATTGGTCACACATGTCCCCCCTCCCCTCCCTCCTGCACAGCAATTTGTCATACATGCCCACCCCCTTCCCTCCCTCCTGCACAGCAATTTGTCACACACGTCCCCTCCTTCCCTTCCTCCTGCACAGCAATTTGTCACACGTCACCCCCTTCCCTCCCTCCAGCACAGCAATTTGTTACACAGGCCCCCCTTCCCTCCCTCCTGCACAGCAATTTGTCACACGTCACCCACTTCCTTCCCTCCTGCACAGCAATTTGTTACACATGTCCCCCCATACACAGCAGCTTGTCATACATGTCCCCCCCTCTTGCAGAGCAATTTGTCACACATGTCCCCCCCTTCCCTCCCTCCTGCACAGCAACTTGTCACACATGTCCCCTCCTTCCCTTCCTCCTGCACAGCAATTTGTTACACAGGCCCCCCCTTCCTTCCCTCCTGCACAGCAATTTGTCACACGTCACCCCCTTCCCTCCCTCCAGCACAGCAATTTGTTACACAGGCCCCCCTTCCTTCCCTCCTGCACAGCAATTTGTCACACATGTCCACCCCCTTCCCTCCCTCCTGCACAGAAATTTGTCACACATGCCCCCCCTTCCTTCCCTTCTGCATAGCAACTTGTCACACGCCCCCCATCCCTCCTGCACAGCAATTTGTTACACATGTCCCCCCATACACAGCAGCTTGTCATACATGTCCCCCCCTCTTGCAGAGCAATTTGTCACACATGTCCCCCCCTTCCCTCCCTCCTGCACAGCAAATTGTCACACATGTCCCCCCCTTCCCTCCCTCCTGCACAGCAACTTGTCACACATGTCCCCTCCTTCCCTTCCTCCTGCACAGCAATTTGTTACACAGGCCCCCCCTTCCTTCCCTCCTGCACAGCAATTTGTCACACGTCACCCCCTTCCCTCCCTCCAGCACAGCAATTTGTTACACAGGCCCCCCTTCCCTCCCTCCTGCACAGCAATTTGTCACACGTCACCCCCTTCCTTCCCTCCTGCACAGCAATTTGTTACACATGTCCCCCCATACACAGCAGCTTGTCATACATGTCCCCCCCTCTTGCAGAGCAATTTGTCACACGTCCCCCCCTTCCCTCCCTCCTGCACAGCAAATTGTCACACATGTCACCCCCTTCCTTCCCTCCTGCACAGCAATTTGTCACACATGTCCACCCCTTCCCTCACTCCTGCACAGCAAATTGTCACACGTCCCCTCCTTCCCTCCCTCCTGCACAGCAATTTGTCACACATGTCCCCCCCTTCCTTCCCTCCTGCACAGCAATTTGTCACATGTGCACCCCCTTCCCTCCCTCCTGCACAGCAATTTGTTACACATGTCCCCCCCTTCCTTCCCTCCTGCACAGCAATTTGTCACACGTCACCCCCTTCCCTCCCTCCTGCACAGCAATTTGTCACACATGCCCCCCCATACACAGAAGCTTGTCATACATGCCCCCCCTCCTGCACAGCAATTTGTCACACATGTCCCCCCTCCCTCCTGCACAGCAAATTGTCACACGTCCCCCCCCTTCCCTCCCTCCTGCACAGCAATTTGTCACACATGCCCCCATCCCTCCTGCACAGCAATTTGTCACACATGTCCCCCCCTTCCCTCACTCCTGCACAGCAAATTGTCACACGTCCCCTCCTTCCCTCACTCCTGCACAGCAATTTGTCACACATGCCCCCCATCCCTTCTGCACAGCAATTTGTTACACATGTCCCCCCATACACAGCAGCTTGTCATACATGTCCCCCCCTCTTGCAGAGCAATTTGTCACACATGTCCCCCCCTTCCCTCCCTCCTGCACAGCAAATTGTCACACATGTCCCCCCCTTCCCTCCCTCCTGCACAGCAACTTGTCACACATGTCCCCTCCTTCCCTCCTTCCTGCACAGCAATTTGTTACACAGGCCCCCCCTTCCTTCCCTCCTGCACAGCAATTTGTCACACGTCACCCCCTTCCCTCCCTCCAGCACAGCAATTTGTCACACGTCCCCCCCTTCCTTCCCTCCTGCACAGCAATTTGTCACACATGTCCACCCCCTTCCCTCCCTCCTCCACAGAAATTTGTCACACATGTCCCCCCTCCCCTCCCTCCTGCACAGCAATTTGTCACACATGTCCCCCCCTTCCCTCACTCCTGCACAGCAAATTGTCACACGTCCCCTTCTTCCCTCCCTCCTGCACAGCAATTTGTCACACATGCCCCCCCTTCCTTCCCTTCTGCATAGCAATTTGTCACACATGCCCCCCATCCCTCCTGCACAGCAATTTGTTACACATGTCCCCCCATACACAGCAGCTTGTCATACATGGCCCCCCTCTTGCAGAGCAATTTGTCACACGTCCCCCCCTTCCCTCCATCCTGCACAGCAAATTGTCACACATGTCCCCCCCTTCCCTCCCTCCTGCACAGCAAATTGTCACACATGTCCCCCCCTTCCCTCCCTCCTGCACAGCAAATTGTCACACATGTCCCTCCCTTCCTTCCCTCCTGCACAGCAATTTGTCACATGTGCACCCCCTTCCCTCCCTCCAGCACAGCAATTTGTGTCACATGTGCACCCCCTTCCCTCCCTCCTGCACAGCAATTTGTTACACGTGCACCCCCTTCCCTCCCTCCTGCACAGCAATTTGTTACACATGTCCCCCCCTTCCTTCCCTCCTGCACAGCAATTTGTCACACATGTCCCCCCCTTCCCTCCCTCCTGCACAGCAATTTGTCACACGTCACCCCCTTCCCTCCCTCCTGCACAGCAATTTGTCACACATGCCCCCCACTCCCCTCCCTCCTGCACAGCAATTTGTCACACATGCCCCCCCATACACAGAAGCTTGTCATACATGCCCCCCCTCCTGCACAGCAAATTGTCACACGTCCCCCCCTTCCCTCCCTCCTGCACAGCAATTTGTCACACATGCCCCCCACTCCCCTCCCTCCTGCACAGCAAATTGTCATACATGCCCCCCCCTCCTGCAGAGCAATTTGTTACACATCCCGCCCCTGCACAGCAGCAGATTTTATTCCTGGTTTAGATCTTCTAACGTAAGACAGGATTATATCGCTGCAGCACATAACCAGATCGGTAATTATCTGGCTCTTAATAAGCATTCCTCATCCATCAGGGAGGTCACAGTGCCGTATATTACACTCGGCGTCCGCACCCACTAATGGAGTGGAACTATCATACGTACATAGGCCTCTGATGGAGTAATAGGAGATTATGGGAAAGTGAGCTAGAGGAGAGGTGTGGGGAGATCGTAGCTTGTAGGGAGGGGTGTGATGGGTAATACTGAACACAATAGGGGTGGGAGGCAAAGTATCAGAGTCCACAGTGGCACTGAGAATCCAGAGTTCTGGTTATCCTAAACTGTGGCCTAGAGTAGTAGGTGTAAGCCGGAGTCCAGATTTGAGCCTGTAGCCTTGAACAGGATATGGGTATCAAAGATGCTGACCCAGGGGCCATGTAAGTGAGTGGGAGCAGACTGTGGGTATCAGTAGGCAGACGAGAGTCTATACTGTGCATTATCCATTACCCAGGGGCCATGTAAGTGAGTGGGAGCAGACTGTGGGTATCAGTAGGCAGAGTCTGTACTGTGCATTATCCATTACCCAGGGGCCATGTAAGTGAGTGGGAGCAGACTGTGGTTATCAGTAGGCAGATGAGAGTCTATACTGTGCATTATCCATTACCCAGGGGCCGTGTTAGTGAGTGGGAGCAGACTGTGGGTATCAGTAGGCAGATACCCATTATCCATTACCCAGGGGCCATGTAAGTGAGTGGGAGCAGACTGTGGGTATCAGTAGGCAGAGCCTGTACTGTACATTACCCATTACCCAAGGGCCATGTAAGTGCCTACTGATACCCACAGTCTGCTCCCACTCAGAGTCTGTACTGTGCATTATCCATTACCAAGGGGCCGTGTAAGTGAGTGGGAGCAGACTGTGGGTATCAGTAGGCAGAGCCTGTACTGTGCATTATCCATTACCCAGGGGCCGTGTAAGTGAGTGGGAGCAGACTGTGGGTATCAGTAGGCAGAGACTGTACTGTGCATTATCCATTACCCAGGGGCCGTGTAAGTGAGTGGGAGCAGACTGTGGGTATCAGTAGGCATAGTCTGTACTGTGTGTTATCCATTACCCAGGGGCCGTGTAAGTGAGTGGGAGCAGACTGTGGGTATCAGTAGGCAGACTCTGTAGTGTGTGTTATCCAGCAGGAACAGAAGTAGGTGGACAGTGTCTGTTTACTACTGTTAAAGGAAACTATATTCGTAGTTGGGTTGGTAAACCATGCCTGATTTAACCAACCTGTTGGAACTACCATTTTCAGTAATTTTATCGTCATTTTGTAGCAAAATGGAGGATTATTGTTTGCTTCCATAGATTACTGTGAACTAGTTGGCTGGTTGGAATGATAATCGGGTAATATGTCGCAAGCTTTATCATTAGTCTGGCAGAACTAAGATCATTAGTCTGAAAGTATAAGGTAGTGGTAGTCTTGGAGAACTGGGAAGAATGAGTTATCGTTAGTCTGGAAGAACTGGGAAGAATGAGTTATGGTTAGTCTGGGAAGAATGAGGTAATGATAGTCTGGGAGAACTTGGAAGAATGAGAACCATTCTTCCTAGTTTTCCTAGACTAATCCTAAATCATTCTTCCCGGTTCTCCCAGACTAACTGAGTTATGGTTAGTCTTGGACAACTGAGAAAAATTATTTAGGGTTAGTCTGGGAGAATTGGTAAGAATGGTTTAGGGTTAGTCTCGTACAACTGTGAAGAATGAATTGGGGTTAGTCTGGGAGAACTGAGAAGTAGTATTTAGGGTTTGGGACAACTGGGAAGAATTAGTTTGTGAGAACTGGGAAGAATTAGTTTGTGAGAACTGGGAAGAATTAGTTAGGGTTAGTCTGCGAGAACTGTTGAGATCTGGTTACTTTGCAATTGGGTTAGTCTGGGGAAGATCAGAAAGTCTGGGTTACTGTTAGTCTGGGGAAGTTTTAGTTAGTAATTAGTTAGAATTACTGAAATTTGGGTTAGTATGGTAGGTTAGTCTGTTTGTAAAGACCTGGTTAGTCTGTGTTATTGTGTTAGTGTGGTGAGGACTTGGTTATAGCTAGTCTGGGCAGACTGTGACATCTGGCATGACAGGGTTTGTATGTGGATATTTTGGTTAGGCTAGTATGAGGAAGATTAAGTTTAGTATTGGGAAGACTAGCAGAACAAGAAAGACTGGGTTGATGTTAGTCTGTGAAGACCTGGTTATTCAGGGTTATTGGTTAGTGTGGGAAAGACTGGGTTAATGTCAGGCTGTGAAGACCTGGTTATTCAGGATTATTGGTTAGTGTGGGAAAGACTGGGTTAATGTTAGTCTGTGAAGACCTGGTTATTCAGGGTTATTGGTTAGTGTGGGAAAGACTGGGTTAATGTCAGGCTGTGAAGACCTGGTTATTCAGGATTATTGGTTAGTGTGGGAAAGACTGGGTTAATGTTAGTCTGTGAAGACCTGGTTATTCATGTTATTGGTTAGTGTGGGAAAGACTGGGTTAATGGGCCTGATTCAGACCCACTCGCGAGCGGCTGTCCGCTCGCAAGTGGGTCGATGTTATGGACTGAGCATGCGCACGACGGAGGGAGCTCCATCGTGCGCATGCGCCAGACGCGTCGAGCGAAGGAAAGTCCTTCGCTCGTTGTGTCCGATCAAAGGGGGCGTGCTGTCAATGTTTGACAGCACGCCCCCTTTGGTGGGCTTGCCGGGGGCGTGCCTCCCGTCAGAAGCCGGCCCACTGACATCACTAGTGATGTCAGTGGGAGTGATTTTGGCTCTGATAGAGCCAAAATCACTCCGGAGCTTGCGGTTGAAAACCTCAACCGCAGGCTCCGGCTCGCAAATTCGATGGTCGCGATGGTCTCGACCATCGCGACCATCACAATGCACGCTCGTATAGCCTGTGGGTGGTGACCCACAGCTATACGAGCGTCCAGGAGGACGCTCCATGAAAATGGAGCCCGGCGCTCATTCAGAGCGTACGCTCTGCTCAGAGCGTACGGCTCTGAATGAGGGCCAATGTCAGGCTGTGAAGACCTGGTTATTCAGGATTATTGGTTAGTGTGGGAAAGACTGGGTTAATGTCAGGCTGTGAAGACCTGGTTATTCAGGGTTATTGTGTGGAAAAGACTGGGTTGATGTCAGTCTGTGAAGACCTGGTTATTCAGGGTTATTGGTTGGTGTGGGATAGACTGGGTTAATGTTAGTCAGTGAAGACCTGGTTATTCGTGTTATTGGTTAGTGTGGGATAGACTGGGTTGATGTTAGTCTGTGAAGACCTGGTTATTCAGGGTTATTGTGTGAATAGACTGGGTTACTGTTAGTCTGCGTGTTTGGGCTAGTGAGAGGATACCAGGTGTATCTGTGCTTCTGTCCCCCATTTGACCACATCCACCTTGAATGTATAAAGCTTGCATAGTACCCCATCACTGTTATAGGTTCATGAATCACACAGGCAAGGATACACTGTTATCTGTATTACACACAGCACATGGGGGATTAGGTATGACCCCAGATAACAATAACCAGGTAATGCTACCAGCGCACACAGGGCACCACCTAACACACCTGACATGGACCAATCTTACTAACACAAGAGAGAAGCTTATTACATATATTTACTCCTTGTAATTTTTTATTCACTTTTTACTGGTTTCATTTTTAGCCTCTATGTTGACTGCTTAGCACATTACAGGCTTTTACGTGTCTACATTGTAATTGGTAAATAACCTGCCTTTTAATTACAATCCCATAGTGATTGTGGTTAATTGTATATTTTTTGCGCTTGGACACGTATGTACTGTACATGGTAACACAATTTGATCCACTGAATATTTTCACATGTTAACTTGCTCTTTAAGCACTTTCTTTGGTGCTCACAATCAATTTCATTGTTGCACTAATTATATACACAGTACCAGTCAAAAGTTTGGACACCTTCTCATTCAATGGTTTTTGTTTATTTAAATTATTTTCAACATAGTAGATTAATACTGAAGTCATCAAAACTATGAAAGATCACATATGGGATTATGTTGTAAACAAAAGAGTGTTAAATCAAAATATGTTTTATATTTTAGATTCCTGAAAGTAGCCCCCCTTTGCTTGGATGACAGCTTTGCACACTCTTGGCATTCTCTCAGTCAGCTGCTTGAGGTCGTCTCCTGGAATGGTTATGAAGTAACAGGTGGACCTTGTCAGGAGTCAATCTGTGGAATTACTTGCCTACTTAATGTGTTTGAGACCATCAGTTGTGTTGTGCAGAGGTAGGGTTAGTACACAGTGGACACCACTATCTGACTACTGTTGTAATCCATATTATGGCACCAACCACTCATCTCAGTAAAGAGAAACAGCAGTCTATCATTACTGTAAGACATGGTCAGTCGATACGGAAAATTTCAAGAACTTTGAATGTATCCTCAAGTGCAGTTGCAAAAACCATCAAATGCTATGCTGAAACTGGCTCTCATGAGGACTGCCCCAGGAAAGGAAGACCAAGAGTTACCTCTGCTGCAGAGGAGAAGTTCATTAGAGTTACCACCTCAGAAACCGCTACTTAACAGCACCTCAGATTAGAGACCACATAAAGTCTTCACAGAGTTCAAGTAGCAGACAAATCCCAACATCAACTGTTCAGAGGAGACTGAACTAAGCGACATGGATAGTGGCAGCACAAATATTGGGCTGCTGAAGCACACACAGAAATGGCTGCAATGATCACAAGTCAGGTGCTGTAGATAAGCCTAGCCTCGTACAATAACAAGGGTTATTAATAGTTACTTATATAGTGCCGTCATATTGGGAAGAAAATAATAAGACGAGACTGTATAATAACAGACAAAGATGTAGGAGGGCCCTGCTCACCAGCCTGCATGCTGGATAATTGGTGAAGGAGACCTACCTCTCGGCATCAGCTTCACAACCAGCTTTGGGTAGGCTGTGTTAGAGCAGCCACTTTCCACACCGCAAATATTATAGCACTCCGATGGGACAACACAGGCTACTTCATCTGTAACAAGGAAACACTAACTCAGGAATCAAAGTAGGGATTTCAGCACCATGCATCATTACAGAGGTGTCAATTACACAGGCTAGGGGATAGTTAGCCTAGAATAATTGGAAAGTCTGGAAATGTGGAGAAATTAGATTTGTATCTTTTGTAATAAAAAGAGAGAGGTTTGGGAATGATTGTACAAGTACGTTATGTGGGCTATTACCTGCATACAATACTCTGCTGATCATTCCAGGCATAACCATTAAGAACATGGGGAGGATCTTCAGATAGCCACAGAGCACACATCCCAACTTGACGTGTGTTAGAGAACGGGCAGCAAGGCAGCGCTGAACAATCACCTAGAACAATGAGGGAGGGGCTGTAGCTCATTATCCATTATTCATCCATTCAGAATAGTGTTGGGTTATTTCCAGTACTGGCCATGAAACTGAATGTACCCAGCTATACATAAAGGACCAGAAACATGGCTACAACCACAGGATTAAAGAGACAAATACACAGATTATTGGAGAAATGTCACATAACAGGTGCAGATCAGAGCTTTGGAGAAAGTTCCTGAATTGTGTCACCAGGCCCTCAGGTCATCAATCCAAGATGCTGCTGGCCTTAGTGGAGGGTTTCTGGCTGAAGCCATCATAAAGTGGCAGAAGGGAACATAGGGACACGGAGCCCAAGACTGCCTCATTAGCTCCCTCTCATCCCTAATCAGATTTATGCTGGTGCTACTTGCGATGAGAGTTTGGGGATGGAGACAGGAGGTTAGTTGGCATGAAGTAGGTGTAGTGGAAAGTTATGAAAGGAGTACACATAACAACAGTATGTAAGAGATAAAGGTCCACACCTGGTCGCTGCACCAGTACCAGGTGGACACAATGGTCAGTCCCACTAGGAGAGCCGGCCATGGCAGGTCCCCAGAATAGGCATCACGCAACAGGTGTAGAGCATCAGGTCGTGGGAATGCACAAGCAGCCGACATATTACCCAAATTGCTTGGTACAGCTTCCATATATTTCTCCATGAGCGCACCATAGCCCCCGACCTCCAGGAAAGCTGAAAGACACAAGTGGTAAGACAATGGTCTCAATATTCTATACCCAATGTCTCTGGTATGTCCTGTACCTACAATGTTCTGTATCCCATGTCTATGCCATGTCCTGTATCCACAATGTCCTATACCCAATGTCTATGCCATGTCCTGTACCCACAATGTTCTATACCCAATGTCTCTGCCATGTCCTGTACCCACAATGTCCTATACCCAATGTCTCTGCCATGTCCTGTACCCACAATGTCCTATACCCAATGTCTCTGCCATGTCCTCTACCCATACCCAATGTCTATGCCATGTCCTGTACCTACAATGTTCTGTATCCTGTGTCTCTGCCATGTCTTGTACCCACAATGTTCTGTATCCTGTGTCTCTGCCATGTCCTGTACCCACAATGTTCTGTATCCTGTGTCTCTGCCATGTCCTGTACCTACAATGTTCTGTATCCTGTGTCTCTGCCATGTCCTGTACCCACAATGTTCTATATCCAGTGTCTCTGCCATGTCCTGTACCCACAATGTTCTATATCCAGTGTCTCTGCCATGTCCTGTACCTACAATGTTCTGTATCCTGTGTCTCTGCCATGTCCTGTACCCACAATGTTCTATACCCAATGTCTCTGCCATGTCCTCTACCCATCCCCAATGTCTCTGCCATGTCCTCTACCCACAATAGTCTATATCCCATGTATCTGCCATGTCCTGTACCCACAATGTGCTATATCCAATATTTCTGCCATGTCCTATACTGACAATGTGCTATATCCCGTGTTTCTGCCATGTCCTGTACGCACAATGTACTATATCCTGTGTCTGCCATGTCCTGTACCCACAATGTTCTATATCCTGTGTCTTTGCCATGTTCTGTACCCACAATGTTCTATATCCTGTGTCTCTGCCATGTCCTGTACCCACAATGTTCTATATCCTGTGTCTTTGCCATGTTCTGTACCCACAATGTTCTATATCCTGTGTCTTTGCCATGTTCTGTACCCACAATGTTCTATATCCTGTGTCTTTGCCATGTCCTGTACCCACAATGTACTATATCCTGTGTCTCTGCCATGTCCTGTACTATATCCTGTGTTTCTGCCATGTTCTGTACCCACAATGTACTATATCCTGTGTCTCTGCCATGTCCTGTACCCACAATGTTCTATATCCTGTGTCTGTGCCATGTTCTGTACCCACAATGTACTATATCCTGTGTCTCTGCCATGTCCTGTACCCACAATGTTCTATATCCTGTGACTTTGCCATGTTCTGTACCCACAATGTTCTATATCCTGTGTCTGCCATGTCCTGTACCCACAATGTTCTGTATCCTGTGTCTCTGCCATGTCCTGTACCTACAATGTTCTGTATCCTGTGTCTCTGCCATGTCCTGTACCCACAATGTTCTGTATCCTGTATCTCTACCATGTCCTGTACCCACAATGTTCTATATCCTGTGTCTGCCATGTCCTGTAGCCACAATGTTCTATATCCAGTGTCTCTGCCATGTCCTGTACCCACAATGTCCTATACCCAATGTCTCTGCCATGTCCTGTACCCACAATGTCCTATACCCAATGTCTCTGCCATGTCCTCTACCCATACCCAATGTCTCTGCCATGTCCTGTACCCACAATGTTCTATATCCTGTGTCTGCCATGTCCTGTACCCACAATGTTCTATATCCCGTGTCTTTGCCATGTCCTGTACCCACAATGTGCTATATCCAGTGTTTCTGCCATGTCATATACTGACAATGTGCTATATCCCGTGTTTCTGCCATGTCCTGTACCCATAATGTTCTATATACCATGTCTCTGTGGGTAGAGGATATGGCAGAGACACGAGATATAAAACATTGTGGGTAGAGGACATGGCAATATTCTATATCCTGTGCCTCGGCCATGTTCTATACCCACAATGTTTTATATAATAATAATGTTATTTATATAGCACATTTTTCCTAATTGGACTTGAAGTGCTTTACATTTGTCTTTACAGCACAAAATACAAAACAAGCCTAACAAGGGACATTAGTGAAATGCTGGGTGAACAGTCTGGAGTCTATTTTTGAAGGACTCTAGAGTGGAGGCTTCTCGACCTGTGCGGGGAAATGAGTCCCATAGAGTCGGAGACATAATGCTGAAAGCTCGACCCCCAAATTAATTCCAGGACATTCTAGGTACTGTTAATAGTCCTCCTTCAATGGATCTCAGTAATCGAGTGGGACAGTAATGGATCAGAAGCTGCTTTAGGTACCTTGGGCCATGGTCATGTAGGGCTTTGTAAGTTAGTAAGCCAATCTTGAAAACAATTTGCCATGTGATAGGCAGCCAGTGAAGGGAGTAGAGAATGGGTGTTATGTGGCTGGAAGGGGGTCTGGTTGGCTAATAGCCTGGCAGCTGCATTTTGTACCATCTGCAAGTGGTGTAATTCTTTTGCTGGGAGACCGAGGTAGAGGGCATTGCAGTAGTCTAGGCATGATGATATAAATGCATGTATGACTTTAGGCAGATCTTCTGAGGGAATTAAGTGCTTTATTCTGGCAATGTTCCTCAGATGGAATAATTAGGGAATTATTGTGGCTGATACCTGATTTAAATGTCAGAGGCCACCATCCAGCTCAACACCAAGATTCCGCACATGTTCAGTGTATTGTAATTCTGATCCCCCAAGCGTAAGTCCTGTTGGTTGGCTATGTTGTAGCCCTGTCCTATGACCTATCATCAGGACCTCTGTTTTATCAGGGTTCAGTTGCAGCCAACTGGCACTCATCCACACCTGAAGCTCAGCTAGGCAGCCATTTAGGGTTGTTATGGGGTCCTTTGTACCTGGAGCAAAGGACAGGTACAGTTGTGTATCATCTGCATAGCAGTGGTAGACCAGGCCATGACGTCTGATTATTTCACCCAATGGTAACATGTATACTGCAAAAAGCATGGGAGATGGTATAGAACCCTGTGAGACACCACATGGAAGTGGCACTGGTGATGAAGAGTTTACTCCAGAAGAAACTCTCTGTGACCTGCCGGTCAGAAATGATTATGAACCAGCTAAGGACTGTGCCATCCAGTCCACAGAAATATTTCAGGCGCTCAATTAGAGTCCCGTGGTCCACAGTATCAAATGCTGCTGAGAGGTCCAGAAGGATTAAGATTGACCAATCACCTCTGTTTCCTGCCATCAGAAGATCATTAAACACACATACCAGGGCTGTTTCAGTGCTATGTCTTCTCCTGAATCCTGACTGGAATGGATTTTAAATATCATGGGTAGACAGGTGGGTTTCTAGTTGCATTGCCACCACTTTCTCAATGACCTTTCCTAGAAAAGGGTTTGATACCGGTCTGTAGTTTGTTATGCAGTTGGGGTCTAAATTAGGTTTTATAAGAAGTGGTCTCACAATTGCTTCCTTTAGTGTTTCAGGAAAAATTCCTGTCTGCAAAGAGCATTGAGCTATTGTAGCAAATACAGGGTCAATCATGTCCATACACCCTAATGTGGAATTAGTCTCATGTATGATTATGGTCAACCCACACGAGGGCACGAGGGGGCCGAGTGATGCGGGCTGCCCTGATACCTCGGCCACTTTGGGAGTGACATGGACGTGTCACGATTAGTGCGGCAATGAGGGGGAGCTGTGCCAATGTTTTATCAGAAGTGACGTCACTGCGTTCCAATGTGAAACGCGGAAGTTGGACCCATTCAGGATCCTTATTGGGATGCTACCCCAGGTGATGTGAAGGAATGTATATAATGAGAGAGCGGCTCGTTTGAAGAATATATATAAAATATAAAAGCAGCATCCTTTGGCTATTATCCACTACAAAGCATTTGATCATGTCCCCAAAAATATTAGGTGGGCAATAGAGCAAACAACTTTTGATGCTAGATGCTCGCTGGATGCACAAATTAAATACTATTGCACCAAATGGTCGTAATGAAATGAACAACTTGGGCTGATTTCTTAAAATTATGTGTATGATGATGGAAATATATGCTGGACCTGGCCTGGACCTTGCCTGGACCTTCTGGGTTTGTTATTTCATTCATTTATTCTATAATACATAGTAACATATATACAGTATATGTTTTTCTCTCTCGTTATACATTGTTGTATGCATATATTTTTTTACTGCTGTATGTACAGTATACTTTACTGCTGATGTCTTGTGACTTAAACGTACTATATCTGTGAAGTATATTGCATTGTATGATAGTATAATTTGGTAGCATTACTTCATGTACACACACACTGACAGGTGCAGTGAATAACACGGATTATCTGGGTACTATGGTGCCTGGGATATATTAGGCAGCAACTGACCAATCAGCTCTTGAAGTTGATGTGTTGGAAGCAGGGAACATGGGTAAGCCTAAAGATCTGAGTGACTCTGACAAGGGGCAAATTGTGATGGTATCTCCAAAACAGTCTTGTAGGGTGTATCCTGATATGCAGTGATTAGTACTTAACAAACGTGCTCCAAGGAAGGACAACGGGCAACAAAGTCATAGGGGCTCATTGATGCGCGTGGAGAGTGAAGGCTAGCCGGTCTCATCCAATCCCACAGAAGAGCTACTGTAGCACAAATTGCTGAAAACATTAATGTTGGATAGGAAGGTGCCAGAACACACAGAGCATCGCAGCTTGCGGTGTATGGGGCTATGTCGTCACAGACTGCTCAGAGTGCCCATTCTGAATTTTGTCCACCGCCAAAAGCTCCTACAATGGGCACATGAGCATCAGGACTGGACCATGGAGCAATGGAAGGAGTTGTCTGATTAATCACATTTTCTTTTACACCATGTGGACGGCCAGGTGTGTGCATCATTTACCTGGGGAAGAGATGGCACCAGGATGCATTATGGGAAGAAGGCAGCCGGCGGAGGCAGTGTGATGCTCTGGGCAATGTTCTGCTGGGAGACCTTGGGTCCTGACATTCATGTAAATGTTACTATGACACTTGCAGACAATGTACACCCCTTCATGGTGGCAGTATTCCCTGATGGTAGTGGTCTACAGTATTCCAGCAGGATAATGTGCCCTCTCACATTGTTCAGGAATGGTTTGAGGAACATGACAAAAGAGTTAAAGGTATTGAATTTGCCTTCTAATTCCACAGATATCAATCTAATGTGCTGGGAAAACGAGTCTGAGCCATGGAGCCCCCACCTCGCAACTTACAGGACTTAAAGGACTCACTGCTAGCATCTTGGTGCTAGATACCACAGGACACCTTCAGAGGTGGAGTCCAGGCCTTGACTGTTTTTGGTGGCACAAGTGGATCTACACAATATTAGTCAGGTGGTTTGGCTTATACATAAATACATGTCTGTATCATTAGAGTGAGAAAAGGAGACCACTAATGGCATTCAGTACTGTCAGAGGTATGTGTGTTTCTCATATTCTCTGCTGTAGCTGTGCATTGTCCTATAAACCAGAGGTTCTCTACCCACAAGTTTTCCCAGGTCCTGATTTGGAGATTTGTGTCTGTTAAAACAGGCGTAATAATTACTGACCCAGCAAAATAGATCAACTCACCTGTGCATGATTAGAGAAATCCACAAAACATGACCTGTTGGAGTTTAGAAGCCCAGCTATAGTCTGTTATGATGATATGACATCACTTGACTTAACTGGCTTATTTATTAATGTACTCACCATATGCAGATAGAACACACGCCCCTCCAATAATCACAAATGTCTGTACCGTGTCTGTATACATAAGAGCTGCAAGACCACCTTCAGGACAAAGAAAGAAAATATGAGCAAAAAGCATAAGACTGCCTATAGATAGAGACCACCTTATGGGCAACAAGGATCAGGCTCCCTAGAGAGAGAGACAATTTTATGGCCAACAAGGATTGCACCACCTACAGAGTGACTACCTTATGGGCAAGAAGGATAAGACCACCTACAGAGAGACCACCTACTGGGCAACAATGATTAGGCCACCTACAGAGAGACCAGCTTATGGACAAAGAGGATTGGAGTACTTACAGAGAGACCACCGTATGGGCAACAACAAGTAGGCCACTTGCACAAAGAGATCACCTTATGGGTAAGAAGGATTACAACACCTAAATAGTGAGGCCACCTTATGGGCAAGTAGTATTAGACCTCCTACAGAAAGATCAACTTATGTGGAAGAAGGAATAGACCACCTACAGAATGACAAGCTTATGGGCAACAATAAGGCCACCTACAGAGAGACCACCTTTTGGACAAGAAGAATTAGACTTCCAAGACTACCATTAACAAAAAGGATTAGGCCACCAGAAAGACCACCTTATGGGCAACAGGGATTGGACCACCTACAGAGAGCCCACCCTATAGGCAACAAATAATAGGCCACCTTCAGAGAGACCACCTTATGGGCAAGAAGGATAAGACCACCTACAGAGAGACCACCTTAAGGAAAAGAAATATTAGGCAATCTACAAAGATACCACCTCATGGGCAACTATTGTTAAACCACCTATAGACAGACCATCTTATGGACAAGCAGTTATAGACCACCTACAGAGAGACCTCCTTATGGGCAACAATGATGAGGCTGCCTACAGAGAGACCACCTTATGGGCAAGAAGCATTAGACCACCTACAGAGTAAGACCACCTTATGGGAAATAAGGATTAGACCTGCTACAGAGAGAGACCACCTTATGGGAAAGAAGCATTAGACCACCTACAGAGATATCACCTTATGGGCAAGATCATTAGACCACCTGCAGAGAGAGACCACTATATGGGAAAGAAGGATTAGACCTGCTACAGAGAGATACCACCTTATGGGCAAGATCATTAGTAACCTACAGAGAGATCACCTTATGGGAAAGAAGGATTAAACCTGCTACAGAGAGATACCACCTTATATGCAAGATCATTAGACCACCTACAGAGAGATCACCTTATGGGCAAGAATATTATACCACCTACAGAAAGAGACCACCTTATGGGAAAGAAAGATTAGATCTGCTACAGAGAGCTACCACCTTATGGGCAAGAGCATTAGACCACCTACAGAGAGACCACCTTATGGGCAAGAAGGATAGGACCACTTACAGTACAGAGAGAGACCACCTTATTGGCAAGGATTAGACCACCTACAGAGAGAGAAGTATTACACCATTTACTGGGTGGCTTCCACATCAGGTAAAAAAGATGGTCACCAAGAGAGACCGTAAGAATGGATCAGGGCTGTGAAGTGTCTGTTAGTGACAATAAATGGCTGATTTACAGACTTTCACAGACAGACAAGGAATTGGCTAAACAAACACATTTAGTAAATTAAATTCCCTTATACAAAAAATAAATACAACATAAAATGCTAAAATAATATTACCGGTAGGTAAATGGAGGGAGTAGAGTTACCAATAGCAACTACCACTTGACTCTTACACCTGAGCGCAATCATCTGCAGAATAACATCCATATCAGTCTGCTGAAGACTAGTAGATGTCACATGACATAGGACATTCTGTGAGACATCCCTATTCTCAGTGTAGAGAAATAATAGCATCATCCTTGTACTCCTTTATTTACTGAGAGCTACACTTCCTACAGTGATACTAAATGTTATTACTTATAGAGAGGGAGAAGGGTCAGAGCACCCAGCTTCTGCCAGAAGGAAGAGCTACAATGAATAATATGTGCTGCAGGCTCCATACCCCACACACCGAAATAACCTTCACTCACTCTATGTTCCATACTGCCCCCCATACCCCCATCTCTAGGTTCCATACTTCCCCCCATATCCCCATCTCTAGGTTCCATACTGCCCCCCATAACCCCATCTCTAGGTTCCATACTGCCCCCCATACCCCCATCTCTAGGTTCCATACTTCCCCCATACCCCCATCTCTAGGTTCCATACTGACCCCCATCTCTAGGTTCCATATGGCCCCCCATACCCCCATCTCTAGTTTCCATACTGCCTCCATACCCCCATCTCTAGGTTCCATACTTCCCCCATATCCCCATCTCTAGGTTCCATACTGCCCCCCATACCCCCATCTCTAGGTTCCATACTGCCCCCCATACCCCCATCTCTAGGTTCCATACTGCCCCACTTACCCCCATCTCTAGGTTCCATACTTCCCCCATACCCCCATCTCTAGGTTCCATATGGCCCCCCATACCCCCATCTCTAGGTTCCATACTGCCTCCATACCCCCATCTCTAGGTTCCATACTTCCCCCCCATATCCCCATCTCTAGGTTCCATACTGCCCCCCATATCCCCATCTCTAGGTTCCATACTGCCCCCCATACCCCCATCTCTAGGTTCCATACTGCCCCCATCTCTAGGTTCCATACTGCCCCCCATACCCCCATCTCTAGGTTCCATACTTCCCCCATACCCCCATCTCTAGGTTCCATACTGACCCCCATCTCTAGGTTCCATATGGCCCCCCATACCCCCATCTCTAGGTTCCATACTGCCTCCATACCCCCATCTCTAGGTTCCATACTGCCCCCCATACCCCCATCTCTAGGTTCCATACTGCCCCCCATACCCCCATCTCTAGGTTCCATACTTCCCCCATACCCCCATCTCTAGGTTCCATACTGACCCCATACCCCCATCTCTAGGTTCCATACTGACCCCCTTCTCTAGGTTCCATATGGCCCCCCATACCCCCATCTCTAGGTTCCATACTGCCTCCATACCCCCATCTCTAGGTTCCATACTGACCCCAAACCCCCATCTCTAGGTTCCATACTGACCCCTATATCCCCATCTCTAGGTTCCACACTGCCCCCATATCACCATCTCTAGGTTCCATACTGCCCCCCATACCCCCATCTCTAGGTTCCATACTGCCCCCCATATCCCCATCTCTAGGTTCCATACTGACCCCCATCTCTAGGTTCCATATGGCCCCCCATACCCCCATCTCTAGGTTCCATACTGCCTCCATACCCCCATCTCTAGGTTCCATACTGCCCCCCATATCCCCATCTCTAGGTTCCATACTGACCCCCATCTCTAGGTTCCATATGGCCCCCCATACCCCCATCTCTAGGTTCCATACTGCCTCCATACCCCCATCTCTAGGTTCCATACTGCCCCCTATATCCCCATCTCTAGGTTCCACACTGCCCCCATATCACCATCTCTAGGTTCCATACTGCCCCCCATACCACCATCTCTAGGTTCCATACTTCCCCCATACCCCCATCTCTAGGTTCCACACTGCCCCCATATCCCCATCTCTAGGTTCCATACTGCCCCCTATACACCCATCTCTAGGTTCCATACTGCCCCCATATCCCCATCTCTAGGTTCCATACTGCCCCAATACCTCTGTCTCTAGAATTCATACTGTCCCCCTCCTTGTTCTCTCAGTTCCTCTCCCTGACAGGCAGCGTCACATCATCATCACCAGCGTTACATATGTGCACCTCCTGCTCCCTCCCATGGCTACGGCACTGAGACCACCTACAGAGAGACCACCTTATGGGTGAGGGGGCAGTTATAGCAGTTTACAAACAAAGAGGTATTTAGAGCAATTATTCAGAGGCCACATTGGGAATAAGAGACAGAAATAACCTCACATTCCCCATTACTGTAACACCTTACTCATACACTCCCGGTATGTGGCCAAGCTGCTTACCTGTCACAGTGTATATGGTGGTAATAACCAGCAGGGCGATAACAGACACATATATATCCCAGCCCAATGCCACCTGTATAAACACTGCCCCAGAGAACATATCCACCTGAGGGAAGAAAAAAAGCTGTAAGGATCCAGTGTGAATGGAGCTGATCATAGAGATCCGCACTATCAGACTTGGGTCAGGTCCTGAAGACAATCCCAGCAGTCTCCTCAATTATAGTCTCAGCCTGATCTAGCCAAGACAAAGCTCCTTGCTGTACAGTATGCTTCCCTCTTATATTAATACCCTGAAACCCATCATTTCTATCAGCAATGCCACCAGCACCCCCATACCACGAACCCCATGTCCAGTGATTCTATACAGTATATAACCAGCCCTTCAAATTTTCAGTGTGTGAGTGAGAACATGAGGCGACTATCGGGGTGTCAGTGAGAACATGAGGCGGCTATCGGGGTGTGAGTGAGAGCATGAGGCAGCTATCATTGTGGGAGTGAGAGCATGAGGCGGCTATCATTGTGTGAGAGAGCATGAGGTGGCTATCATTGTGTGAGTGAGAGGACGAGGTGACTATAGGGGTGTGAGTGAGAACATGAGGCAGCTATCATTGTGTGAGTGAGAGGACGAGGCGGCTATCGGCGTGTGAGTGAGAACATGAGGCAGCTATCTGGGTGTGAGTGAGAACATGAGGCGGCTATCAATGTGTGAGTGAGAACATGAGGCGGCTATCGGGGTGTGAGTGAGAACATGAGGCGGCTATCATTGTGTGAGTGAGAGGACGAGGTGACTATAGGGGTGTGAGTGAGCTCAAGAGGCGGCTATCATTGTGTGAGTGAGAGGACGAGGTGACTATAGGGGTGTGAGTGAGAACATGAGGCGGCTATCATTGTGTGAGTGAGAGGACGAGGTGACTATAGGGGTGTGAGTGAGAACATGAGGCGGCTATCATTGTGTGAGTGAGAGGACGAGGTGACTATAGGGGTGTGAGTGGGAGCATGAGGCGGCTATCATTGTGTGAGTGAGAGGACGAGGTGACTATAGGGGTGTGAGTGAGAACATGAGGCGGCTATCATTGTGTGTGAGTGAGAGGACGAGGTGACTATAGGGGTGTGAGAGAGCATGAGGCGGCTATCATTGTGTGAGTGAGAGGACAAGGTGACTATAGGGGTGTGAGTGAGAGCATGAGGCGGCTATCATTGTGTGAGTGAGAGGACGAGGTGACTATAGGGGTGTGAGTGAGAACATGAGGCGGCTATCATTGTGTGAGGGAGAGGACAAGGTGACTATAGGGGTGTGAGAGAGCATGAGGCAGCTATCATTGTGTGAGTGAGAGGACGAGGTGACTATAGGGGTGTGAGTGAGAACATGAGGCGGCTATCATTGTGTGAGTGAGAGGACGAGGTGACTATAGGGGTGTGAGTAAGAGCATGAGGCGGCTATCATTGTGTGAGTGAGAGGACGAGGTGACTATAGGGGTGTGAGTGAGAGCATGAGGTGGCTATCATTGTGTGAGAGGATGAGGTGACTATAGGGGTGTGAGTGAGAACATGAGGCGGCTATCATTGTGTGAGTGAGAGGACGTGGTGACTATAGGGGTGTGAGTGAGCTCATGAGGCGGCTATCGGGGTGTGAGTGAGATGACGAGGCAGCTATCGGGGTGTGAGAGAGAACATGAGGCAGCTATCGGGGTGTGAGTGAGAACATGAGGCGGCTATCATTGTGTGAGTGAGAGGACAAGGTGACTATAGGGGTGTGAGTGAGAACATGAGGCGGCTATCATTGTGTGAGTAAGAGGACGAGGTGACTATAGGGGTGTGAGTGAGAGCATGAGGCGGCTATCATTGTGTGAGTGTGAGAGGATGAGGTGACTATAGGGGTGTGAGTGAGAACATGAGGCGGCTATCATTGTGTGAGTGAGAGGACGAGGTGACTATAGGGGTGTGAGTGAGAGCATGAGGCGGCTATCATTGTGTGAGTGTGAGAGGATGAGGTGACTATAGGGGTGTGAGTGAGAACATGAGGCGGCTATCATTGTGTGAGTGAGAGGACGTGGTGACTATAGGGGTGTGAGTGAGCTCATGAGGCGGCTATCGGGGTGTGAGTGAGATGACGAGGCAGCTATCGGGGTGTGAGAGAGAACATGAGGCAGCTATCGGGGTGTGAGTGAGAACATGAGGCGGCTATCATTGTGTGAGTGAGAGGACAAGGTGACTATAGGGGTGTGAGTGAGAACATGAGGCGGCTATCATTGTGTGAGTAAGAGGACGAGGTGACTATAGGGGTGTGAGTGGGAGCATGAGGCAGCTATCATTGTATGAGTGAGAGGACGAGGTGACTATAGGGGTGTGAGTGAGAACATGAGGCGGCTATCATTGTGTGTGAGTGAGAGGACGAGGTGACTATAGGGGTGTGAGTGAGAACATGAGGCGGCTATCATTGTGTGAGTGAGAGGACAAGGTGACTATAGGGGTGTGAGTGAGAACATGAGGCGGCTATCATTGTGTGAGTGAGAGGACGAGGTGACTATAGGGGTGTGAGAGTGCATGAGGCGGCTATCATTGTGTGAGTGAGAGGATGAGGTGACTATACGGGTGTGAGTAAGACCATGAGGCGGCTATCATCGTGTGAGTGAGAGGATGAGGTGACTATAGAGGTGTGTGTGAGAGCATGAGGCGGCTATCATTGTGTGAGTGAGAGGACGAGGTGACTATAGGGGTGTGAGTGAGAGCTTGAGGCAGCTATCATTGTGTGAATGAGAGGACGAGGTGACTATAGGGGTGTGAGTGAGAACATGAGGCGGCTATCATTGTGTGAGTGAGAGGACAAGGTGACTATATGGGTGTGAGTGAGAACATGAGGCGGCTATAATTGTGTGAGTGAGAGGATGAGGTGACTATAGGGGTGTGAGTGAGAGGATGAGGTGACTATAGGGGTGTGAGTGAGAGGACGAGGTGACTATAGGGGTGTGAGTGAGAACATGAGGCGGCTATCATTGTGTGAGTGGGAGGACAAGGTGACTATAGGGGTGTGAGTGAGCTCATGAGGCGGCTATCATTGTGTGAGTGAGAGGACGAGGTGACTATAGAGGTGTGAGTGAGAACATGAGGCGGCTATCATTGTGTGAGTGAGAGGACGAGGCGGCTATCGGGTGTGAGTGAGACTATGAGGCGGCTATCATTGTGTGAGTGAGAGGACGAGGTGACTATAGGGGTGTGAGTGAGAACATGAGGTGGCTATCATTGTGTGAGTGAGAGGACAAGGTGACTATAGAGGTGTGAGAGAGCATGAGGTGGCTATCATTGTGTGAGTGAGAGGACAAGGTGACTATATGGGTGTGAGAGAGCATGAGGCGGCTATCATTGTGTGAGTGTGAGAGGATGAGGTAACTATAGGGGTGTGAGTGAGAGCATGAGGCGGCTATCATTGTGTGAGTGAAAGGACGTGACTATAGGGGTGTGAGTGAGAACATGAGGCGGCTATCATTGTGTGAGTGAGAGGACGAGGTGACTATAGGGATGTGAGTGGGAGCATGAGGCGGCTATCATTGTGTGAGTGAGAGGACAAGGTGACAATAGAGGTGTGAGAGAGCATGAGGTGGCTATCATTGTGTGAGTGAGAGGACAAGGTGACTATATGGGTGTGAGTGAGAGCATGAGGCGGCTATCATTGTGTGAGTGTGAGAGGATGAGGTAACTATAGGGGTGTGAGTGAGAGCATGAGGCTGCTATCATTGTGTGAGTGAAAGGACGTGGTGACTATAGGGGTGTGAGTGAGAGCATGAGGCGGCTATCATTGTGTGAGTGAGAACATGAGGCGGCTATCGGGTGTGAGTGAGACCATGAGGCGGCTATCATTGTGTGAGTGAGAACATGAGGCGGCTATCGGGTGTGAGTGAGAACATGAGGCGGCTATCGGGGTCTGAGTGAGAGGACGAGGTGACTATAGAGGTGTGAGTGAGAGCATGAGGCGGCTATCATTGTGTGAGTGAGAGGACGAGGTGACTATAGGGGTGTGAGTGAGAACATGAGGTGGCTATCATTGTGTGAGTGAGAGGACAAGGTGACTATAGAGGTGTGAGAGAGCATGAGGTGGCTATCATTGTGTGAGTGAGAGGACAAGGTGACTATATGGGTGTGAGAGAGCATGAGGCGGCTATCATTGTGTGAGTGTGAGAGGATGAGGTAACTATAGGGGTGTGAGTGAGAGCATGAGGCGGCTATCATTGTGTGAGTGAAAGGACGTGACTATAGGGGTGTGAGTGAGAACATGAGGCGGCTATCATTGTGTGAGTGAGAGGACGAGGTGACTATAGGGGTGTGAGTGGGAGCATGAGGCGGCTATCATTGTGTGAGTGAGAGGACAAGGTGACAATAGAGGTGTGAGAGAGCATGAGGTGGCTATCATTGTGTGAGTGAGAGGACAAGGTGACTATATGGGTGTGAGTGAGAGCATGAGGCGGCTATCATTGTGTGAGTGTGAGAGGATGAGGTAACTATAGGGGTGTGAGTGAGAGCATGAGGCTGCTATCATTGTGTGAGTGAAAGGACGTGGTGACTAGGGGTGTGAGTGAGAGCATGAGGCGGCTATCATTGTGTGAGTGAGAACATGAGGCGGCTATCGGGTGTGAGTGAGACCATGAGGCGGCTATCATTGTGTGAGTGAGAACATGAGGCGGCTATCGGGTGTGAGTGAGAACATGAGGCGGCTATCGGGGTCTGAGTGAGAGGACGAGGTGACTATAGAGGTGTGAGTGAGAGCATGAGGCGGCTATCATTGTGTGAGTGAGAGGACGAGGTGACTATAGGGGTGTGAGTGAGAACATGAGGCGGCTATCATTGTGTGAGTGAAAGGACAAGGTGACTATAGGGGTGTGAGTGAGAACATGAGGCGGCTATCATTGTGTGAGTGAGAGGACGTGGTGACTATAGGGGTGTGAGTGAGCTCATGAGGCGGCTATCGGGGTGTGAGTGAGATGACGAGGCAGCTATCGGGGTGTGAGTGAGAACATGAGGCAGCTATCGGGGTGTGAGTGAGAGGACGAGGTGACTATAGGGGTGTGAGTGAGAACATGAGGCGGCTATCATTGTGTGAGTGAGAGGACGAGGTGACTATAGGGGTGTGAGTGAGAACATGAGGCGGCTATCATTGTGTGAGTGAGAGGACGAGGTGACTAGGGGTGTGAGTGGGAGCATGAGGCGGCTATCATTGTGTGAGTGAGAGGTCGAGGTGACTATAGGGGTGTGAGTGAGAACATGAGGCGGCTATCATTGTGTGTGAGTGAGAGGATGAGGTGACTATAGGGGTGTGAGTGAGAACATGAGGCGGCTATCATTGTGTGAGTGAGAGGACAAGGTGACTATAGGGGTGTGAGTGAGAAAATGAGGCGGCTATCATTGTGTGAGTGAGAGGACGAGGTGACTATAGGGGTGTGAGAGAGCATGAGGCGGCTATCGTGTGAGTGAGAGGACAAGGTGACTATAGGGGTGTGAGTGAGAACATGAGGCTGCTATCATTGTGTGAGTGAGAGGACGAGGTGACTATAGGGGTGTGAGTAAGACCATGAGGCGGCTATCATTGTGTGAGTGAGAGGACGAGGTGACTATAGAGGTGTGTGTGAGAGCATGAGGCAGCTATCATTGTGTGAGTGAGAGGACGAGGTGGCTATCGGCGTGTGAGTGAGATGACGAGGTGGCTATCAGGGTGTGAGTGAGAACATGAGGCAGCTATCTGGGTGTGAGTGAGAACATGAGGCGGCTATCATTGTGTGAGTGTGAACTTGAGGCGGCTATCGGGGTGTGAGTGAGAACATGAGGCGGCTATCATTGTGTGATTGAGAGGACGAGGTGACTATAGGGGTGTGAGTGAGCTCATGAGGCGGCTATCATTGTGTGAGTGAGAACATGAGGCGGCTATCGGGTGTGAGTGAGAGCATGAGGCGGCTACCATTGTGTGAGTGAGAGGACGAGGTGACTATAGGGGTGTGAGTGAGAACATGAGGCGGCTACCATTGTGTGAGTGAGAGGACGAGGTGACTATAGGGGTGTGAGTGAGAACATGAGGCGGCTATCATTGTGTGAGTGAGAGGACAAGGTGACTATATGGGTGTGAGTGAGAACATGAGGTGGCTATCATTGTGTGAGTGAGAGGACGAGGTGACTATTTGGGTGTGAGAGAGCATGAGGTGGCTATCATTGTGTGAGTGAGAGGAAAAGGTGACTATAGGGGTGTGAGTGAGAACATGAGGCGGCTATCATTGTGTGAGTGAGAGGACGAGGTGACTATAGGGGTGTGAGTGAGAACATGAAGCGGCTATCATTGTGTGAGTGAGAGGACGAGGTGACTATAGGGGTGTGAGTGAGAACATGAGGCGGCTATCATTGTGTGAGTGAGAGGACGATGTGACTATAGGGGTGTGAGTGAGAACATGACGCGGCTATCATTGTGTGAGTGAGAGGACGAGGTGACTATAGGGGTGTGAGAGAGCATGAGGCGGCTATCATTGTGTGAGTGAGAGGACAAGGTGACTATAGGGGTGTGAGTGAGAACATGAGGCGGCTATCATTGTGTGAGTGAGAGGACGAGGTGACTATAGGGGTGTGAGTAAGACCATGAGGCAGCTATCATTGTGTGAGTGAGAGGACGAGGTGACTATAGAGGTGTGTGTGAGAGCATGAGGCGGCAATCATTGTGTGAGTGAGAGGACGAGGTGATTATAGGGGTGTGAGTGAGAGCATGAGGCGGCTATCATTGTGTGAGTGAGAGGACGAGGTGGCTATCGGCGTGTGAGTGAGATGACGAGGCGGCTATCGGGGTGTGAGTGAGAACATGAGGCAGCTATCTGGGTGTGAGTGAGAACATGAGGCGGCTATCATTGTGTGAGTGAGAACTTGAGGCGGCTATCGGGGTGTGAGTGAGAACATGAGGCGGCTATCATTGTGTGAGTGAGAGGGCGAGGTGACTATAGGGGTGTGAGTGAGCTCATGAGGCGGCTATCATTGTGTGAGTGAGAACATGAGGCGGCTATCGGGTGTGAGTGAGAGCATGAGGCGGCTATCATTGTGTGAGTGAGAGGACGAGGTGACTATAGGGGTGTGAGTGAGAGCATGAGGCGGTTATCATTGTGTGAGTGAGAGGACGAGGTGACTATAGGGTGTGAGAGAGAGCATGTGGCTGCTATCATTGTGTGAGTGAGAGGACGAGGTGACTATAGGGGTGTGAGTGAGAACATGAGGCGGCTATCATTGTGTGAGTGAGAGGACAAGGTGACTATATGGGTGTGAGTGAGAACATGAGGCGGCTATCATTGTGTGAGTGAGAGGACGAGGTGACTATAGGGGTGTGAGTGAGAACATGAGGTGGCTATCATTGTGTGAGTGAGAGGACGAGGTGACTATTTGGGTGTGAGAGAGCATGAGGTGGCTATCATTGTGTGAGTGAGAGGACAAGGTGACTATAGGGGTGTGAGTGAGAACATGAGGCGGCTATCATTGTGTGAGTGAGAGGACGAGGTGACTATAGGGGTGTGAGTGAGAACATGAGGCGGCTATCATTGTGTGAGTGAGAGGACGAGGTGACTATAGGGGTGTGAGTGAGAACATGAGGCAGCTATCATTGTGTGAGTGAGAGGACGAGGTGACTATAGGGGTGTGAGTGAGAACATGAGGCGGCTATCATTGTGTGAGTGAGAGGACGAGGTGACTATAGGGGTGGGAGTATGAGGCGGCTATCATTGTGTGAGTGAGAGGACGAGGTGACTATAGGGGTGTGAGTGAGAACATGAGGCGGCTATCATTGTGTGTGAGTGAGAGGACGAGGTGACTATAGGGGTGTGAGTGAGAACATGAGGCGGCTATCATTGTGTGAGTGAGAGGACGAGGTGACTATAGGGGTGTGAGTGAGAACATGAGGCGGCTATCATTGTGTGAGTGAAGGGACGAGGTGACTATAGGGGTGTGAGAGAGCATGATGCGGCTATCATTGTGTGAGTGAGAGGACAAGGTGACTATAGGGGTGTGAGTGAGAACATGAGGCGGCTATCATTGTGTGAGTGAGAGGACGAGGTGACTATAGGGGTGTGAGTAAGACCATGAGGCGGCTATCATTGTGTGAGTAGAGGACGAGGTGACTAGAGGTGTGAGTGAGAGCATGAGGCGGCTATCATTGTGTGAGTGAGAGGACGAGGTGACTATAGGGGTGTGAGTGAGAGCATGAGGCGGCTATCATTGTGTGAGTGAGAGGACGAGGTGACTATAGGGGTGTGAGTGAGAGGACGAGGTGACTATAGGGGTGTGAGTGAGAACATGAGGCGGCTATCATTGTGTGAGTGAGAGGACAAGGTGACTATATGGGTGTGAGTGAGAACATGAGGCGGTTATCATTGTGTGAGTGAGAGGACGAGGTGACTATAGGGGTGTGAGAGAGAGCATGAGGCAGCTATCATTGTGTGAGTGAGAGGACGAGGTGACTATAGGGGTGTGAGTGAGAACATGAGGCGGCTATCATTGTGTGAATGAGAGGACGAGGTGACTATAGGGGTGTGAGTGAGAACATGAGGTGGCTATCATTGTGTGAGTGAGAGGATGAGGTGACTATTTGGGTGTGAGAGAGCATGAGGTGGCTATCATTGTGTGAGTGAGAGGACAAGGTGACTATAGGGGTGTGAGTGAGAACATGAGGCGGCTATCATTGTGTGAGTGAGAGGACGAGGTGACTATAGGGGTGTGAGTGAGAACATGAGGCGGCTATCATTGTGTGAGTGAGAGGACGAGGTGAATATAGGGGTGTGAGAGAGCATGAGGCGGCTATCATTGTGTGAGTGCGAGGACGAGGTGACTATAGGGGTGTGAGTAAGACCATGAGGCGGCAATCATTGTGTGAGTGAGAGGACGAGGTGACTATAGAGGTGTGAGTGAGAGCATGAGGCGGCTATCATTGTGTGAGTGAGAGGACGAGGTGACTATAGGGGTGTGAGTGAGAGCATGAGGCGGCTATCATTGTGTGAGTGAGAGGACGAGGTGACTATAGGGGTGTGAGTGAGAGCATGAGGCGGCTATCATTGTGTGAGTGAGAGGACGAGGTGACTATAGGGGTGTGAGTGAGAACATGAGGCGGCTATCATTGTGTGAGTGAGAGGACAAGGTGACTATAGGGGTGTGAGTGAGAACACGAGGCGGCTATCATTGTGTGAGTGAGAGGACGAGGTGACTATAGGGGTGTGAGTGAGAGGATGAGGTGACTATAGGGGTGTGAGTAAGAGGATGAGGTGACAATAGGGGTGTGAGTGAGAGCATGAGGCGGCTATCATTGTGTGAGTGAGAGGACGAGGTGACTATAGGGGTGTGATAGAGCATGATGCGGCTATTATTGTGTGAGTGAGAGGACGAGGTGACTATAGGGGTGTGAGTGAGAACATGAGGCGGCTATCATTGTGTGAGTGAGAGGACAAGGTGACTATAGGGGTGTGAGTGAGAACATGTGGCGGCTATCATTGTGTGAGTGAGAGGACAAGGTGACTATAGGGGTGTGAGTAAGAGCATGAGGCGGTTATCATTGTGTGAGTGAGAGGACGAGTTGACTATAGGGGTGTGAGAGAGAGCATGAGGCGGCTATCATTGTGTGAGTGAGAGGACGAGGTGACTATAGGGGTGTGAGTGAGAACATGAGGCGGCTATCATTGTGTGAGTGAGAGGACAAGGTGACTATAGGGGTGTGAGTGAGCTCATGAGGCGGCTATCATTGTGTGAGTGAGAGGACGAGGTGACTATAGAGGTGTGGGTGAGAACATGAGGCGGCTATCATTGTGTGAGTGAGAGGACGAGGTGACTATCGGGGTGTGAGTGAGAACATGAGGCGGCTATCATTGTGTGAGTGAGAGGATGAGGTGTCTATAGGGGTGTGAGTAAGAGCATGAGGCGGCTATCATTGTGTGAGTGAGAACATGAGGCGGCTATCGGGTGTGAGTGAGACTTTGAGGCGGCTATCATTGTGTGAGTGAGAGGACGAGGTGACTATAGGGGTGTGAGAGAGCATGAGGCGGCAATCATTGTGTGAGTGAGAGGACGAGGTGACTATAGGGGTGTGAGTGAGAACATGAGGTGGCTATCATTGTGTGAGTGAGAGGACAAGGTGACTATAGAGGTGTGAGAGAGCATGAGGTGGCTATCATTGTGTGAGTGAGTGGACAAGGTGACTATATGGGTGTGAGTGAGAGCATGAGGCGGCTATCATTGTGTGAGTGTGAGGATGAGGTGACTATAGGGGTGTGAGTGAGAGCATGAGGCGGCTATCATTGTGTGAGTGAGAGGACGTGGTGACTATAGGGGTGTGAGCGAGAGCATGAGGCGGCTATCATTGTGTGAGTGAGAACATGAGGCGGCTATCATTGTGTGAGTGAGAGGACGAGGTGACTATAGGGGTGTGAGTGAGAGCATGAGGCGGCTATCATTGTGTGAGTGAGAGGACGAGGTGACTATAGGGGTGTGAGTGAGAGCATGAGGCGTCTATCGGGGTGTGAATGAGAGCACGAGGCGGCTATCGGGGTGTGAGTGAGAGGACGAGGTGACTATAGGGGTGTGAGTGAGAACACGAGGCTGCTTTCATTGTGTGAGTGAGAGGATGAGGTGACTATAGGGGTGTGAGTGAGAGCATGAAGCGGCTATCCTTGTGTGAGTGAGAGGACGAGGTGACTATAGGGGTGTGAGTGAGAGCACGAGGTGGCTATCATTGTGTGAGTGAGAGGACGAGGTGACTATAGGGGTGTGAGTGAGAGCATGAGGCGTCTATCGGGGTGTGAATGAGAGCACGAGGCGGCTATCGGGGTGTGAGTGAGAGGACGAGGTGACTATAGGGGTGTGAGTGAGAACACGAGGCTGCTTTCATTGTGTGAGTGAGAGGATGAGGTGACTATAGGGGTGTGAGTGAGAGCATGAAGCGGCTATCCTTGTGTGAGTGAGAGGACGAGGTGACTATAGGGGTGTGAGTGAGAGCACGAGGTGGCTACCTGTGTGTGAGTGAGAGCACGAGGCGGCTATCTGCGTGTGAGTGAGAGCACGAGGCGGCTATCGGCGTGTGAGTGAGAGGACGAGGCGGCTATCGGCGTGTGAGTGAGAGGACGAGGCGGCTATCGGCGTGTGAGTGAGAGGACGCTGAGCAGCAGTATTGGTGAGGCCATCTGAATTGGTCCCTGATATACAATACTGTGCAAAAGTTTTAGGCAGGTGAGGAAAAGATGCTGCAAAGTGAGAATACTTTCATACATAGAAGTGTTAATAGTTTATTTTTATCAGTTCGCAAAATGCAACCTAAATGAACAGAAGAGAAATATTTGGTGTGACCACCCTTCAATTTTTCTGGGTACACTTGCACGAAGTCAGGGATTTTGTAGGATTATAGGGCCTGATTCTGACCCGCTCGCAAGTGGGTCGATGGTGCCCAAGTGCGCATGCGCGAGACCCGAACAACGACGGCCAAGCCGTCGTTAAGAGTCTCGCACCAAAGGGGGTGTGCTGTCGATAGTGATTGACAGCACGCCCCCTTTGGTGGGCGTGCCGGGGGCGTGGCTGCCCAGACGGAGGAGTTCCCATGGGAACGCCTACCGTCTGGGTCCGGCCCCACTGACATCACTTGACCATCGCTGCCATCATTTTGGCCGCTCGCTATAGCTGTGGGTGGTCATCCACAGCTATGCGAGCGGCCAGGAGGCCGCTCCAAAAAGGAGCAGGGACCACCCAGATTCAGAGCGAGCACTCTGTCAGAGCGCCCGACTCTGAATCAGGGCCATAGTCAGGTGTATGATTAACCAATCATACAGATCAGATGATAATGATCATCATTTTCATAAATAGGTTGAAACATAGGGCCTGATTCTTTACGGATTGCAACTGCAATTGCAGTAGCGATTATGCATGCAGTCTCGCTGCGATAGTATGCTAATCCACTGGAATCGCTATGCTGTCGCAGCACTACATAAGGACGCCGACTTTACATTACACACATTCATAATGTTTAGCAAGTCTGCAAAACCATCGGTACCATCGCTGCCTCACACACACTTACACAGGCTCTGACCTTACTCAGGAATTACTAACCTCATCACACGCAGTGATTACACAATACTGAGAGACCATCAGTAACATGGAGTACCATCACATCCTCACACACACATACACAGCTCTGACCATACTCAGGAATTACTAACCTCATCACACACAGTGATTACACAATACTGAGAGACCATCAGTAACATGGAGTACCATCACAGCCTCACACACACTTACACAGGCTCTGACCTTACTCAGGAATTATTAACCTCATCACACACAGTGATTACACAAGACTGAGATACCATCAGTAACATGGGGTACCATCACAGGCTCACACACACTTACACAGGCTCTGTCCTTACTCAGGAATTACTAACCTCATCACACGCAGTGATTATACAAGACTGAGATACCATCAGTAACATGGAGTACCATCACAGCCTCACACACACTTACACAGGCTCTGACCTTACTCAGGAATTACTAACCTCATCACACGCAGTGATTACACAAGACTGAGAGACCATCAGCAACATGGGGTACCATCGCTGCCTCACACTCACTTACACAGTCTTACACTCTGACCTTACTCAGGAATTACTAACCTCATCACACGCAGTGATTACACAAGACTGAGAAACCATCAGTAACATGGAGTACCATCACAGCCTCACACACACTTACACAGTCTTACACTCTGACCTTACTAAGGAATTACTAACCTCATCACACACAGTGACTACACAAGACTGAGATACCATGAGTAACATGGAGTACCATCACAGCCTGACACACTGACTTTCACAGGCTCTGACCTTACTCAGGAATTACTAACCTCATCACACGCAGTGACTACACAAGACTGAGATACCATCAGTAACATGGAGTACCATCACAGCCTCACACACACTTACACAGGCTCTGACCTTACTCAGGAATTACTAACCTCATCACACGCAGTGATTATACAAGACTGAGATACCATCAGTAACATGGAGTACCATCACAGCCTCACACACACTTACACAGGCTCTGACCTTACTCAGGAATTACTAACCTCATCACACACAGTGATTACACAAGACTGAGAGACCATCAGCAACATGGGGTACCATCGCTGCCTCACACACACTTACACAGTCTTACACTCTGACCTTACTCAGGAATTACAAACCTCATCACACGCAGTGATTATACAAGACTGAGATACCATCAGTAACATGGAGTACCATCACAGCCTGACACACTGACTTTCACAGGCTCTGACCTTACTCAGGAATTACTAACCTCATCACACGCAGTGACTACACAAGACTGAGATACCATCAGTAACATGGAGTACCATCACAGCCTCACACACACTTACACAGGCTCTGACCTTACTCAGGAATTACTAACCTCATCACACGCAGTGATTATACAAGACTGAGATACCATCAGTAACATGGAGTACCATCACAGCCTCACACACACTTACACAGTCTTACACTCTGACCTTACTCAGGAATTACTAACCTCATCACACGCAGTGATTACACAAGACTGAGACACCATCAGTGACATGGAGTACCATCACAGCCTCACACACACTTACACAGGCTCTGACCTTACTCAGGAATTACTATCCTCATCACACGCAGTGACTACACAAGACTGAGATACCATCAGTAACATGGAGTACCATCACAGCCTCACACACACTTACACAGGCTCTGACCTTACTCAGGAATTACTAACCTCATCACACGCAGTGATTACACAAGACTGAGATACCATCAGTAACATGGAGTACCATCACAGCCTCACACACACTTACACAGGCTCTGACCTTACTCAGGAATTACTAACCTCCACATACAAGACAGAGAGACCATCAGCAACATGGGGTATCATCGCTGCCTCACACACACTTACACAGTCTTACACTCTGACCTTACTCAGGAATTACTAACCTCATCACACGCAGTGATTACACAAGACTGAGAAACCATCAGTAACATGGAGTACCATCACAGCCTCACACACACTTACACAGGCTCTGACCTTACTCAGGAATTACTAACCTCATCACACACAGTGACTACACAAGCTGCATATGGCATCACAGTGGATAATATATACATGCCCATGTGACGGCATTCAAATGCACTGGCACGGCTGCGTTTCGCCAACTACCCTCCGTCACCTCCCACAAACGGCACTTCCTGTCATTCACTCTGCGTAGTTACTGTGATCGTAGTCCTGATCACAGTGGCTGGTTCGTGCATGCGCACTGAGATGCATGCGCACAACGCAACAATCTAACCAATTGCGTGCGTAATTGCAGTTGTGATCGGTAATGAATGAGACCCACAGTGATTAACGGAAACAGAAACGGCTGTGTAGGAGGCTTAAAACTGGGTGAGGAACAGCCAAACTCTGCTACAAAGGTGAGGTTGTGGAAGACAGTTTCATGTCACAGGTCATACACCATGGCAAGACTGAGCACAACAACAAGACACAAGGTAGTTATACAGCATCCGTAAGGTCTCAAGATGTGATGTTCTAGCTCTTTTGAAGACGCACAAAGAAACGGGCAATGTTGAGGACCATTGGTGCAGTGGTCGGCCAAGGAAACGAGTCTGTCTGTCATTACATGAAGAGAGAAGGATATGAGCAAGCCTACATCCACAGAAGATCTGTGCTTAGTTCTCCAAGATGTTTGGAACAATCTCCCTGCCGAGTTGTTGTGCTATGGAGAGGAGAAAGGTTCCGAGATCCGCTCATTGCCTTGTAATGATCTCTCAATAGATCCTGCCACATGCGGCATGGGATCTCCCTGGTGTATATATGCATATATGGAATCGGTATGATTGGCGGCCCAAATCCTGACAGCAGAAGCCTGGCAGGGGTGAAGATCCCGACTGCTAATTTAGGTAAGTACCGCTAACCAATTCCCTACCCTAACCCTCCTTTAGGGGTGCCTAACCCTAACCGCCCCCTCTAAGTGCCTAAACCTAACCCCCCCTTCCCCGCAGCCTAAACCTAAGTCTATACTATGCTGGGTATCGTCCATTAGTCACACCTCCATGTATATATACTATTAGCACAGTGTGCACATGTAGTGTCTGTCTCATGGTGCAGCATATGTATAGTGGCAACATTTGTTCTTCTATACCAGAGGTTCCCAAACGCGGTCCTCAAGGCTCCCCAACAGCTCAGGTATTAGAGATATCCATGGTTGAGCACAGGTGGTTAAATCAAATTGTCTGAGGCACAAATTAAGTCTCCTGTGCTCAACCATGGATATCTCTAATACCTGAACTGTTGGCGAGCCTTGAGGACCGCGTTTCTGTTCTATACTGTAGACCAGGGGTATTTAACATGTGGCCCTCCAGCTGCTGTGGAACTGCACATCCCAGCATGACTTGCAACAGTTTTGCTATAAGGGCATGGTAAAACTGTGACAGGAAATGCTGGGAAGTGTAGTCCTACAGCAGCGGGAGGCCCACATGCTGGATACCACTGCTGTAGGCTGCTTTACTACAGATGTTGCAAGCAACTAGCAACATCATTTCTGAGAAAAGAGCAATCAAGGAAATACAGCACATTATATACATGTACCTGCAGCATACTTACAGATATCTTAGTAAATATATACATGGCTAATGAGAGCACTGTCAGATAGAGCTGGATTCTTTGCCCTCCAAAACGCTTCTTCAAGTACTCTGGCATAGTCACCACCTGTGGGGAGAAGCAGAAACCTTCTTAGTATCTGTGTCCCCTTCAGGCTGCTGCTGAGAATGAGCCTCCTATTATACCTTTATGCTGATACTGGACAACCTGCTGACCCCTTCCTGTGTCCTGCAATAGCAGCATACTCCCCCCTCTCTTGTACATGGCAACAGGAGAATTTTCCTCCCTCTATGCCACTTATGGAGGGACACCTATCTGCGCTCTCTACTACTGCTGTAGAACCTCCATCCACTCATCAATAACCTTCATCTCTTTGTGTTACTCTTGAAGATTCTCCCTCTATCTGTGCCACTCCTGCAGAACTTCTCTCAATCTGTGCCACTTTTAGAGAACCATCCTAAATCTGTGCCACTCTTTGAGATCCATTCATAATCTGAGCTACTCCTGGAGAACCTCCGCTCTCCCTCTCTGTGACACTCATGGAGAACCATCCTCAATCTGTGCTACTCGGGCAGAACCTTCGTCAATCTGTGTCACTCCTGGAGAACCTTCCTTAATCTGTGTCACTCCTGGAGAACCATCCTCAATCTGTGCCACTTGTGGAGAACCATCCTCAATCTGTGCCAATTCTGGAGAACCATCCTCAATCTGTGCCATTCCTGGAGATGATCTCCTCTCTTTTTCTGTGCCAATCCTGGGAAACCTACCCAAACCTGTGCTGCTACTGGAGAACCATCATGTATCTCAATTTGTGCTTCTCCTGGAAACCTTCCTAGAACTGTGTCATGCCTGAATTATTTCCCCCTGTTCCTCACTTTGCCACTCCTTCCTTCCTCAGTCTGTACCACTCCTGGAGAACAATCCGCAATCTGCCACTCCTGGAAAGTCTTTCACAATCTGTGCCACACCTAGAGAACCATTCTCAATCTGTGCCGCTCCTGGGGGACCTTCCTCAATCTGTACCACTCCTGTAAGAACTTTCCTTAATATGTGCCACGTCAAAAGATCCGCACCTCTCCCTCTGTGCCACTCCTAGGGAACCTTTCTCAATTTGAGCCACTCCTGGAGAACAATCCTAAATCTGCACAATTTTTAGATAACCATACTCAATTACTGTTACTCTTGGAGAACCATCCTCAATATGTACCATTCCTGGAGCATCATCCTCAATCTGTGCCATTTCTGTACTTTCTCCTTCCTCTCTCTCTCTGTGACACTCCAGGCAAACTTTCCATAATCTATGCCACTCCTTCAGAACTTTCCTCATTCTATCTCTCCTGGAGAACCTTCCTCAATTTGTGACACTCCTAGGGATCATCTCCTCTCCTGCTCTCTGTATCATTCCTGGAGATTCTCACCTTCTCCCTCTTTTCTTTCCTACTGGAGATCCTCACCTTCTCCCACTGTGTCCCCCTCATGGAGAATCTTCCTCAATCTGTGCCACTCCTGTAGAACCTTCCTTAATCTGTGCCACTGCTGGAGAATTTTCCTTAATCTGTGCTATTCCCTCTCCCTTTCTGTGCCACTCATGAAGATCCTCTCTTCTCCCTCTCGGTACCACTTCTGCCAAATTTTCCTTAATCTGTGATTGAGGAAGGTTCCTTCAAGAACTTCCACAATCTGTTACTTCTTCAGAACTTTCCTCAATCTGTGCCACTCCTGGAGAACCTTCCTAAATATGTGTCCCTCCTGGAGAACCTCCTTCAATCCTCCCCTAGAGAACCTCCTTCAATCTGTTCTATTTCTAGTGAACCTTCTTTAATCTGTGCCACTCTTGAAGATCCTCTTCTCTCCCTCTCTGTGCCACTCATGGAGATCCATTTTCTCTCTGTTTCTCCTGAAGAACTTTCCTCAATCTGTGCCACGGTTGGAAAACCTTCCTCAATCTGTGCCGCTACAGAACTTCCTCCTGCTCTACCCCTCTGTGCCACTCCTGCAGAACCTTTCTCAATCTGTGTCACTGCTGGAGAACAATCCTGAAACAGTGCTGCTCCTAGAAATCCTCTCCTTTTCATGCTCTGTGTGTCACTTCTTGAGAGTTTCACCCTCTCTATCTTTTCAACCATCCTGGAGAACTTTCCTCAATCTGCTCCTCCTGAAGATCCTCTTGACTCTCTGTGCCACACCTGGAGAACTTTGCTTATTGTGTGCCACTCCTGGAGAAGCTTCCTCAATTTGTGCTACTCCTAAAGATTCTCCTTTTCTCTGTGGGCCCGATTCAGAGACGCAATATTCACATAGTTGATCGATTTTTTATTTTTTTTTGCTAGTGCACATTTTTGAAAATCCCTGAAAACTCCTATGGCGCATGCGTTACACAGAGCGCATGCGCAGAGGTGCTGTTGCGATAGAAACGTACTGTATTGAAAACTGCTGGGCATTCCCGGGCTGTGTCTGGGAGGTGGCTCAGTGGATGCATGGAGATGGTCCATCTTAATGACATTATGGGAGTATACTGGGCATGTCCGTAAAAGTGGCTGCATACAGAAATGACCAACTGCTGAAATAGGAGGCAAAACTGCACCTGTCTTAGGGTTGGTGCAAGTTTAGATGGTGAACTAAAGACGCACCAATTAGTATTTCCGAGCTTACGGACGCTGACAGTGGGCGTCTCAGTGCTTGCACATTAGGACCCATGGATGTACACCAGGGAAGGGCTTTGTAGCTGCATTTGCATAAAGTTCCAGATGGGCGACCTCCAATAGATTTGGCCACATCTGTGTCCACTTTTGAATCAGACCCCTGTACGTTACTCCTGGAGAACCTTCCTTCCTCGCTCTGTGCTGCTTCTGGAATCCTTCCCTCTCTGCTGCTCTATGGTAATATGTCTTTGGGGCATATTTATCACAATCCACATCTCAGATGTGGCTGGGATGTGATAAATTCACCCAAAATTGCAATGTAATAATTGAACACATCACAAGGATGGATGACATATCGCATGCTGGGATAGAGCTGGCAAGAAAGCTCTGTTCCTGCAAATCCTCTCCCTGCACTACTCCAGCTAAATCTCCCTCCTCCACTGCTAAGCTTACCCTTACCTGCACCCAGGGACCGGTGATCTGGTGAGATCTTCCGTGACACCAGTCAACTGATCGCTGGTCTCCTGCTTTGTGACCCCAGTCATCTGATCTACGCAGTAAACAGACATCAGCTTGGAACAGCTCACCAGGGTCACAGATCAGGAGTCTGGAGATCAGCTAACCGGATCACGGAGGAGCTCATCGGATCACTGGTCCCTGGGTGCAGTTAAGTGTAATTTTTTTTCTATTAATTTTTTATTTTTTGTAACTGTAATCAGCCTGTGGTCTATTTGGACACACGGGTGCTGGCTCCCAGCTCTACTCTGACTGTCAGAGCAGGAGTTGATGAAATGGGAAGCCCTAATAATACCATCTCCAGGTACTGTTATGGGCTTCCCCAGTTATTTTTTAACAATTCATTTTAGTAAATCTGAGCAGATCCCATTTCCCATTACATTTATGGGACGTGATCTACTTACTAAATAAAATGCGATAATTGGGGCTTGGAGAAGAATTTTGTGAAATCTCCTTACAATGCCCTTTAGTACATTTAGGTTTTACTAAAATAATGAGAAAACCCCATTTCACAATATTTAATTAGGCCCATTGTGAGGTACATTTCTCGGTTTAAACTTTTCTTCTTACCTCGGCTGTCAGATACACAGGTACAAATATCCAACCCATGAGCAATACCACGAAGAGAGCCTGGAAGAAAGTGTAGAGACAGGGAGATGAGTCACATGTAAATGGTAAATGGCGCCAGCGTTCTGTAGTGATCATCCTGTGACTTATATAGATGCTGGGGCACTGAGACACTGGGAGATGAGTCACATGTAACGGGTAAATGGCGCCTGCATTCTGTAGTGATCATCCTGTGACTTATATAGATGCTGGGGCACTGAGACACTGGGAGATGAGTCACATGTAACGGGTAAATGGTGCCTGCGCTCTGTAGTGATCATCCTGTGACTTATATAGACACTGGGGCACTGAGACACTGGGAGATGAGTCACATGTAACGGGTAAATGGCGCCTGCGCTCTGTAGTGATCATCCTGTGACTTATATAGACACTGGGGCACTGATGCAGATTTGGCCACAAAATTAGAACAATTTAACAGTGAAAATGTTTTTGGCACAAGTACCGTATTTCTGCCCATATGCAGAGCTTGTTATGTGTGACAAGAGTAGCATACGTGTCCCCAAGCACACGTCAGACATTTATGTACCACTTGCATTAATGTTGTATATTATTTACTTTTTGTGCAACAAATGCACTCGCTGCTGGGCTCTAACTGAAACACAAAATGACCTCTGTAATGCGGCAGACACTACTCACCATCTAGCACATGCTACACCCCTCATCCAAAATAAATGATAATAATATAATTGGATTATATACAAACACAGAATAATCTTTTCCTGAGCGATAAAGAACCACTCAGTGTCAGGGGCGTGTTTTCAAAGAGCCAATGACAAGCGGCTTTGCTAGTCATCATGGTAAGTTGTTTATAGGTGAGACAATTGCAGCAAACACCCTGGATGCTTGTTTGAGTACATAGGGCCTTATTCTTACCCGCTCGAGAGCGCTGAGCGCTCGCAAGCTGGTCGATGTTGGCCAAGTGCGCATGCTGTAAGAGCAAGAAGTCCACTGGGACTTGCGGCAATGAGACCCTACCACAAGGGTCTCGTCGCAAGTCCGATGGTTGTGATGGTCTTGACCATCGCGACCATCATCCTGGCCGCTCGCACTAGCTGTGGGTGGTCACCCACAGCTTTGCGAGCGGACAGGAGGCCGTTCTAAAAAAACAATAGGCGGGCACTGATTCAGAGCGAGCGCTCTGTCAGAGCGTCCGGCTCTGAAACAGGCCCATAGTTTACTGGAGTCCTAGGGATATATTTGCTGAAGGCAAACTTTGGGGTTTTTTTGTACTTATAGGTGATTTTCTGTGTGATTTGCAAATTGGGAATTTACTAAAGGTAAACCCCGAATCCCGACCAATATCGACCAAACATCGATACTTTCACATAGTAAATGAGAGAATCCTTTAGTTGTCTAACAGACTGAAAATCGATTTAAAATCAACAGAAAAATCCCCAAATAAATAGACTATTAAAAACAGGTGATTTTAGCTTGTAAACACCATTATATTGGTAGTAACGTAATTATGATGCCTATAAAAGGTGACACAAGCATGTGGTGCACTATGGCAGCACGTTACCTCCTGACACCAGTTCCTGCTGGTGCCGGTCACAGAGTGTATCAGCGTAGCCGGTGCCGGTCACAGAGTGTATCGGCGTAGCCGGTGCCGATCACAGAGCGCATCAGTGTATGTGCTATATAAAATTACCGATAATACCCATTGATATTAATAGAATATGATCACTGCTTTAAGTTTGGAAAATGATGTGTTGACCCTTGGCCTCATTTAGAGATGGACGCTAATGCGGCTACTGTTGCGAATTTGTACACCGCAGCTGTGCAAAGATATAGAAATGTCGCAGCTGCCTGGAGATGTACTGAGACGCCCTCTGGTGGCTTCACAAATCCAAGCGTCTCTGTACAAGGTCACAGCATCCGTTACAGATCAGTCCGTTATTAGACTTATGAGTAACCATATGATCGCGCAGAATGGCTGATGGAACTGAGACACCGGAACCATTTTACAGAGTACGGGATCACAGGCCAAGACATTCCCCAAATACAGTTGCGACATGCCTGCATTTTTGTCACCACGCCCCTTTGCCACCCACAAATGGTACCTGTCTGTCAATCCCTTCGCGAAAGAAATTCTCACTGTGAGCAAGGACGCTAATGGAACGTGACACATGTGCAATGCCACTCTGATGCATCCGTAGACCACCGATAATTGCTCAACTGCATAACCATCAACAGTATTGCGTCCATCTCTGAATCGGCGCCTCCACAACAACATTGTGATTGCACCAATAAAGACTTTTCATGTTTCCTGTAGATACATTCTGGAATCCCGGCGTCTTTCCTATAGGTATTCCTAACCAGACGCATTTGGCACCTGGTTATACACAGACATGGAAATGCTAACTGGACGCATTTCACACCTGGTTATACACAGACATGGAAATGGTAATCTGGATGCATTTGGCACCTGGTTATACACAGACATGGAAATGGTAACTGGACGCATTTCACACCTGGTTATACACAGACATGGAAATGGCAATCTGGATGCATTTCACACCTGGTTATACACAGACATGGAAATGCTAATCTGGACGCATTTCACACCTGGTTATACACAGACATGGAAATGGCAATCTGGATGCATTTCACACCTGGCTATGCACAGACATGGAAATGGTAATCTGGACGCATTTGGCACCTGGTTATACACAGACATGGAAACGGTAACTTGACGCATTTCACACCTGGTTATACACAGACATGAAAATGGCAATCTGGACGCATTTCACACCTGGCTATGCACAGACATGGAAACTTTAATCTGGATGCATTTCACACCTGGTTATACACAGACATGGAAACGTAATCTGGACGCATTTGGCACCTGGTTATACACAGACATGGAAACGGTAACTGGACGCATTTCACACCTGGTTATACACAGACATGGAAATGGTGATCTGGATGCATTTCACACCTGGCTATGCACAGACATGGAAATGCTAATCTGGACGCATTTCACACCTGGTTATACACAGACATGGAAATGGCAATCTGGATGCATTTCACACCTGGCTATGCACAGACATGGAAATGGTAATCTGGACGCATTTGGCACCTGGTTATACACAGACATGGAAACGGTAACTTGACGCATTTCACACCTGGTTATACACAGACATGAAAATGGCAATCTGGACGCATTTCACACCTGGCTATGCACAGACATGGAAACTTTAATCTGGATGCATTTCACACCTGGTTATACACAGACATGGAAATGGTAACTGGATGCATTTCACACCTGGTTATACACAGACATGGAAATGGTAAACTGGACGCATTTTGCACCTGGTAATACACAGACATGGAAATGGTAACTGGACGCATTTCACACCTGGTTATACACAGACATGGAAATGGTAATCTGGGATGCATTTTGCACCTGGTTATACACAGACGTGGAAATGGTAATCTGGATGCATTTGGCACCTGGTTATACACAGACATGGAAACTGTAACTGGACGCATTTCACACCTGGTTATACACAGACATGGAAATGGTAACTGGATGCATTTCACACCTGGCTATGCACAGACATGGAAATGGTAACCGGACGCATTTCGCACCTCATTATACATAGACATGGAAATGGTAACTGGACGCATTTCGCACCTCATTATACATAGACATGGAAATGGTAACTGGACGCATTTCGCACCTGGTTATACACAGACATGGAAATGCTAATCTGGACGCATTTGGCACCTGGTTATATACGGACATGGAAACATTAATCTGCATGAGGACAAAGATAGAGGCAATCATTCTGGAACACAACTTATGAGCAGTGATGGCTGGAGAGACACATGGAGATGGGTCTGAGTGCTGGGAGCCTGTCTCACCCTGTACTCACTGTAACTCTCCTCTCAGTACACTAAGCTTCAGTGTCCATTGATTCTCCTACATGCATCACTGTGTCCTCTCTAAACAATGCAGTGCACTTCCTGGTCACATGACATCCAAAATGTCCATCAGTGCTCAAGGCACGCCCCCCATACTCAGAGGCATGCCTCTATTAGCTCTTTTTCTGTGCAGCTTACTGCCCGTGGTGTGGCCATGCCCCCAGCTCTGCAAGCAGTGTCTGACTATACAGCCAGGGCCAAAAGTTTTGAGAATGACACAAGTATTGGTTGTCACAAAGTCTGCTGCGTCAGTGTTTATGATGGCAATTTGCATATACTCCAGAATGTCATGAAGAGTGATCAGATGAATTGTAATTAATTGCAAAGTCCCTCCTTGCCATGACAATGAACTTAATCCCAAAAACAAAATTTCCACTGCATTTCAGCCCTGCCACAAAAGGACTAGCTGACATCATGTCAGTGATTCTCTCGTTAGCACAGGTGACAGTGTTGACAAGACAATGATGGAAATCATTCCATCATGCTGATTGAGTTAGAATAACAGACTGGAAGCTTTAAAAGTGGGTGGAACTTGAAATCATTGTTTTTCCTCTGTTAACCATGGTTACCTGCAAGGAAACACGTGCAGTGATCATTGCTTTGCACAAAAAGGGCTTCACAGGCAAGGATATTGCTGCTATGATTGCACCTAAATCAACCATTTATCGGATCGTCAAGAACTTCAAGGAGAGAGGTTCAGTAGTTGTGAAGAAGGCTTCAGGGTACCCAGGAATGTCCAGCAAGTGCGAGGACCGTCTCCTAAAGTTGATTCAGCTGTGGGATAGGGGCACCACCAGTGCAGAGCTTGCTCAGGAATGGCAGCAGGCAGGTGTCAGTGCATCTTCATTCACAGTGAGGCGAAGACTTTCGGAAGATGGCCTGGTGTCAAGAAGGGCAGCAAAGAAGCCACTTCTCTACAGGAAAAACATCAGGGACTGACTGATATTCTGCAAAAGGTACAGGAATTGGACTGCTGAGGACTGGGGTAAAGTTATTTTCTCTGATGAATCCCCTTTCAGATTGTTTGGGGAATCTGGGAAAATGCTTGTCTGGAGAAGGAAAGGTGGGCGCTACCATCAGTCCTGTGTCATGCCAACAGTAAAGCATCCTGAGACCATTCATGTGTGGTGTTGCTTATCAGCCAAGGGAGTGGGATGACTCACAATTTTGCCTAAGAACACAGTCATGAATAAAGAATGGTACCAAAACATCCTCCAGGAGCAACTTCTCCCAACCATCCAAGAATAGTTTGGTGAGGAACAGTACCTTTTCCAGCATGATGGAGCACCTTGTCATAAGGCAAAAGTGATAACTAAGTGGCTCGGGGAACAAAACATCAACATTATGGGTCCATGGTCAGGAAACTCCCCAGACCTTAATCCCATTGAGAACTTGTGGTCCTCAAGCGGTGGGTGGACAAAAACCCCCCCACAAATTCTGACAAAGAATTGTTTAGGCAATAATGGGCGGCCATCAGTCAGTATGTGGCCCAGAAGTTTATTGACAGCATGCCAGGGCCAATTGCAGAGGTCTTGAAAAAGAAGGGTCAACACTGCAAATATTTACTCTCTGCATAAACTTAATGTAATTGTCAATAAAAGCCTTTGACACTTATGTAATGCTGTAATGTTACCTCAGTATACCATAGTAACATCTGACACTTATGTAATGCTGTAATGTTACCTCAGTATAGCATAGTAACATCTGACACTTATGTAATGCTGTAATATTACCTCAGCATACCATAGTAACATCTGACACTTATGTAATGTTACCTCAGTACACCATAGTAACATCTGACACTTATGTAATGCTGTAATGTTACCTCAGTATACCATAGTAACATCTGACATTAATGTAATGCTGTAATATTACCTCAGTATACCATAGTAACATCTGACACTTATGTCATGCTGTAATGTTACCTCAGTATACCATAGTAACATCTGAAACTTATGTAATGCTGTAATGTTACCTCAGTATACCATAGTAACATCTGACACTTATGTAATGCTGTTATGTTATCTCAGTATACCATAGTAACATCTGAAACTTATGTAATGCTGTAATGTTACCTCAGTATACCATAGTAACATCTGACACTTATGTAATGCTGTAATGTTACCTCAGTATACCATAGTAACATCTGACACTTATGTAATGCTGTTATGTTACCTCAGTATACCATAGTAACATCTGACAAAAAGGTCTAAAAACAGTGAAGCTGCAAACTTTGTGAAAACCAAAACTTGTGTCATTCTCATAACTTTTGGCCATGGCTATACAGAAGTGAGTCCCAGGGAGCTCCACAAAGCTGGCGAGTGTTAACTATAAAAATGATTACAATTTACAAAGATGTTTATAAGTTATAAATATTTTATTTGTATTATTTTAATGATTTTTATATCACATCTCAAGACTATGACAGGGAATGCTCTGCCTCCCCTGACTGTACGTCCTGTTTATGAGCCTAAATAAGTGCCCCCTTTAGGGAAGAGCCTAATATTGCTATATATTACACGTGGTTCGGTGGACAGTAATTAGTGCAATGCCTCTCAGCAGCTGGAAAGTATAATACAGATAACAAAGGTTGGCCTCGGTGTCATTTCTCTACAGGATAATAAGAATATGAAGTACAGGATAATAAGAATATGAAGTAGAGGATAATAAGAATATAAAGTAGAGGATAATAAGAATATAAAGTATACAGGATAATAAGAATATAAAGTAGAGGATAATAAGAATATGAAGTATACAGGATAATAAGAATATAAAGTATACAGGATAATAAGAATATGAAGTATACAGGATAATAAGAATATGAAGTATACAGGATAATAAGAATATAAAGTAGAGGATAATAAGAATATAAAGTAGAGGATAATAAGAATATGAAGTATACAGGATAATAAAAATATAAAGTAGAGGATAATAAGAATATAAAGTAGAGGATAATAAGAATATAAAGTATACAGGATAATAAAAATATAAAGTATACAGGATAATAAGAATATAAAGTATACAGGATAATAAGAATATAAAGTAGAGGATAATAAGAATATAAAGTATACAGGATAATAAGAATATAAAGTATACAGGATAATAAGAATATAAAGTATACAGGATAATAAGAATATGAAGTATACAGGATAATAAGAATATGAAGTATACAGGATAATAAGAATATAAAGTAGAGGATAATAAGAATATAAAGTAGAGGTTGAGTCTCCCATATCTAAAATTCAAAAACATTGAATATTCTGAAATACAGAATTTTTGGAGCGTGACTGAGATAGTGACATCTTTGCTTTCTGATGGTTGTGTATTCATTAATACATTATTAATAATACAAATATTGTATAAAATTACATGCAGGCTGTGTGTATAAGGTGTATATGAAATATACATGTATTCTGTGTGTATATGGCATTATGGTATGCAAATATTTCAAAATTAGGAGAAATCTGATATTCAAAATACGTCTGGTCTCAACCATTTTGAATATGGGAGACTCAACCTGTAGTAACAACGTATGTGGTGCATGTTATGTCTGGCAATTACAGTAAGGTGGTGACATGACACGGCATCAGACCGTGCAGGAGAAGTAACATACTGAGGTCACATGTCTATTACACAGAAGTAACATACTGAGGTCACATGTCTATTACACAGAAGTAACATACTGAGGTAACATGTCTATTACACAGAAGTAACATACTGAGGTCACATGTCTATTACACAGAAGTAACATACTGAGGTCACATGTCTATTACACAGAAGTAACATACTGAGGTCACATGTCTATTACACAGAAGTAACATACTAAGGTCACATGTCTATTACACAGAAGTAACATACTAAGGTCACATGTCTATTACACAGAAGTAACATACTGAGGTCACATGTCTATTACACAGAAGTAACATACTGGGGTCACATGTCTATTACACATAAGTAACAACATATTGAGGTCACATGTCTATTACACAGAAGTAACTGTAGTAACATACTGAGGTCACATGTCTATTACACAGAAGTAACATACTGAGGTCACATGTCTATTACACAGAAGTAACAACATACTGAGGTCACATGTCTATTACACAGAAGTAACAACATACTGAGGTCACATGTCTATTACACAGAAGTAACATTCTTAGGTCACATGTCTATTACACAGAAGTTCCCTTTCTGGGGTCACATGTCTATTACACAGAAGTTCCCTTTCTGGGGTCACATGTCCATTATGCTGGCGGTTTTGTAAAGACGCCACTTCATTAACCCCAAAACATCTAATATTCCGCCAGTGCACAGCCATTTCCTCCCACGTCCCTCTACATTAACTAGAGGTAACAAGACAATACTTACGTTCCATTCAAATCCAGCCACTGCAAGACCACTCGCTGCCCCCGTGCCAGCCAGCCCTACAAAGTGACCACTGCCAATGTTACTGGCAAAGAGCGAGGCACCAACCTGTGAGAGAGATAATTGTCAGGCAGACATCTGGAATATTGGTCTATGTTACTGTCTGTCTGGCATCTGACTGTCTGTCTGGTATCTGACTGTCTGGTATAGTACTGTCTGTTTGGTATCTGACTGTCTGTTTGGTATATTACGGTCTGTCTGGTATATTACTGGCTGTCTGGTGTCTGACTGTCTGTCTGGTATAGTACTGTCTGTCTGGTATAGTACTGTCTGTTTGGTATATTACTGTCTGTTTGGTATATTACTGGCTGTCTGGTATCTGTTGTAATGTGTGAAATACCTGTGACAGTCAGAGTTCTGATTACTTCAGCCACTAGTAATACTAAGAGACATCACAGCTCTGCCCGTTATACCCTTTAGTAATACTAAGAGACGTCGCAGCTCTGCCCGTTACACCCTTAGTAATACTGAGAGATGTCACAGCTCTGCCCGTTACACCCTTTAGTAATACTGAGAGATGTCACAGCTCTGCCCGTTATACCCTTTAGTAATACTAAGAGACGTCGCAGCTCTGCCCGTTACACCCTTTAGTAATACTGAGAGATGTCACAGCTCTGCCTGTTGTTATACCCTTTAGTAATATTGAGAGATGTCGCAGCTCTACCCGTTACATCCTTTAGTAATACTGAGAGATGTCACAGCTCTGCCCGTTACATACTTTAGTAATACTAAGAGACGTCACAGCTCTGCCCGTTACACCCTTTAGTAATACAAAGAGACGTCACAGCTCTGCCCCATTACACCCTTTAGTAATACTAAGAGACGTCACAGCTCTGCCCCATTACACCCTTTAGTAATACTGAGAGACGTCACAGCTCTGCCCCATTACACCCTTTAGTAATACTAAGAGACGCCGCAGCTCTGCCCTTTTCACCCTTTAGTAATACTAAGAGACGTCACAGCTCTGCCCCATTATACCCTTTAGTAATACTGAGAGACGTCGCAGCTCTGCCTGTTACACCCTTTAGTAATACTGAGAGACGTCGCAGCTCTGCCTGTTACACCCTTTAGTAATACTAAGAGACGTCGCAGCTCTGCCCTTTTCACCCTTTAGTAATACTAAGAGATGTCACAGCTCTGCCCCATTATACCCTTTAGTAATACTGAGAGACGTCGCAGCTCTGCCCCATTATACCCTTTAGTAATACTGAGAGACATTGCAGCTCTGCCCCATTATACCCTTTAGTAATACTGAGACATCGCAGCTCTGCCCTTTTCACCCTTTAGTAATACTAAGAGACATTGCAGCTCTGCCCCATTATACCCTTTAGTAATACTGAGACGTCGCAGCTCTGCCCTTTTCACCCTATAGTAATACTAAGAGACGTCACAGCTCTGCCCCATTACACCCTTTAGTAATACTAAGAGACGTCGCAGTTCTGCCTGTTACACCCTTTAGTAATACTAAGAGACGTCACAGCTCTGCCTCATTATACCCTTTAGTAATACTGAGAGACGTCGCAGCTCTGCCCCATTATAGCCTTTAGTAAGTCTAAGGTGTTTATCAATAAATATTTGCGGCATATTCCCGGAAAGCTGACATTACCTGTAAATATTGAGTATCCCCAGATATCTGCTGTGGTCCCTCCATTCTGACAGCAGTCACAACATAGCCCTGGCAATGGCCGCCACACATGTATGGTCAGTAGAACGCCATGCGCAGGATTCCCGATAGGGGAGTGAAGTGACCGCTGATGTGGTTACTTCTCTCCGAGCACATCACAGGGACGGGCACTGTACGAAGTTACTGTCCCTGCATGTACCAGTAAATACATTATTCTGCAACCTGATCCAATGAGCTAATGTCGTGCCCAGATTGGATTTAGTAAGACGAATGCTGGGTACACACTGGCAGATATATTGGCGGATCTATTGATCGGGCATCAGCCAGTGTGCACCAGCGACATGTCTGTGAATGCCAATGCCCAATATATCTGCAGATATATCTGTCCATCATGCCCGACCGCCCATACACTTGCAGCCGAGGCCGCGGAGAGGGGGAGGGGACACCCCCTGGCCAGCAGGTCCCACAGCCAGTAGACAGATAATGTTTGGTCAGTGTGTATGTACAACCATCATCTGCAGATATACTGTATCTGTCCATCGTGCTGTCTGCCTCCTCATGCCTCAAGAGACAATCAAAACCCACCCACTCTTTTATCATCTCCGGCTTCTACTACTGCAACCTCCTCCTATCTGCCATCCCCCTCACCCGCCTGTGCCCTCTTTAAGCAATCCTACATGCTGTGACAGACGAATTTCCTCTCTCCTCTGCAAGTCCTTCATAGGCTCCCAATAGCCTCCAGATTCCAATTCACATTCCCCTCCCTTGTCTGCACAACCCTCACATTCCCCTCCCTTGTCTGCACAACCCTCACATTCCCCTCCCTTGTCTGCACAACCCTCACATCCCCCTCCCTTGTCTGCACAACCCTCACATTCCCCTCCCTTGTCTGCACAACCCTCACATTCCCCTCCCTTGTCTGCACAACCCTCACATCCCCCTCCCTTGTCTGCACAACCCTCACATCCCCCTCCCTTGTCTGCACAACCCTCACATTCCCCTCCCTTGTCTGCACAACCCTCACATTCCCCTCCCTTGTCTGCCCAACCCTCACATTCCCCTCCCTTGTCTGCCCAACCCTTACATTCCCCTCCCTTGTCTGCACAACCCTCACATTCCCCTCCCTTGTCTGCACAACCCTCACATTCCCCTCCCTTGTCTGCACAACCCTCACATTCCCCTCCCTTGTCTGCACAACCCTCACATTCCCCTCCCTTGTCTGCCCAACCCTCACATTCCCCTCCCTTGTCTGCCCAACCCTCACATTCCCCTCCCTTGTCTGCCCAACCCTCACATTCCCCTCCCTTGTCTGCACAACCCTCACATTCCCCTCCCTTGTCTGCACAACCCTCACATTCCCCTCCCTTGTCTGCACAACCCTCACATTCCCCTCCCTTGTCTGCACAACCCTCACATTCCCCTCCCTTGTCTGCACAACCCTCACATTCCTCTCCCTTGTCTGCACAACCCTCACATTCCTCTCCCTTGTCTGCACAACCCTCACATTCCTCTCCCTTGTCTGCACAACCCTCACATTCCCCTCCCTTGTCTGCACAACCCTCAATATCAAACCTTTGTTATATCTCACTTCATCTTGTAGTATCACCATCATGACCTCTTGAATCTACCGATCTACCTCTGAGCTGCACTTCTGGGGGTACAGGGCAAGTCACAAAACTGGCGTACAGGGAGAGTCACCCACTGGAGGTGCAGAGAGAGACACCGGCCGGGGGTACATGGAGAGTCTCCCACTGGGGGTGCAGAGAGAGACACCGACCGGGGGTACAGGGAGAGTCTTCCACTGGGGGTGCAGAGAGAGACACCGGCCAGGGGTACAGGGCGAGTCACCTGCCAGGACTGCAGGACAACTTATTAATCAGGATCCAAGAGAAGCCGCTAACCTTGATAAGTATGGGTGATATCTGGGAGCCAGGACAAGTTACTCAGCATTAGGATATGTTACTTACAGGAAACCAGGACATGCTTCTTCCAGCCAGAAAGTAGCCTCCAACAGTTCCCCGATTAGCGCGACGCATGGACTAAAAAAGGAAGATATAGGAAAGTTACTTTTCCATTCTAATCAATGGTCATGAAACAGATAATGCATCCTCAGAGAGGGGATAACCCATATAATAACATTGTGCAGTCCATGTACAGCACATGTGTGTGTGGCCCCACACCTCGATGCTGTCTATACATGACCCTCACCCCTAAGCTCTGCACATGACTCCACCCCTGATTACTGTGTGTACATGGCACCACCCCTGATTACTGTGTGTATGTGGCACCACCCTGATTACTGTGTGTATGTGGCACCACCCCTGATTACTGTGTGTACGTGGCACCACCCCTGATTACTGTGTGTATGTAGCACCACCCATGATTACTGTGTGTATGTGGCACCATCCACACACACATATGCACACACACACGTATATAGGTACGCACACATATGCATACACACAAACATATATATATATATATATATACTGTATATATAGACACACACATATAGGTACACACATGCATACACAGTCACATATATAGGTACACACACATATATAGTTACACACATATACAGATACACACACACATATATATATATATATATATATATATATATATACACAGTGCTCGAAGTGGGAATTTAGAGGTGGGGGTATGGCGAATGAATCTCTTCCCCCCCCTCCCCTTGGGCCCCTGCTTCCATATCACCCCATTGTACGTCTCACCCCCCCCCACTCTCCCTGCCTGCTCCCCTCTCTCACACCCTGCCCTTCTCACTAATTCCCTCTCTGTCACCCCCTACAATACTAACTGCCTGCCTCCCTCTGTCTGTCCCTCTCTCTATTCCCTCTCACTACTTACCTCTGTCCTGCGCTCAGTGCGCTGCTGGAACGGTGCTGCAAGGACTCAGCAGCACCGGGTCCCACGTTGCTGGATCAGTTGTGCGAGCCAATGAGAAGCTGCCACTTGGCAGCTTCTCATTAGCTGGCAGCCGCGAGCCCTGTGATTGGCTGGCTGCCGTGAGCTCTGTGATTGGCTGGCGGCTGCGAGCCCCGTGATTGGCTGGCGGCCAGTGTGTGCTGACTGTAGCCGGGACCGGATGCTTTGTCCCGGCTACATGCCAGCGTGTCCGCTGCCGCTGATCGACATGTGTCCCTTGCGGGACACATCTCTACACATTTCCGCCGCTGTTCCAGCGCTGGGATGCCATACTGCATCGCTTGGCGCTGCTCCTTTGTTGATGCACGTGCAGCCACAGTGCACACAATTCACAAACACAGAAAAAATATTGTTTTTTTAGCACTTGGGGGGAGCACCCCTGATGGACAGAGCACCCCCTGGACAACACTACAGCACCCCTTTAGGACTGGGACACTGCACAGGACTTTGGAGTGGACACAGCCCCTATGGACAACAGCAGCACAGCACAACACAGCCAGCCCCTATGGACTTTGGAGGAGTGGACACAGCCCCTATGGACAACAGCAGCACAACACAGCCAGCCCCTATGGACTTTGGAGGAGTGGACACAGCCCCTATGGACAACAGCAGCACAGCACAACACAGCCAGCCCCTATGGACTTTGGAGGAGTGGACACAGCCCCTATGGACAACAGCAGCACAACACTACTCTACACTACACTACACAGCCATAACTCCCACCCTCCCTCTTCACTGTCCACAGCCGAGTGAGAAAATGGCGCCGACGCGGGTACCTTATATAGGATCCAAAACCCGCGAGACTCGGAAGGCGGGATGATGACGTTTTGCCTCGATTTCAGATCCGAGTCAGGCGGGAAAAGTCGAGCCTGACTCGGATCGGCCTCGGATCGGGGGGGCTCGGGGGGTTCGGATTTCAGAAATCCGAACCCGCTCACCCCTAATATATATATATATATATATATATATACACACACACACGTATATATACACACACACACGTGTGTGTATGTGTATATATATATATATATACATATATAATGTGCATGTGTGGATATATTTGTGTGTGTACCTATATATATGTGTGTGTGTGTGTATATATATATGTGTGCGTACCTATATATATATGTGTGTGTATACCTATATATGTCTGTGTGTGTATATATATATATATATGTGTGTGTGTGTGTGTGTATGTATGTATATATATATATATATATATATATATATGTGTGTGTATATACAGACAGGTGCATAAATATTGGGACATTGACAGAATTGTCATATTTTGGCCTCTATTCACCACCACAATGGCTTTGAAATGAAACAAACAAGATGTGATTTACCTGCAGACTTTCAGATTTAATTTGAGGGTAATTACATCCAAATCAGGTGAACGGTGTAGGAATTACAACGGTTTCTATATGTGCCTCCCACATTTTAAGGGGCCAAAAGTAATGGGACAAACTAAACAATCCTAAATCTAACTTTCACTTTTTAATACTTTGTTGCAAATCCTTTGCAGGCAATTACAGCCTGAAGTCTGGAACGCATAGACAGCACCAGACGCTGGGTTTCATCCCTGGTGATGCTCTGCCAGGCCTCTACTGCAAATGTCTTCAGTTCCTGCTTGTTCTTGGGGCATTTTCCCTTCAGTTTTGTCTTCATCAAGTGAAATGCATGCTCAATCCGATTCAGGTCAGGGGATTGACTTGGCCATTGCATAACATTCCACTTTTTAGCCTTAAAAAACTCTTTGGTTGCTTTTGCAGTATGCTTCGGGTCATTGTCCATCTGCACTGTGAAGCGCCGTCCAATGAGTTCTGAAGCATTTGACTGAATATGAGCATATAATATGCCCGAAACACTTCACAATTCATTCTGCTGCTTTTGTCAGCAGTCACATCATCAATAAATACAAGGGAACCAGTTCCATTGGCAGCCATACATGCCCACGCTAGGACACCACCACCACCATGCTTCACTGATGAGGTGGTATGTTTTGGATCATGAGCAGTTCCTTTCCTTCTCTTCCCATCACTCTAGTACAAGTTGATCTTTGTCTCATCTGTCCATAGGATGTTGTTCCAGAACTGTAATGGCTTTTTTAGATGTTGTTTGGCAAACTCTAATCTGGTCTTCCTGTTTTTGTGGCTCACCAATGGTTTACATCTTGTGGTGAACCCTCTATATTCACTCTTGTGAAGTCTTCTCTTGATTGTTGACTTTGACACATATACACCTACCTCCTGGAGAATGTTCTTGATTTGGCCAACTGTTGTGAAGGGGTTTTTCTTCACCAGGGAAATAATTCTTCTGTCATACACCACAGTTGTTTTCCGTGGTCTTCCGGGTCTTTTGGTGTTGCTGAGCTCTCCGGTGCGTTTTTTCTTTTTAAGAATGTTCCAAACAGTTGATTTGGCCACACTTAATGTTTTTGCTATCTGTCTGATGGGTTTGTTTTGACTTTTCAGCCTAATGATGGCTTGCTTCACTGATAGTGACAGCTCTTTGGATCTCATATTGAGAGTCAACAGCAACTGATTCCAAATGCAAATGTCACACCTAGAATCAACTCCAGACCATTTACCTGTTTAATTGATACTGAAATAACGAGGGAATAGCCCACACCTGTCCATGAAATAGCTTTTCAGTTGATAGTCCCATCACTTTTGGTGCCTTAAAAAGTGGGAGGCACATATAGAAACCATTGTAATTCCTACACCGTTCACCTGATTTGGATGTAATTACCCTCAAATTAAATCTGAAAGTCTGCAGGTAAATCACTTCTTGTTTGTTTCATTTCAAAGCCATTGTGGTGGTGACTAGAGGCCAAAATATGACAATTCTGTCAATGTCCCAATATTTATGCACCTGACTGTATATACATACATACACTCATACATACATAGGCACATATATACATACATACACACACACATGCACATCTATACATATACACACATCTATACATATGCACATCTATACATACACACACATGCACATACATACACATCTATACATACACACATATGCACACACCTATACATACACGCACATGCACATACATACACATCTATACATACACACATATGCACACATCTATACATACACGCACATGCACATACATACACATCTATACATACACGCACATGCACATATATACATACATACACACACATCTATACATACATGCACAAACATACATACACACACACACATCTATACATACACACTAATATATACATATACACACACATATATATATACATACACATCTATACATACACACTAATATATACATATACACACACACACATATCTACATACTCACATTTATACATATATATTATATATAATATATATATATTTATTTAAACACTCACATATATACATACAAACATACTGTATACACACATATATATATATATATATATATATATACACACAAATATATATAAATACACACATATATATATATATATATATATATATACACACACATATATATAAATATATATATATATATGTGTGTGTGTGTGTGTGTGTGTGTGTGTGTGTATATATATATATATATATATATATATATGGTGTGCACCGGCCACTTTTTGTGTTTTGGATCTGGTTCTTTCTTTGTGTTTTGGATCTGGTTCTTTCTTTGTGTTTTGGATCTGTATTTGCCAAAACCACCCTTCCGTGTTTTGGGTTCTGGGTTTTGTGTTTTGGATCTGGGTTTTGTTTTAAAAAAAGCATAAAAACAGCAAAATCACAGAATTTGTGGGTTTTTCTGCTCCTATGCTATTATTAACCTCAATAACATTAATTTCCACTAATTTCCAGTCTTTTCTGAACACCTCACACCTCACAATATTGTTTTTAGTCCAAAAGGTTGCACCGAGGTAGCTGGATGACTATGCTAAGCGACACGAGTGAACGGCACAAACACGTGGCCCATCTAGGAGTGACACTGCAGTGGAAGACAGGATGGCAGTTTGAAAAACTAGGCCCCAAACTGTACATAATGCAAAGGAAAAAAAGAGGTGCAAGATGGAATTGTCCTTGGGCCCTCCCACCCACCCTTATGTTGTGTAAACAGGACATGCACACTTAACAAACCAATCATTTCAGCGCCAGGGTCTGCCAAACAACTGTGGCTGAAATGATTGGTTTGATTGGGCCCCCACAAAACAAGCTGGCAATTAATCTGTCCCTGAACAAACTGGCTCTACGGAGGCAAGATGTCGTCCTCATCCTCCTCATCCACCGATTCCTCACCCTCTTCAGTGTTGTGTACATCCTCATCCTCACAGAGTATTAATTCGTCCCCGCTGGAATCCACAACCACAAGTCCCTCTGTACGTTCTGGAGGCTGGTCTCCCTGGAAGAGTTGATAATTCATTTTTATGAACATCATCTTCTGAACATTTTGTGGAAGCAACCTCCTACGCCTTTCGCTGACAAGGTTCCCGGCTGCACTAAACACTCTTTCGGAGTACACACTGGAGGAGGGACAACTCAGGTAAAATAGAGCCAGTTTGTCCAAACTTGAACCTGCCTGCCCTGCATCACCGCCAGCAGGTTGCTTAGGATACCTAAGTTGTTTCCTGGCAGCCCCAGTTGCGGGAGAAAATGAAGAAGGAGCTGTTGACGTGTCACGTTCTGCTTCAGCTGACAGTGTTTTCACCAGCAGGTCTTTGCACCTCTGCAGGCTTGTGTCGGCTGGAAAGAGAGACACCACATAGGCTTTAAACCTAGGATCGAACACGGTGGCCAAAATGTAGTGGTCTGATTTCAACAGATTGACCACCCTGGAATCCTGGCAAAGCGAATGAAGGGCTTCATCCACAAGTATCACATAACGAGTGGGATCGCATCTCCTGCATGCCTCTGTCATTTTTCAGAAAATTCTGCACCACCAAATTTATTGTGTTAGGAAAACATGGGACGTGCTGGAATTTGCCCAGATGTAATGCCCACATAATATTGGTGGCATTGTCAGATATCACAAATCCCCAGGAGAGTCTAAGTGGGGTAAGCCACTGGGCGATGATTTTCCTCAGTTTCTCTAAGAGGTTGTCGGCGGTGTGCCTCTTACTGAAACAGGTGATACACAGCGTAGCTTGCCTTGGAACGAGCTGGCAATTCTGAGATGCTGCTACTGGTGACGCTGCTGTTGTTGCTGCGTAAGGTGATACATCTACCCAGTGGGCTGTCATAGTCATATTGGGCCTGACTCAGACCCACTCGCAAGTGCACAGCACTTGCAAGCGGGTCGATGGTCCCCCTCTGCACATGCTCTGCCTCCAGCGTGCCCATGCGCGAGACCCATCCTGCGACGGCAGCTCCGTCACAACTGGTCTTGCTACAAGACGTGGCGGCTATCGATGTTGATTGACAGCTCGCCCCATTTTGTAGATGGGGAGGGTGGGTGGCTGCACAAAAGCAGGCGTTCCCTTAGGAATGCCTGCCATTTGTGGGCAGCCCTACTGACATCACTCGTGATGTCACTAGTGACATTACTGCTCTATTAGAGCAGGAAGTTCACTTGGGCTTGTGAGAGCTGAGACCCTACCACAGGGTATCCTCGCAAGCCCAATGGTCGCGATAATCGTGACCATTTCCAGGCCGCTCGCAGAAGTTGTGGGTGGTCACCCACAGCTTAGCAAGTAGCCGGACGAAAAAATAAAATCCAAGCCCTGATTCAGAGCGAGCGGCTCTGAATCAGGCCCATAGTCCTTAGTCTGCCCTGTTCCACTTATCCACATGTCCGTGGTTAAGTGGATATTGGGTACACCTCCAATAGCTTTTGAGGTGTAGCCTCTTAAACACCATGCCACCCCCTCCAGAAATCCGCATCTTCGTGACCTTCCTCAGTGACAGGAGCTGGGTGCTGCACTGTAACATTATGAGCAGCACTGGGCTCCTGACACAGTGAGGGATCCGGCACTGCACAGAGAGTGGTTCCCGGGAGAAGTCCGCACCTCCGTGACCTCCCTCAGTGACAGGAGCTGGGTGCTGCACTGTAGCATTATGAGCAGCACCCAGCTCCTGACACAGTGAGGGATCCGGCACTGCACAGAGTGGTTCCTGGGAGAAGTCCACACCTCCGTGACCTCCCTCAGTGACAGGAGCTGGGTGCTGCACTGTAGCATTATGAGCAGCACTGGGATCCTGACACATTGAGGGATCCAGCACTGCACAGAGAGTGGTTCCCAGGAGAAGTCCGCACCTCCGTGACACCCCTCAGTGACAGGAGATGGGTGCTGCACTGTAGCATTATGAGCAGCACTGGGCTCCTGACGCAGTGAGGGATCCGGCACTGCACAGAGAGTGGTTCCCAGGAGAAGTCCGCACCTCCGTGACCCCCCTCAGTGACAGTAGCTGGGTGCTGTACTGTAGCACTATGAGCAGCACTGGGCTCCTGACACAGTGAGGGATCCAGCACTGCACAGAGAGTGGTTCCCAGGAGAAGTCTGCACCTCCGTGAACTCCCTCAGTGATAGGAGCTGGGTGCTGCACTGTAGCATTATGAGCAGCACTGGGCTCCTGACACAGTGAGGGATCCGGCACTGCACAGAGAGTGGTTCCCTGGAGAAATCCGCACCTCCATGACCCCCCTCAGTGACAGGAGCTGGGTGCTGCACTGTAGCATTATGAGCAGCACTGGCTCCTGACACAGTGAGGGTTCCGGCACTGCACAGAGAGTGGTTCCCTGGAGAAGTCCGCACCTCCATGACCCCCCTCAGTGACGAGCTGGGTGCTGCACTGTAGCATTATGAGCAGCACTGGGCTTCTGACACATTGAGGATCCGGCACTGCACAGAGAGTGGTTCCCAGGAGAAGTCCGCACCTCCGTGACCCCCCTCAGTGACAGTAGCTGGGTGCTGTACTGTAGCACTATGAGCAGCACTGGGCTCCTGACACAGTGAGGGATCCAGCACTGCACAGAGAGTGGTTCCCGGGAGAAGTCCGCACCTCTGTGACCTCCCTCAGTGATAGGAGCTGGGTGCTGCACTGTAGCATTATAAGCAGCACTGGGCTCCTGACACAGAGAGGGATCTGGCAATGCACAGAGAGTTGTTCCCAGGAGAAGTCCACACCTCCGTGAACCCCTCAGTGACAGGAGCTGGGTGCTGCACTGTAGCATTATGAGCAGCAATGGGCTTCTGACAGTGAGGGATCCGGTACTGCACAGAGAGTAGTTCCCGAGGAAAAGTCTGCACCTCCGTGACCCCCCTCAGTGACAGGAGCTGGGTGCTGCACTGTAGCATTATGAGCAGCACTGGGCTCCTGACACAGTGAGGGATCCGGCACTGCACAGAGAATGGTTCCCAGGAGAAGTCCGCACCTCCGTGATCCCCCTCAGTGACAGGAGCTGGGTGCTGCACTGTAGCATTATGAGCAGCACTGGGCTCCTGACACAGTGAGGGATCCGGCACTGCACAGAGAGTGGTTCCCGGGAGAAGTCTGCACCTCCATGACCTCCCTTTGTAACAGGAGCTGGGTGCTGCACTGTAGCATTATGAGTAGCACTGGGCTCCTGACACAGTGAGGGATCCGGCACTGCACAGAGAGTGGTTCCTGGGAGAAGTCCGCACCTCCGTGACCCCCTTCAGTGACAGGAGCTGGGTGCTGCACTGTAGCATTATGAGCAGCACTGGGCTCCTGACACAGTGAGGGATCCTGCACTGCACAGAGAGTGGTTCCTGGGAGAAGTCCGCACCTCCGTGACCCCCCTCAGTGACAGGAGCTGGGTGCTGCACTGTAGCATTATGAGGAGCACTGGGCTCCTGACGCAGTGAGGTATGCGGCACTGCACAGAGAGTGGTTCTCGGGAAAAGTCTGCACCTCCATGACCCCCCTCAGTGACAGGAGCTGGGTGCTGCACTGTAGCATTATGAGCAGCACTGGACTTCTGACACATTGAGGGATCCGGCACTGCACAGAGAGTGGATCCCGGGAGAATGGCGCACCTCTGTGACCCCCTTCAGTGACAGGAGCTGGGTGCTGCACTGTAGCATTATGAGCAGCACTGGGCTCCTGATACAGGATTCGTCACTGCACAGAGAGTTGTTCCCAGGAGAAGTCCGCACCTCCGTGACCTCCCTCAGTGACAGGAGCTGGGTGCTGCACTGTAGCATTATGAGCAGCACTGGGATCCTGACACAGTGAGGGATCTGGCACTGCACAGAGAGTAGGTACCATGAGAAGTCCGCACCTCCGTGACCTCTCTCAGTGATATGAGCTGGGTGCTGCACTGTAGCATTATGAGCAGCACTGGGCTCCTGACACAGTCTGGGATCTGGCATTGCACAGAGAGTGGTTCCCGGGAAAAGTCCGCACCTTAGTGACCCCCCTCCGTAACAGGAGCTGGGTGCTGCACTGTAGCATTATGAGCAGCACTGGGCTCTTGACACAGTGAGGGATCCGGCACTGCACAGAGAGTGGTTCCTGGGAGAAGTCCACACCTCTGTGACCCCCCTCAGTGATATGAGCTGGGTGCTGCACTGTAGCATTATGTGCAGCACAGGGCTCCTGACACATTGAGGGATCTGGCACTGCACAGAGTGGTTCCCTGGAGAAGTCTGCACCTCCTTGACCCCCCTCAGTGACAGGAGCTTGGTGCTGCACTGTAGCATTATGAGCAGAACTGGGCTCCTGACACAGTGATGGATCCGGCACTGCACAGAGAGTGGTTCCCAGGAGAAGTCTGCATCTCCATGACCCCCCTCAGTGACAGGAGCTGGGTGCTGCACTGTAGCATTATGAGCAGCACTGGGCTCCTGACACAGTGAGGGATCTGGCACTGCACAGAGAGGTTCCCTGGAGAAGTCTGCACCTCCTTTACCCCCCTCAGTGACAGGAGCTGGGTGCTGCACTGTAGCATTATGAGCAGCACTGGGCTCCTGACACATTGAGGGATCCGGCACTGCACAGAGAGTGGTTCCAGGGAGAAGTCCACAACTCCGTGATCTCCCTCAGTGACAGGAGCTGGGTGCTGCACTGTAGCACTGGGCTCCTGACACAGTGAGGATCCGGCACTGCACAGAGAGTGGTTCCCAGGTGAAGTCTGCACCTCTTTGACCTCCCTCAGTGACGGGAGCTGGGTGCTGCACTGTAGTATTATGAGCAGCACTGGACTTCTGACACAGTGAGGGATCCGGCACTGCACAGAGAGTGGTTCCCGGGAGAAGTCCGCACCTCTGTGACCCCCCTCAGTGATATGAGCTGGGTGCTGCACTGTAGCATTATGAGCAGCACAGGGCTCCTGACACATTGAGGGATCTGGCACTGCACAGAGTGGTTCCCTGGAGAAGTCTGCACCTCCTTGACCCCCCTCAGTGACAGGAGCTTGGTGCTGCACTGTAGCATTATGAGCAGAACTGGGCTCCTGACACATTGAGGGATCCGGCACTGCAAAGAGAGTGGTTCATGGGAGAAGTCTGCACCTCCATGACCCCCCTCAGTGACAGGAGCTTGGTGCTGCACTGTAGCATTATGAGCAGAACTGGGCTCCTGACACATTGAGGGATCCGGCACTGCAAAGAGAGTGGTTCATGGGAGAAGTCTGCACCTCCGTGACCCCCCTCAGTGACAGGAGTTGGGTGCTGCACTGTAGCATTATGAGCAGCACTTGGCTCCTGACACAGTGAGGATTCGGCACTGCACAGAGAGTGGTTCCAGGGAGAAGTCCACAACTCCGTGATCTCCCTCAGTGACTGGAGCTGGGTGCTGCACTGTAGCATTATGAGCAGCACTGGGCTCCTGATACAGGATTCGGCACTGCACAGAGAGTTGTTCCCAGGAGAAGTCCGCTCCTCCGTGACCTCTCTCAGTGATATGAGCTGGGTGCTGGACTGTAGCATTATGAGCAGCACTGGGCTCCTGACACAGTGAGGGATCCGGCACTGCACAGAGAGTGGTTCCCAGGAGAAGTCTGCATCTCCATGACCCCCCTCAGTGACAGGAGCTGGGTGCTGCACTGTAGCATTATGAGCAGCACTGGACTTCTGACACAATGAGGGATCCGGCACTGCACAGAGAGTGGTTCCCAGGAGATATCCGCACCTCTGTGACCCCCCTCAGTGACAGGAGCTGGGTGCTGCACTGTAGCATTAAGAGCAGCACTGGGCTCCTGATACTGAATCCGGCACTGCAGAGAGAGTGGTTCCCGAGGAAAAGTCTGCACCTCCGTGACCCCCCTCAGTGACAGGAGCTGGGTGCTGCACTGGGCTCCTGACACAGTGAGGGATACAGCACTGCACAGAGAGTGGTTCCCAGGAGAAGTCCGCACATCCGTGATCCCCCTCAGTGACAGGAGCTGGGTGCTGCACTGTAGCATTATGAGCAGCACTGGGCTCCTGACACAGTGAGGGATCTGGCACTGCACAGAGAGTGGTTCCTGGGAGAAGTCCGCACCTCCCTAACCCCCCTCAGTGACAGGAGCTGGGTGCTGCACTGTAGCATTATGAGCAGCACTGGGCTCCTGACACAGTGAGGGATCTGGCACTGCACAGAGAGGTTCCCTGGTGAAGTCTGCACCTCCTTGACCCCCCCAGTGACAGGAGCTGGGTGCTGCACTGTAGTATTATGAGTAGCACTGGGCTTCTGACACATTGAGGATCCGGCACTGCACAGAGAGTGGTTCCCGGGAGAAGTCTGCACCTCCGTGACCTCCCTTAGTGACAGGAGCTGGGTGCTGCACTGTAGCATTATATGTAGCACTGGGCTCCTGACACAGTGAGGGATCCGGTACTACACAGAGAGAAGTTCCCGAGGAAAAGTCTGCACCTCCGTGACCCCCCTCAGTGACAGGAGCTGGGTGCTGCACTGTAGCATTATGAGCAGCACTGGGCTCCTGACACAGTGAGGGATCCGGCACTGCACAGAGAGTGGTGCCCGGGAGAAGTCTGCACCTCCGTGACCTCCCTTAGTGACAGGAGCTGGGTGCTGCACTGTAGCATTACGAGTAGCACTGGGCTCCTGACACAGTGAGGGATCCGGCACTGCACAGAGAGTGGTTCCTGGGAGAAGTCCACACCTCCGTGACCCCCTTCAGTGACAGGAGCTGGGTGCTGCACTGTAGCATTATGATCAGCACTGGGCTCCTGACACAGTGAGGGATCCGGCACTGCACAGAGAGTGGTTCCTGGGAGAAGTCCGCACCTCCGTGACCCCCCTCAGTGACAGGAGCTGGGTGCTGCACTGTAGCATTATGAGCAGAACTGAGCTACTGACACAGAGAGGGATCCGGCACTGCACAGAGAGAGTGGTCCCTGGGAGAAGTCTACATCTCCGTGACACCCCTCAGTGACAGGAGCTGGGTGCTGCACTGTAGCATTATGAGCAGCACTGGGCTTCTGACACTTTGAGGATCCGGCACTGCAGAGAGAGTGGTTCCCAGGAGAAGTCCGGACCTCCGTGACCCCCCTCAGTGACAGGAGCTGGGTGCTGCACTGTAGCATTATAAGCAGCACTGGGCTCCTGACACAGTGAGGGATCTGGCACTGCACAGAGAGTGGTTCCCAGGAGAAGTCCACACCTCCGCGAACCCCTCAGTGACAGGAGCTGGGTGCTGCACTGTAGCATTATGAGCAGCAATGGGCTTCTGACAGTGAGGGATCCGGTACTGCACAGAGAGTAGTTCCCGAGGAAAAGTCTGCACCTCCGTGACCCCCCTCAGTGACAGGAGCTGGGTGCTGCACTGTAGCATTATGAGCAGCACTGGGCTCCTGACATGGTGAGGATCCGGCACTGCACAGAGAATGGTTCCCAGGAGAAGTCCGCACCTCCGTGACCCCCCTCAGTGATATGAGCTGGGTGCTGCACTGTAGCATTATGAGCAGCACTGGGCTCCTGACACAGTGAGGGATCTGGCACTGCACAGAGAGTGGTTCCCGGGAGAAGTCTGCACCTCCGTGACCTCCCTCAGGGACAGGAGCTGGGTGCTGCACTGTAGCATTATGAGTAGCACTGGGCTCCTGACACAGTGAGGGATCCGGCACTGCTCAGAGAGTGGTTCCGTGGAGAAATCCGCACCACCGTGACCCCCTTCAGTGACAGGAGCTGGGTGCTGCACTGTAGCATTATGAGCAGCACTGGGCTCCTGACACAGTGAGGGATCCGGCACTGCACAGAGAGTGGTTCCTGGGAGAAGTCCGCACCTCCGTGACCCCCCTCAGTGACAGGAGCTGGGTGCTGCACTGTAGCATTATGAGCAGCACTGAGCTCCAGACACAGTGAGGGATCCGACACTGCACAGAGAGAGAGGTCCCTGGGAGAAGTCTAAATCTCCGTGACCCCCCTCAGTGACAGGAGCTGGGTGCTGCACTGTAGCATTATGAGCAGCACTGGACTTCGGACACAGTGAGGGATCCGGCAATGCACAGAGAGTGGATCCTGGGAGAAGTCCACACCTCCGTGACCTCCGTCAGTGACAGGAGCTGGGTGCTGTACTATAGCATTATGAGCAGCACTGGGCTCCTGACACAGTGAGGGATCTGGCACTGCACAGAGAGTAGGTCCCATGAGAAGTCCGCACCTCCGTGACCTCTCTCAGTGATATGAGCTGGGTGCTGCACTGTAGCATTATGAGCAGCACTGGGCTCCTGACACAGTCTGGGATCTGGCATTGCACAGAGAGTGGTTCCCTGGAAAAGTCCGCACCTCAGTGACCCCCCTCCGTAACAGGAGCTGTGTGCTGCACTGTGGCATTATGAGCAGCACTGGGCTCCTGACACAGTGAGGGATCTGGCACAGCACAGAGAGTGGTTCCCTGGAGAAGTCTGCACCTCCTTAACCCCCCTCAGTGACAGGAGCTGGGTGCTGCACTGTAGCATTATGAGAAGCACTGGGCTCCTGACACATTGAGGGATCCGGCACTGCACAGAGAGTGGTTCCTGGGAAAAGTCTGCACCTCCTTGACCCCCCTCAGTGACAGGAGCTTGGTGCTGCACTGTAGCATTATGAGCAGCACTGGGCTCCTAACACAGTGAGGGTTCTGGCACTGCACAGAGAGTGGTTCCTGGGAGAAGTCCACACATCCGTGAACTCTCTCAGTGACAGGAGCTGGGTGCTGCACTGTAGCATTATGAGCAGAACTGGGCTCCTGACACAGAGAGGGATCCAGCACTGCACAGAGAGTGGTTCCCAGGAGAAGTCTGCACCTCCATGACCCCCCTCAGTGACAGGAGCTGGGTTCTGCACTGTAGCATTATGAGCAGCACTTGGCTCCTGACACAGTGAGGATTCGGCACTGCACAGAGAGTGGTTCCTGGGAGAAGTCCTCAACTCTGTGATCTCCCTCAGTGACAGGAGCTGGGTGCTGCACTGTAGCATTATGAGCAGCACTGGGCTCCTGATACAGGATTCGGCGCTGCACAGAGAGTGGTTCCCAGGAGAAATCTGCACCTCCATGACTCACCTCAGTGACGGGAGCTGGGTGCTGCACTGTAGCATTATGAGCAGCACTGGGCTCCTGACACAGTGAGGGATCCGGCACTGCACAGAGAGTGGTTACAGGGAGAAGTCCACACCTCCATGACCTCTCTCAGTGACAGGAGCTGGGTGCTGCACTGTAGCATTATGAGCAGCACTGGGCTCCTGACACATTGAGAGATCCGGCACTGCACAGAGGGTGGTTCCTGGGAGAAGTCTGCACCTCCATGATCCCCCTCAGTGACAGGAGCTGGGTGCTGCACTGTAGCATTATGAGCAGCACTGGGCTCCTGACACAGTGAGGGTTCCGGCACTGCACAGAGAGTGGTTCCTGGGAGAAGTCCACACCTCTGTGACCTCTCTCAGTGACAGGAGCTGGGTGCTGCACTGTAGCATTATGAGCAGCACTGGGCTCCTGACACAGTGAGGGATCCGGCACTGCACAGAGAGTGGTTCCCAGGAGAAGTCCGCATCTCCATGACCCCCCTCAGTGACAGGAGCTGGGTGCTGCACTGTAGCATTATGAGCAGCACTAGGCTCCTGACACAGTGAGGGATCTGGCACTGCACAGAGTGGTTCCCTGGAGAAGTCTGCACCTCCTTGACCCCCCTCAGTGACAGGAGCTTGGTGCTGCACTGTAGCATTATGAGCAGCACTGGGCTCCTGACACATTGAGGGATCAGGCACTGCACAGAGAGTGGTTCCTGGGAGAAGTCCACACCTCTATGATCTCCCTCAGTGACAGGAGCTGGGTGCTGCACTGTAGCATTATGAGCAGCACTGGGCTCCTGACACAGTGAGGGATCCGGCACTGCACAGAGAGTGGTTCCCAGGAGAAGTCCGCATCTCCATGACCCCCCTCAGTGACAGGAGCTGGGTGCTGCACTGTAGCATTATGAGCAGCACTAGGCTCCTGACACAGTGAGGATCTGGCACTGCACAGAGAGTGGTTCCCAGCTGAAGTCTGCACCTCTTTGACCTCCCTCAGTGACGGGAGCTGGGTGCTGCACTGTAGCATTATGAGCAGCACTGGGCTCCTGACACAGTGAGGGATCCGGCACTGCACAGAGAGTGGTTCCCAGGAGAAGTCTGCATCTCCATGACCCCCCTCAGTGACAGGAGCTGGGTGCTGCACTGTAGCATTATGAGCAGCACTCGGCTCCTGATACAGGATTCGGCACTGCACAGAGAGATGTTCCCAGGAGAAGTCCGCACCTCCGTGACCTCCCTCAGTGATATGAGCTGGGTGCTGCACTGTAGTTTATGAGCAGCACTGGGCTCCTGACACAGTGAGGGATCCGGCACTGCACAGAGAGTGGTTCCTGGGAAAAGTCCACACCTCCGTGACCTCTCTCAGTGACAGGAGCTGGGTGCTGCACTGTACCATTGTGAGCAGCACTGGGCTCCTGACACAGTGAGGGATCCGGCACTGCACAGAGAGTGGTTCCTGGGAGAAGTCCACACCTCCGTGACCTCTCTCAGTGACAGGAGCTGGGTGCTGCACTGTAGCATTATGAGCAGCACTGGGCTCCTGACACAGTGAAGGATCCGGCACTGCACAGAGAGTGGTTCCCAGGAGAAGACCGCATCTCCATGACCCCCCTCAGTGACAGGAGCTGGGTGCTGCACTGTAGCATTATGAGCAGCACGGGGCTCCTGACACAGTGAGGATTCGGCACTGCACAGAGAGTGGTTCCTGGGAGAAGTCCACACCTCCGTGATCTCCCTCAGTGACAGGAGCTGGGTGCTGCACTGTAGCATTATGAGCAGCACTGGGCTCCTGACACAGTGAGGGATCCGGCACTGCACAGAGAGTGGTTCCCTGGGAGAAGTCTGCAATTCCATGACCCCCCTCAGTGACAGGAGCTGGGTGCTGCACTGTAGCATTATGAGCAGCATTGGGCTTCTGACACATTGAAGATCTGGCTCTGTAGAGAGAGTGGTTCCCAGGAGAAGTCCACACCTCCGTGACCCCCCTCAGTGACAGGAGCTGGGTGTTGCACTGTAGCATTATAAGCAGCACTGGGCTCCTGACACACTGAGGGATCTGGCACTGCACAGAGAGTGGTTCCTGGGAGAAGTCCACACCTCTGTGATCTCCCTCAGTGACAGGAGCTGGGTGCTGCACTGTAGCATTATGAGCAGCACTGGGTTCCTGACACAGTGAGGATTCGGCACTGCACAGAGAGTGGTTCCTGGGAGAAGTCTGCACTTCCGTGACCCCCCTCAGTGACAGGAGCTGGGTGCTGCACTGTAGCATTATGAGCAGCACTGGGCTCCTGACACAGTGAGGATTCGGCACTGCACAGAGAGTGGTTCCAGGGAGAAGTCCGCACCTCCGTGACTTCCCTCAGTGATATGAGCTGGGAGCTGCACTGTAGCATTATGAGCAGCACTGGGCTCCTGACACAGTGAGGATTCAGCACTGCACAGAGAGTGGTTCCTGGGAGAAGTCCGCACCTCCGTCACCTTCCTCACCTCCCTCAGTGATGTGAGCTGGGTGCTGCACTGTAGCATTATGAGCAGCACTGGGCTCCTGACACAGTGAGGATTTGGCACTGCACAGAGAGTGGTTCCTGGGAGAAGTCCGCACCTCCGTGACCTCCCTCAGTGATATGAGCTGGGTGCTGCACTGTAGCATTATGAGCAGCACTGGGCTCCTGACACAGTGAGGATTCGGCACTGCACAGAGAGTGGTTCCTGGGAGAAGTCCGCATCCCCGTGACCCCCCTCAGTGACAGTAGCTGGGTGCTGCACTGTAGCATTATGAGCAGCACTGGGCTCCTGACACAGTGAGGGATCCGGCACTGCACAGAGAGTGGTTCCCGGGAGAAGTCCGCATCTCCATAACCCCCCTCAGTGACAGGAGCTGGGTGCTGCACTGTAGCATTATGAGCAGCACTGGGCTCCTGACACAGTGAGGATTCGGCACTGCACAGAGTGTGGTTCCTGGGAGAAGTCCGCACCTCCATGACCTCCCTCAGTGACAGGAGCTGGGTGCTGCACTGTAGCATTATGAGCAGCACTGGGCTTCAGACACATTGAGGATCCGGCACTGCACAGAGAGTGGTTCCCAGGAGAAGTCCGCATCTCCGTGACCCCCCTCAGTGACAGTAGCTGGGTGCTGCACTGTAGCATTATGAGCAGCACTGGGCTCCTGACACAGTGAGGGATCCGGCACTGCACAGACAGTGGTTTCCGGGAGAAGTCTGCATCTCCATGACCCCCCTCAGTGACAGGAGCTGGGTGCTGCACTGTAGCAGTATGAGCAGCACGGGGCTCCTGACACAGTGAGGATTCGGGACTGCACAGAGAGTGGTTCCTGGGAGAAGTCCACACCTCTGTGATCTCCCTCAGTGACAGGAGCTGGTTGCTGCACTGTAGCATTATGAGCAGCACTGGGCATCTGACACAGTGAGGGATCCGGCACTGCACAGAGAGTGGTTCCCAGGAGAAGTCCGCACCTCCGTGACCCCCCTCTGTGATATGAGCTGGGTGCTGCACTGCAGAATTATGAGCAGCACTGGGCTCCTGACACAGTGAGGGATCTGGCACTGCACAGAGAGTGGTTCCTGGGAGAAGTCCGCACCTCCGTGACCTCCCTCAGTGACAGTAGCTGGGTGCTGCACTGTAGCATTATGAGCAGCACTGGGCTCCTGACACAGTGATGGATCCGGCACTGCACAGAGAGTGGTTCCCGGGAGAAGTCCGCATCTCCGTGACCCCCCTCAGTGACAGGAGCTGGGTGCTGCACTGTAGCATTATGAGAAGCACTGGGCTCCTGACACAGTGAGGATTCGGCACTGGACAGAGAGTGGTTCCTGGGAGAAGTCCACACCTCCGTGACCTCCCTCAGTGATATGAGCTGGGTGCTGCACTGTAGCATTATGAGCAGCACTGGGCTCCTGACACAGTGAGGCTTCGGCACTGCACAGAGAGTGGTTCCTGGGAAAAGTCCGCACCTCTGTGACCCCCCTCAGTGACAGGAGCTGGGTGCTGCACTGTAGCATTATGAGCAGCACTGGGCTCCTGACACAGTGAGGATTCGGCACTGCACAGAGAGTGGTTACTGGGAGAAGTCTGCACCTCCGTGACCCCCCTCAGTGACAGGAGCTGGGTGCTGCACTGTAGCATTATGAGCAGCACTGGGCTCCTGACACAGTGAGGGATCCAGCACTGCACAGAGAGTGGTTCCCGGGAGAAGTCCGCATCTCTGTGACCCCCCTCAGTGACAGGAGCTGGGTGCTGCACTGTAGCATTAAGAGCAGCACTGGGCTCCTGACACAGTGAGGATTCGGCACTGCACAGAGAGTGGTTCCTGGGAGAAATCTGCACCTTCATGACTCCCCTCAGTGACAGGAGCTGGGTAATGCACTGTAGCATTATGAGCAGCACTGGGCTCCTGACAGTGAGGGATCCGGCACTGCACAGAGAGTGGTTACTGGGAGAAGTCCACACCTCCGTGACCTCTCTCAGTGACAGGAGCTGGGTGCTGCACTGTAGCATTATGAGCAGCACTGGGCTCCTGACACAGTGAGGGATCTGGCACTGCACAGAGTGGTTACTGGGAGAAGTCCGCACCTCCGTGACCTCCCTCAGTGATATGAGCTGGGTGCTGCACTGTAGCATTATGAGCAGCACTGGGCTCCTGACACATTGAGAAATCCGGCACTGCACAGAGAGTGGTTCCTGGGAGAAGTCTGCACCTCCGTGACCTCCCTCAGTGATAGTAGCTGGGTGCTGCACTGTAGCATTATGAGCAGCACTGGGCTCCTGACACAGTGAGGATCCGGCATGGCACAGAGAGTGGTTCCCAGGTGAAGTCTGCACCTCTTTGACCTCCCTCAGTGATAGTAGCTGGGTGCTGCACTGTAGCATTATGAGCAGCACTGGGCTCCTGACACAGAGAGGATGCGGCACTGCACAGAGAGTGGTTACTGGGAGAAGTCCGCACCTCCGTGACCTCCCTCAGTGATATGAGCTGGGTGCTGCACTGTAGCATTATGAGCAGCACTGGGCTCCTGACACAGTGAGGATTCGGCACTGCACAGAGAGTGGTTCCTGGGAAAAGTCCGCACCTCTGTGACCCCCCTCAGTGACAGGAGCTGGGTGCTGCACTGTAGCATTATGAGCAGCACTGGGCTCCTGACACAGTGAGGATTCGGCACTGCACAGAGAGTGGTTCCCAGGTGAAGTCTGCACCTCTTTGACCTCCCTCAGTGATAGTAGCTGGGTGCTGCACTGTAGCATTATGAGCAGCACTGGGCTCCTGACACAGAGAGGATGCGGCACTGCACAGAGAGTGGTTACTGGGAGAAGTCCACACCTCCGTGACCTCCCTCAGTGATATGAGCTTGGTGCTGCACTGTAGCATTATATGTAGCACTGGGCTCCTGACACAGTGAGGGATCCGGTACTACACAGAGAGAAGTTCCCGAGGAAAAGTCTGCACCTCCGTGACCCCCCTCAGTGACAGGAGCTGGGTGCTGCACTGTAGCATTATGAGCAGCACTGGGCTCCTGACACAGTGAGGGATCCGGCACTGCACAGAGAGTGGTGCCCGGGAGAAGTCTGCACCTCCGTGACCTCCCTTAGTGACAGGAGCTGGGTGCTGCACTGTAGCATTACGAGTAGCACTGGGCTCCTGACACAGTGAGGGATCCGGCACTGCACAGAGAGTGGTTCCTGGGAGAAGTCTACACCTCCGTGACCCCCTTCAGTGACAGGAGCTGGGTGCTGCACTGTAGCATTATGATCAGCACTGGGCTCCTGACACAGTGAGGGATCCGGCACTGCACAGAGAGTGGTTCCTGGGAGAAGTCCGCACCTCCGTGACCCCCCTCAGTGACAGGAGCTGGGTGCTGCACTGTAGCATTATGAGCAGAACTGAGCTACTGACACAGAGAGGGATCCGGCACTGCACAGAGAGAGTGGTCCCTGGGAGAAGTCTACATCTCCGTGACACCCCTCAGTGACAGGAGCTGGGTGCTGCACTGTAGCATTATGAGCAGCACTGGGCTTCTGACACTTTGAGGATCCGGCACTGCAGAGAGAGTGGTTCCCAGGAGAAGTCCGGACCTCCGTGACCCCCCTCAGTGACAGGAGCTGGGTGCTGCACTGTAGCATTATAAGCAGCACTGGGCTCCTGACACAGTGAGGGATCTGGCACTGCACAGAGAGTGGTTCCCAGGAGAAGTCCACACCTCCGCGAACCCCTCAGTGACAGGAGCTGGGTGCTGCACTGTAGCATTATGAGCAGCAATGGGCTTCTGACAGTAAGGGATCCGGTACTGCACAGAGAGTAGTTCCCAAGGAAAAGTCTGCACCTCCGTGACCCCACTCAGTGACAGGAGCTGGGTGCTGCACTGTAGCATTATGAGCAGCACTGGGCTCCTGACACGGTGAGGATCCGGCACTGCACAGAGAATGGTTCCCAGGAGAAGTCCGCACCTCCGTGACCCCCCTCAGTGATATGAGCTGGGTGCTGCACTGTAGCATTATGAGCAGCACTGGGCTCCTGACACAGTGAGGGATCTGGCACTGCACAGAGAGTGGTTCCCGGGAGAAGTCTGCACCTCCGTGACCTCCCTCAGGGACAGGAGCTGGGTGCTGCACTGTAGCATTATGAGTAGCACTGGGCTCCTGACACAGTGAGGGATCCGGCACTGCTCAGAGAGTGGTTCCGTGGAGAAGTCCGCACCACCGTGACCCCCTTCAGTGACAGGAGCTGGGTGCTGCACTGTAGCATTATGAGCAGCACTGGGCTCCTGACACAGTGAGGGATCCGGCACTGCACAGAGAGTGGTTCCCGGGAGAAGTCCGCACCTCTGTGACCCCCCTCAGTGACAGGAGCTGGGTGCTGCACTGTAGCATTATGAGCAGCACTGGACTTCGGACACAGTGAGGGATCTGGCACTGCACAGAGAGTGGTTCCCGGGAGAAGTCCGCACCTCTGTGACCCCCCTCAGTGATATGAGCTGGGTGCTGCACTGTAGCATTATGAGCAGCACTGGGCTCCTGACACAGTGAGGGATCCGGCAATGCACAGAGAGTGGATCCTGGGAGAAGTCCACACCTCCGTGACCTCCGTCAGTGACAGGAGCTGGGTGCTGTACTATAGCATTATGAGCAGCACTGGGCTCCTGACACAGTGAGGGATCTGGCACTGCACAGAGAGTAGGTCCCATGAGAAGTCCGCACCTCCGTGACCTCTCTCAGTGATATGAGCTGGGTGCTGCACTGTAGCATTATGAGCAGCACTGGGCTCCTGACACAGTCTGGGATCTGGCATTGCACAGAGAGTGGTTCCCTGGAAAAGTCCGCACCTCAGTGACCCCCCTCCGTAACAGGAGCTGTGTGCTGCACTGTGGCATTATGAGCAGCACTGGGCTCCTGACACAGTGAGGGATCTGGCACAGCACAGAGAGTGGTTCCCTGGAGAAGTCTGCACCTCCTTAACCCCCCTCAGTGACAGGAGCTGGGTGCTGCACTGTAGCATTATGAGAAGCACTGGGCTCCTGACACATTGAGGGATCCGGCACTGCACAGAGAGTGGTTCCTGGGAAAAGTCTGCACCTCCTTGACCCCCCTCAGTGACAGGAGCTTGGTGCTGCACTGTAGCATTATGAGCAGCACTGGGCTCCTAACACAGTGAGGGTTCTGGCACTGCACAGAGAGTGGTTCCTGGGAGAAGTCCACACATCCGTGAACTCTCTCAGTGACAGGAGCTGGGTGCTGCACTGTAGCATTATGAGCAGAACTGGGCTCCTGACACAGTGAGGGATCCAGCACTGCACAGAGAGTGGTTCCCAGGAGAAGTCTGCACCTCCATGACCCCCCTCAGTGACAGGAGCTGGGTTCTGCACTGTAGCATTATGAGCAGCACTTGGCTCCTGACACAGTGAGGATTCGGCACTGCACAGAGAGTGGTTCCTGGGAGAAGTCCTCAACTCTGTGATCTCCCTCAGTGACAGGAGCTGGGTGCTGCACTGTAGCATTATGAGCAGCACTGGGCTCCTGATACAGGATTCGGCGCTGCACAGAGAGTGGTTCCCAGGAGAAATCTGCACCTCCATGACTCCCCTCAGTGACGGGAGCTGGGTGCTGCACTGTAGCATTATGAGCAGCACTGGGCTCCTGACACAGTGAGGATTCGGCACTGCACAGAGAGTGGTTCCCGGGAGAAGTCTGCACCTCCGTGACCCCCCTCAGTGACAGGAGCTGGGTGCTGCACTGTAGCATTATGAGCAGCACTGGGCTCCTGACACAGTGAGGGTTCCGGCACTGCACAGAGAGTGGTTCCTGGGAGAAGTCCACACCTCTGTGACCTCTCTCAGTGACAGGAGCTGGGTGCTGCACTGTAGCATTATGAGCAGCACTGGGCTCCTGACACAGTGAGGGATCCGGCACTGCACAGAGAATGGTTCCTGGGAGAAATCTGCACCTTCATGACTCCCCTCAGTGACAGGAGCTGGGTACTGCACTGTAGCATTATGAGCAGCACTGGGCTCCTGACACAGTGAGGGATCTGGCACTGCACAGAGTGGTTCCCTGGAGAAGTCTGCACCTCATTGACCCCCCTCAGTGACAGGAGCTTGGTGCTGCACTGTAGCATTATGAGCAGCACTGGGCTCCTGACACTGTGAGGGATCCGGCACTGCACAGAGTGTGGTTCCCAGGAGAAGACCGCATCTCCATGACCCCCCTCAGTGACAGGAGCTGGGTGCTGCACTGTAGCATTATGAGCAGCACTGGGCTCCTGACACACTGAGGGATCTGGCACTGCACAGAGAGTGGTTCCTGGGAGAAGTCCACACCTCCGTGATCTCCCTCAGTGACAGGAGCTGGGTGCTGCACTGTAGCATTATGAGCAGCACTGGGTTCCTGACACAGTGAGGATTCGGCACTGCACAGAGAGTGGTTCCTGGGAGAAGTCTGCACTTCCGTGACCCCCCTCAGTGACAGGAGCTGGGTGCTGCACTGTAGCATTATGAGCAGCACTGGGCTCCTGACACAGTGAGGATTCGGCACTGCACAGAGAGTGGTTCCAGGGAGAAGTCCGCACCTCCGTGACTTCCCTCAGTGATATGAGCTGGGAGCTGCACTGTAGCATTATGAGCAGCACTGGGCTCCTGACACAGTGAGGATTCAGCACTGCACAGAGAGTGGTTCCTGGGAGAAGTCCGCACCTCCGTCACCTTCCTCACCTCCCTCAGTGATGTGAGCTGGGTGCTGCACTGTAGCATTATGAGCAGCACTGGGCTCCTGACACAGTGAGGATTTGGCACTGCACAGAGAGTGGTTCCTGGGAGAAGTCCGCACCTCCATGACCTCCCTCAGTGATATGAGCTGGGTGCTGCACTGTAGCATTATGAGCAGCACTGGGCTCCTGACACAGTGAGGATTCGGCACTGCACAGAGAGTGGTTCCTGGGAGAAGTCCGCATCCCCGTGACCCCCCTCAGTGACAGTAGCTGGGTGCTGCACTGTAGCATTATGAGCAGCACTGGGCTCCTGACACAGTGAGGGATCCGGCACTGCACAGAGAGTGGTTCCCGGGAGAAGTCCGCATCTCCATAACCCCCCTCAGTGACAGGAGCTGGGTGCTGCACTGTAGCATTATGAGCAGCACTGGGCTTCAGACACATTGAGGATCCGGCACTGCACAGAGAGTGGTTCCCAGGAGAAGTCCGCATCTCCGTGACCCCCCTCAGTGACAGTAGCTGGGTGCTGCACTGTAGCATTATGAGCAGCACTGGGCTCCTGACACAGTGAGGGATCCGGCACTGCACAGACAGTGGTTTCCGGGAGAAGTCTGCATCTCCATGACCCCCCTCAGTGACAGGAGCTGGGTGCTGCACTGTAGCATTATGAGCAGCACGGGGCTCCTGACACAGTGAGGATTCGGGACTGCACAGAGAGTGGTTCCTGGGAGAAGTCCACACCTCTGTGATCTCCCTCAGTGACAGGAGCTGGGTGCTGCACTGTAGCATTATGAGCAACACTGGGCTCCTGACACAGTGAGGATCCGGCACTGCACAGAGAGTGGTTCCCAGGTGAAGTCTGCACCTCTTTGACCTCCCTCAGTGACAGGAGCTGGTTGCTGCACTGTAGCATTATGAGCAGCACTGGGCATCTGACACAGTGAGGGATCCGGCACTGCACAGAGAGTGGTTCCCAGGAGAAGTCCGCACCTCCGTGACCCCCCTCTGTGATATGAGCTGGGTGCTGCACTGCAGAATTATGAGCAGCACTGGGCTCCTGACACAGTGAGGGATCTGGCACTGCACAGAGAGTGGTTCCTGGGAGAAGTCCGCACCTCCGTGACCTCCCTCAGTGACAGTAGCTGGGTGCTGCACTGTAGCATTATGAGCAGCACTGGGCTCCTGACACAGTGATGGATCCGGCACTGCACAGAGAGTGGTTCCCGGGAGAAGTCCGCATCTCCGTGACCCCCCTCAGTGACAGGAGCTGGGTGCTGCACTGTAGCATTATGAGAAGCACTGGGCTCCTGACACAGTGAGGATTCGGCACTGGACAGAGAGTGGTTCCTGGGAGAAGTCCACACCTCCGTGACCTCCCTCAGTGATATGAGCTGGGTGCTGCACTGTAGCATTATGAGCAGCACTGGGCTCCTGACACAGTGAGGATTCGGCACTGCACAGAGAGTGGTTCCTGGGAAAAGTCCGCACCTCTGTGACCCCCCTCAGTGACAGGAGCTGGGTGCTGCACTGTAGCATTATGAGCAGCACTGGGCTCCTGACACAGTGAGGATTCGGCACTGCACAGAGAGTGGTTCCTGGGAGAAGTCCGCACCTCCGTGACCTCCCTCAGTGATATGAGCTGGGTGCTGCACTGTAGCATTATGAGCAGCACTGGGCTCCTGACACAGTGAGGGATCTGGCACTGCACAGAGAGTGGTTCCTGGGAGAAGTCCGAACCTCCGTGACCCCCCTCAGTGACAGGAGCTCTGTGCTGCACTGTAGCATTATGAGCAGCACTGGGCTCCTGACACAGTGAGGATTCGGCACTGCACAGAGAGTGGTTACTGGGAGAAGTCTGCACCTCCGTGACCCCCCTCAGTGACAGGAGCTGGGTGCTGCACTGTAGCATTATGAGCAGCACTGGGCTCCTGACACAGTGAGGGATCCAGCACTGCACAGAGAGTGGTTCCCGGGAGAAGTCCACATCTCTGTGACCCCCCTCAGTGACAGGAGCTGGGTGCTGCACTGTAGCATTAAGAGCAGCACTGGGCTCCTGACACAGTGAGGATTCGGCACTGCACAGAGAGTGGTTCCTGGGAGAAATCTGCACCTTCATGACTCCCCTCAGTGACAGGAGCTGGGTAATGCACTGTAGCATTATGAGCAGCACTGGGCTCCTGACAGTGAGGGATCCGGCACTGCACAGAGAGTGGTTACTGGGAGAAGTCCACACCTCCGTGACCTCTCTCAGTGACAGGAGCTGGGTGCTGCACTGTAGCATTATGAGCAGCACTGGGCTCCTGACACAGTGAGGGATCTGGCACTGCACAGAGTGGTTACTGGGAGAAGTCCGCACCTCCGTGACCTCCCTCAGTGATATGAGCTGGGTGCTGCACTGTAGCATTATGAGCAGCACTGGGCTCCTGACACATTGAGAAATCCGGCACTGCACAGAGAGTGGTTCCTGGGAGAAGTCTGCACCTCCGTGACCTCCCTCAGTGATAGTAGCTGGGTGCTGCACTGTAGCATTATGAGCAGCACTGGGCTCCTGACACAGTGAGGATCCGGCATGGCACAGAGAGTGGTTCCCAGGTGAAGTCTGCACCTCTTTGACCTCCCTCAGTGATAGTAGCTGGGTGCTGCACTGTAGCATTATGAGCAGCACTGGGCTCCTGACACAGAGAGGATGCGGCACTGCACAGAGAGTGGTTACTGGGAGAAGTCCGCACCTCCGTGACCTCCCTCAGTGATATGAGCTGGGTGCTGCACTGTAGCATTATGAGCAGCACTGGGCTCCTGACACAGTGAGGATTCGGCACTGCACAGAGAGTGGTTCCTGGGAAAAGTCCGCACCTCTGTGACCCCCCTCAGTGACAGGAGCTGGGTGCTGCACTGTAGCATTATGAGCAGCACTGGGCTCCTGACACAGTGAGGATTCGGCACTGCACAGAGAGTGGTTCCCAGGTGAAGTCTGCACCTCTTTGACCTCCCTCAGTGATAGTAGCTGGGTGCTGCACTGTAGCATTATGAGCAGCACTGGGCTCCTGACACAGAGAGGATGCGGCACTGCACAGAGAGTGGTTACTGGGAGAAGTCCGCACCTCCGTGACCTCCCTCAGTGATATGAGCTTGGTGCTGCACTGTAGCATTATGAGCAGCACTGGGCTCCTGACACAGTGAGGATTCGGCACTGCACAGAGAGTAGTTCCTGGGAGAAGTCCGCACCTCCGTGACCTCCCTCAGTGATATGAGCTGGGTGCTGCACTGTAGCATTATGAGCAGCACTGGGCTCCTGACACAGTGAGGGATCTGGCACTGCACAGAGAGTTGTTCCCGGGAGATGTCCGCACCTCCGTGACCCCCCTCAGTGACTGGAGCTGGGTGCTGCACTGTAGCATTATGAGCAGCACTGGGCTCCTGACACAGTGAGGGATCCAGCACTGCACAGAGAGTGGTTCCCGGGAGAAGTCCGCATCTCCGTGACCCCCCTCAGTGACAGGAGCTGGGTGCTGCACTGTAGCATTATGAGAAGCACTTGGCTCCTGACACAGTGAGGATTCGGCACTGGACAGAGAGTGGTTACTGGGATAAGTCCGCACCTCCGTGACCTCCCTCAGTGATATGAGCTGGGTGCTGCACTGTAGCATTATGAGCAGCACTGGGCTCCTGACACAGTGAGGATTCGGCACTGCACAGAGAGTAGTTCCTGGGAGAAGTCCGCACCTCCGTGACCTCCCTCAGTGATATGAGCTGGGTGCTGCACTGTAGCATTATGAGCAGCACTGGGCTCCTGACACAGTGAGGGATCTGGCACTGCACAGAGAGTTGTTCCCGGGAGATGTCCGCACCTCCGTGACCCCCCTCAGTGACTGGAGCTGGGTGCTGCACTGTAGCATTATGAGCAGCACTGGGCTCCTGACACAGTGAGGGATCCAGCACTGCACAGAGAGTGGTTCCCGGGAGAAGTCCGCATCTCCGTGACCCCCCTCAGTGACAGGAGCTGGGTGCTGCACTGTAGCATTATGAGAAGCACTTGGCTCCTGACACAGTGGGGATTCGGCACTGGACAGAGAGTGGTTACTGGGAGAAGTCCGCACCTCCGTGACCTCCCTCAGTGATATGAGCTGGGTGCTGCACTGTAGCATTATGAGCAGCACTGGGCTCCTGACACAGTGAGGATTCGGCACTGCACAGAGAGTGGTTCCTGGGAGAAGTCCGCACCTCTGTGACCTCCCTCAGTGACAGGAGCTGGGTGCTGCACTGTAGCATTATGAGCAGCACTGGGCTCCTGACACAGTGAGGATTCGGCACTGCACAGAGAGTGGTTCCTGGGAGAAGTCCGCACCTCCGTGACCTCCCTCAGTGATATGAGCTGGGTGCTGCACTGTAGCATTATGAGCAGCACTGGTCTCCTGACACAGTGAGGGATCTGGCACTGCACAGAGAGTGGTTCCCGGGAGAAGTCCGCACCTCCGTGACCCCCCTCAGTGACAGGAGCTGGGTGCTGCACTGTAGCATTATGAGCAGCACTGGGCTCCTGACACAGTGAGGATTCGGCACTGCACAGAGAGTGGTTACTGGGAGAAGTCTGCACCTCTGTGACCCCCCTCAGTAACAGGAGCTGGGTGCTGCACTGTAGCATTATGAGCAGCACTGGGCTCCTGACACAGTGAGGGATCCAGCACTGCACAGAGAGTGGTTCCCGGGAGAAGTCCGCATCTCCGTGACCCCCCTCAGTGACAGGAGCTGGGTGCTGCACTGTAGCATTATGAGCAGCACTGGGCTCCTGACACAGTGAGGATTCGGCACTGCACAGAGAGTGGTTCCCGGGAGAAGTCTGCACCTCCGTGACCCCCCTCAGTGACAGGAGCTGGGTGCTGCACTGTAGCATTATGAGAAGCACTGGGCTCCTGACACAGTGAGGATTCGGCACTGGACAGAGAGTGGTTACTGGGAGAAGTCCGCACCTCCGTGACCTCCCTCAGTGATATGAGCTGGGTGCTGCACTGTAGCATTATGAGCAGCACTGGGCTCCTCACACAGTGAGGATTCGGCACTGCACAGAGAGTGGTTCCTGGGAGAAGTCCGCACCTCTGTGACCTCCCTCAGTGACAGGAGCTGGGTGCTGCACTGTAGCATTATGAGCAGCACTGGGCTCCTGACACAGTGAGGATTCGGCACTGCACAGAGAGTGGTTCCTGGGAGAAGTCCGCACCTCTGTGACCTCCCTCAGTGACAGGAGCTAGGTGCTGCACTGTAGCATTATGAGCAGCACTGGGCTCCTGACACAGTGAGGATTCGGCACTGCACAGAGAGTGGTTCCTGGGAGAAGTCCGCACCTCCGTGACCTCCCTCAGTGATATGAGCTGGGTGCTGCACTGTAGCATTATGAGCAGCACTGGGCTCCTGACACAGTGAGGATCCGGCATGGCACAGAGAGTGGTTCCCAGGTGAAGTCTGCACCTCTTTGACCTCCCTCAGTGACAGGAGCTGGTTGCTGCACTGTAGCATTATGAGCAGCACTGGGCATCTGACACAGTGAGGGATCCGGCACTGCACAGAGAGTGGTTCCTGGGAGAAGTCCACACCTCCGTGACCCCCCTCCGTGATATGAGCTGGGTGCTGCACTGCAGAATTATGAGCAGCACCGGGCTCCTGACACATTGAGGGATCTGGCACTGCACAGAGAGTGGTTCCTGGGAAAAGTCCGCACCTCCGTGACCCCCCTCAGTGACAGTAGCTGGGTGCTGCACTGTAGCATTATGAGCAGCACTGGGCTCCTGTCACAGTGAGGGATCCGGCACTGCACAGAGAGTGGTTCCCGGGAGAAGTCTGCACCTCCGTGACCCCCCTCAGTGACAGGAGCTGGGTGCTGCTCTGTAGCATTATGAGCAGCACTGGGCTCCTGACACAGTGAGGGATCCAGCACTGCACAGAGAGTGGATCCCGGGAGAAGTCCGCATCTCCGTGACCCCCGTCAGTGACAGGAGCTGGGTGCTGCACTGTAGCATTATGAGCAGCACTGGGCTCCTGACAGTGAGGATTCGGCACTGCACAGAGAGTGGTTACTGGGAGAAGTCCGCACCTCCGTGACCTCCCTCAGTGATATGAGCTTGGTGCTGCACTGTAGCATTATGAGCAGCACTGGGCTCCTGACACAGTGAGGATTCGGCACTGCACAGAGAGTGGTTCCTGGGAGAAGTCCGCACCTCTGTGACCTCCCTCAGTGACAGGAGCTGGGTGCTGCACTGTAGCACTATGAGCAGCACTGGGCTCCTGACACAGTGAGGGATCTGGCACTGCACAGAGAGTGGTTCCCGGGAGAAGTCCGCACCTCCGTGACCCCCCTCAGTGACAGGAGCTGGGTGCTGCACTGTAGCATTATGAGCAGCACTGGGCTCCTGACACAGTGAGGGATCCAGCACTGCACAGAGAGTGGTTCCCGGGAGAAGTCCGCATCTCCGTGACCCCCCTCAGTGACAGGAGCTGGGTGCTGCACTGTAGCATTATGAGAAGCACTGGGCTCCTGACACAGTGAGGATTCGGCACTGGACAGAGAGTGGTTACTGGGAGAAGTCCGCACCTCCGTGACCTCCCTCAGTGATATGAGCTGGGTGCTGCACTGTAGCATTATGAGCAGCACTGGGCTCCTGACACAGTGAGGATTCGGCACTGCACAGAGAGTGGTTCCTGGGAGAAGTCCGCACCTCTGTGACCTCCCTCAGTGACAGGAGCTGGGTGCTGCACTGTAGCATTATGAGCAGCACTGGGCTCCTGACACAGTGAGGATTTGGCACTGCACAGAGAGTGGTTCCTGGGAGAAGTCCGCACCTCCATGACCTCCCTCAGTGATATGAGCTGGGTGCTGCACTGTAGCATTATGAGCAGCACTGGGCTCCTGACACAGTGAGGATTCGGCACTGCACAGAGAGTGGTTCCTGGGAGAAGTCCACAACTCCGTGATCTCCCTCAGTGACAGGAGCTGGGTGCTGCACTGTAGCATTATGAGCAACACTGGGCTCCTGACACAGTGAGGATCCGGCATGGCACAGAGAGTGGTTCGCAGGTGAAGTCTGCACCTCTTTGACCTCCCTCAGTGACAGGAGCTGGTTGCTGCACTGTAGCATTATGAGCAGCACTGGGCTCCTGACACAGTGAGGGATCCAGCACTGCACAGAGAGTGTTTCCCGGGAGAAGTCCGCATCTCCGTGACCCCCCTCAGTGACAGGAGCTGGGTGCTGCACTGTAGCATTATGAGCAGCACTGGGCTCCTGACTCAGTGAGGATTCGGCACTGCACAGAGAGTGGTTACTGGGAGAAGTCCGCACCTCCGTGACCTCCCTCAGTGATATGAGCTTGGTGCTGCACTGTAGCATTATGAGCAGCACTGGGCTCCTGACACAGTGAGGATTCGGCACTGCACAGAGAGTGGTTCCTGGGAGAAGTCCGCACCTCTGTGACCTCCCTCAGTGATGTGAGCTGGGTGCTGCACTGTAGCATTATGAGCAGCACTGGGTTCCTGACACAGTGAGGATTCGGCACTGCACAGAGAGTGGTTCCTGGGAGAAGTCCGCACCTCCGTGACCTCCCTCAGTGATATGAGCTGGGTGCTGCACTGTAGCATTATGAGCAGCACTGGGCTCCTGACACAGTGAGGATTCAGCACTGCACAGAGAGTGGTTCCTGGGAGAAGTCCACACCTCTGTGACCTCCCTCAGTGACAGGAGCTGGGTGCTGCACTGTAGCATTATGAGCAGCACTGGGCTCCTGACACAGTGAGGATTCGGCACTGCACAGAAAGTAGTTCCTGGGAGAATTCCGCACCTCCGTGACCTCCCCCCTCAGTGATATGAGCTGGGTGCTGCACTGTAGTATTATGAGCAGCACTGGGCTCCTGACACAGTGAGGATTTGGCACTGCACAGAGAGTGGTTCCTGGGAGAAGTCCGCACCTCCGTGACCCCCCTCAGTGACAGGAGCTGGGTGCTGCACTGTAGCATTATGAGCAGCACTGGGCTCCTGACACAGTGAGGATTCGGCACTGCACAGAGAGTGGTTACTGGGAGAAGTCCGCACCTCCGTGACCTCCCTCAGTGATATGAGCTGGGTGCTGCACTGTAGCATTATGAGCAGCACTGGGCTCCTGACACAGTGAGGATTCGGCACTGCACAGAGAGTGGTTCCTGGGAGAAGTCCGCACCTCCGTGACCTCCCTCAGTGAAATGAGCTGGGTGCTGCACTGTAGCATTATGAGCAGCACTGGGCTCCTGACACAGTGAGGATTCGGCACTGCACAGAGAGTGGTTCCCAGGAGAAGTCTGCACCTCCGTGACCCCCCTCAGTGATATGCGCTTGGTGCTGCACTGTAGCATTATGTGCAGCACTGGGCTCCTGACACAGTGAGGATTCGGCACTGCACAGAGAGTGGTTCCTGGGAGAAGTCCGCACCTCCATGACCCCCCTCAGTGACAGAAGCTGGGTGCTGCACTGGAGCATTATGAGCTGCAGTGGGCTCCTGACACAGTGAGGGATCCGGCACTGCACACAGAGTGGTTCCTGGGAGAAGTCTGCAACTCCATGACCTACCAAACTGATTCAAATGGGTGTTTGGCCTGCGAGGCCATGTCCCCGGTCTAAGAGGCCACACTCCTTCTACAGCCCTCCCAGCATCGGGTGTCACCATGGGGAGAGATGCCACTGGTAGAGATCATTGTACCTTATAATCAATGCAGGGAAATGGCACTGATTTTACCATTTGAATGTATATATCTCTTATTTTATTTTTTTTCTCCATGTACAGAGCTACATAATGGGTGTGAGGTGCAATCAGGGAGATTTATAGACTCTTTAGGGAGGTTGCTGCTATTTCAGGGAGTTTCCCTGATGATCAGGAAGAGTTGGCAAGGTCTAGAATAACTAAAAATCCATAGCGACACAGACTGGCTCACGGACACTATGGCAGGAATCCCCGACTTGCTATAAACAAGAATTAAGCTGTAGGTGATAAATAGGGGAAATGTACTAAACAGCGGATATGAAATTCTGACGAGATTGAGATGTTTCCCTGGTGGGATTGTGATGTTTCCCTGATGGGATTGTGAGGTTTCCCTGGCGGGATTGTGACGTTTCCCTGGTGGGATTGTCCCTGGTAGGATTGTGACGTTTCCCTGGCGGGATTGTGACGTTTCCCTGGCGGGATTGTGACTTTCACTGGTGGGATTGTGACGTTTCCCTGGTGGGATTGTCCCTGGCAGGATTGTGACGTTTCCCTGGTGGGATTGTCCCTGGCGGAATTGTGACGTTTCCATGGTGGGATTTTGGTGGGATTTTGATGTTTCCCTGGCAAGATTGTGACGTTTCCCTGGCGGGATTGTGACGTTTCCCTGGTGGGATTGTCCCTGGCGGGATTGTGACGTTTCCCTGGCGAGATTGTGACGTTTCCCTGGCAGGATTGTGACTTTTCCCTGGCGGGATTGTGACGTTTCACTGGCGAGATTGTGACGTTTCCCTGGCGGGATTGTGACGTTTCCCTGGCGGGATTGTCCCTGGCGGGATTGTCCCTGGCGGGATTGTGACGTTTCCCTGGCGAGATTGTGATGTTTCCCTGGCAGGATTGTGACTTTTCCCTGGCGGGATAGTGACGTTTCACTGGCGAGATTGTGACGTTTCCCTGGCGGGATTGTGACGTTTCCCTGGCGGGATTGTGACGTTTCCCTGGCGAGATTGTGACGTTTCCCTGGCGGGATTGTGACGTTTCCCTGGCGAGATTGTGACGTTTCCCTGGCGAGATTGTGATGTTTCCCTGGCAGGATTGTGACGTTTGTCTGGCGAGATAGTGACGTTTCCCTGGCGAGATTGTGATGTTTCCCTGGCGGGATTGTGACGTTTGTCTGGTGGGATTGTGACGTTTCCCTGGCGGGATTGTGACGTTTGTCTGGTGGGATTGTCCCTAGCGGGATTGTGACGTTTCCCTGGCGGGATTGTGACGTTTGTCTGGTGGGATTGTCCCTAGCGGGATTGTGACGTTTCCCTGGCGGGATTGTGACGTTTGTCTGGTGGGATTGGCCCTAGCGGGATAGTGACGTTTCCCTGGTGGGATAGTGACGTTTCCCTGGCGAGATAGTGACGTTTCCCTGGCGGGATTGTGACGTTTCCCTGGCGGGATTGTGATGTTTCCTTGGTGGGATTATGACGTTTCCCTGGCGGGATTGTGACGTTTGTCTGGTGGGATTGTCCCTAGCGGGATTGTGACGTTTCCCTGGCGGGATTGTGACGTTTGTCTGGTGGGATTGGCCCTAGCGGGATAGTGACGTTTCCCTGGTGGGATAGTGACGTTTCCCTGGCGAGATAGTGACGTTTCCCTGGCGGGATTGTGACGTTTCCCTGGTGGGATTGTGATGTTTCCTTGGTGGGATTATGACGTTTCCCTGGCGGGATTGTGACGTTTCCCTGGCGGGATTGTGACGTGATTTACTAAACACAAAACTACCGCTATCCCACTAAGAGAAAATAATAGTTTACAATAGAAAACTCCGCCCCAATTAAAGAAATAGAAGGCACAGATTTACCAATACAGTATTAGAGGTGGTCACGATCCAGCCCAAAAGAAAAATGACCTGCGTCTGAATGGCGGTTTGTTGGCGAGCGCAATCCCTAAAACTGTATTTATGTAGCTTTTTTTTAATGGGAACATTCACACAAAAAAATAATAATAAGGTCACAAGTCCCCGGCCTTTACCCCCGGCTGTTAGCGGGAAATGAGAACCAGGCCGCTCAGCACAGCGTTGGTGGGGTCTCCCCCCCTAATGTATGACAGTGCAGGGTCTCTCATGTGTATCGGCACAAAGTCTTCATCAGCAACATTCTCATAAATGAGCACATTCCGTCTACATGTAAACTAGATCATTAGTTAATGAGCGAACAGGTTTCTACTGACAGGACACTGCAGACTATTGCGCCACATTATAGCTTCAGGAGCGATCTGCAATTTATTCCTGCAACTGGTGCCAGCAACATAATGAACATTTAGAAGAGACAGTGTAAGAACAAAGAGAAAAATTAGTGTATTGAATAAAAACTACCCATAACTGTACTAAATCTGTTATATGGGGTAATACGCAGAGCATCACCCCACATAACAGATCTACACAGCACTCTGCAGAGCTTCACTCCATATAACATGTCTACACCACTCTCTGCAGAGCATCACCCCACATAACAGATCTACACAGCACTCTGCAGAGCATCACCCCACATAACAGATCTACACAGCACTCTGCAGAGCTTCACTCCATATAACATGTCTACACCACTCTCTGCAGAGCATCACCCCACATAACAGATCTACACAGCACTCTGCAGAGCATCACCCCACATAACAGATCTACACAGCACTCTGCAGAGCTTCACTCCATATAACATGTCTACACCACTCTCTGCAGAGCATCACCCCACATAACAGATCTACACAGCACTCTGCAGAGCATCACCCCACATAACATGTCTACACCACTCTCTGCAGAGCATCACCCCACATAACAGATCTACACAGCACTCTGCAGAGCTTCACTCCATATAACAGATCTACACAGCACTCTGCAGAGCTTCACTTCATATAACATGTCTACACCACTCACTGCAGAGCATCACCCCCATATAACAGATCTACACAGCACTCTGCAGAGCTTCACTCCATATAACATGTCTACACCACTCTCTGCAGAGCATCACCCCCATATAACAGATCTACACAGCACTCTGCAGAGCTTCACTCCATATAACATGTCTACACCACTCTCTGCAGAGCATCACCCCACATAACAGATCTACACAGCACTCTGCAGAGCTTCACTCCATATAACATGTCTACACCACTCTCTGCAGAGCATCACCCCACATAACAGATCTACACAGCACTCTGCAGAGCATCACCCCACATAACATGTCTACACCACTCTCTGCAGAGCATCACCCCACATAACAGATCTACACAGCACTCTGCAGAGCATCACCCCACATAACAGATCTACACAGCACTCTGCAGAGCTTCACTCCATATAACATGTCTACACCACTCTCTGCAGAGCATCACCCCCATATAACAGATCTACACAGCACTCTGCAGAGCTTCACTCCATATAACATGTCTACACCACTCTCTGCAGAGCATCACCCCACATAACAGATCTACACAGCACTCTGCAGAGCATCACCCCACATAACATGTCTACACCACTCTCTGCAGAGCATCACCCCACATAACAGATCTACACAGCACTCTGCAGAGCATCACCCCACATAACAGATCTACACAGCACTCTGCAGAGCTTCACTCCATATAACATGTCTACACCACTCTCTGCAGAGCATCACCCCCATATAACAGATCTACACAGCACTCTGCAGAGCTTCACTCCATATAACATGTCTACACCACTCTCTGCAGAGCATCACCCCACATAACAGATCTACACAGCACTCTGCAGAGCTTCACTCCATATAACATGTCTACACCACTCTCTGCAGAGCATCACCCCACATAACAGATCTACACAGCACTCTGCAGAGCATCACCCCACATAACAGATCTACACAGCACTCTGCAGAGCTTCACTCCATATAACATGTCTACACCACTCTCTGCAGAGCATCACCCCCATATAACAGATCTACACAGCACTCTGCAGAGCTTCACTCCATATAACATGTCTACACCACTCTCTGCAGAGCATCACCCTTATAACAGATCTACACCAAACTCTGCAGAGCATCACCCCCATATAACAGATCTATACTGTGAATGCAGAGCATCACCCCAGAAAATAGATCTACCCGGCACTTTGCAGAGCATTATACCATATAACAGTTCTACTATGCAATATGCAGAGCATCACCCTATATAACAGAATCATTGTACAGTAAACTCAAACCACCTTATTGAGAATCATCCAGTATAACAAGTCAACATAACCCCCCCCCCCAATATAATAGGTCTGCAGAGCATCCCCCCAAATAATAGGTCTGCAGAGCATGCCCCCATATAATAGGTCGGCAGAGCATCTCCCCATATAAGAGGAATGGGTTATAGCAGAAGGAACTGCAGAACATTACATACAATAGGCAAAGCTTTATAAAACATTATGAAATAACGTCTATAGAAAGCTACACACAACCTCTGTATACTAACAGCCCGTGGTGCAGAGAATTGTACATTATATAGGTAACATGAAATAATAATGAGCACTGATCCATCACTTACCCACAGACCCACGCCAATAACCACCACAAAGTACCCCACAATCACCGAAATGTCTGCCGGGTTACTAATGGCAGCTGAGGTCCCCGGGGCAGATGTATTCATGGTCTCCTCTATCTCTGGTGCTCTCTTACTGCCCTGCCGGCCTGTCTCTTTCCACCCAGTGTGTCACTGGTGTTCTCTTACTGCCCTGCCGGCCTGTCTCTTTCCACCCAGTGTGTCACTGGTGCTCTCTTACTGCCTTGCCGGCCTGTCTCTTTCCACCCAGTGTGTCACTGGTGCTCTCTTCCTTCCCAGGCTGTCTGTGTGTCCGTATCTTCCTTCCCAGGCTGTCTGTGTGTCCGTATCTTCCTTCCCAGGCTGTCGGTGTGTCCGTATCTTCCTTCCCAGGCTGTCGGTGTGTCCGTATCTTCCCACCCTAACCATCTAGCTGACTCTCATAGTCTCTCTCTTGTTCTTTTATCTGAGGTGTCCGGTTAATACCCCTAAACATTAACTTCTTCTGCTTGTGAGAGTGAACCAGGACCAGGTTGCTGTTATTAGCAGGTGGTATCACATGGACAATCGCACAAGCAGGAGGCCACCACTTGGGGTGAGGTCACTAGTTAATCTGTATGGGCGATGCCACAGTAACCCATAGACCGAGGCTTTCACCAAAGGTTATGAGATCTACACTACCAGGGACAGAGGGTCACACTGTGACTTCTATATGCTGGGGGCAATTCTCCGTTCCGGTTCCTCCTCTAATACTCATCTACAGAGCCGCCTATAAGCACTGCGCACAATGTGGTACGCGTGGCGCACATATACCTCTTGCTCAGGAGCGGTGCACACAGGGAGGAGCACTAACCAGAGGGGGTCACTGTGCGAGAGTCTATAGGCCGGATTCTGAGTTACATGCAGCTTTTTCTTCTGCGCACGCATCTAAGTCGCACCGTGCGTGCATCCAGTGCCCGTGCACATAGAGCCGCAGTTACGATGGAGACACATGGCCTCAGAATGTTTTGATAATGAATTGGACATTCCTGGTAGGTGACGGTGGGCGCACTTAGATGGTCCGGCTTATGGGCGGGTTATAGGTGTGCTGCCGGCGTGTTGCTTTAGTGGTTGGTGGCGATTTGCACATAGATGGGTCTGGTGCAAGCTTCCAAGTTGCGACTAGGGGTGTGCACCGGCCACTTTTCGTGTTTTGTGTTTTGGTTTTGGATCTGGATCTTTCTTCGTGTTTTGGATCTGCATTGGTTTTGCCAAAACCACCCTTCCGTGTTTTGGGTTCTGGGTTTTGTGTTTTGGATCTTTATTTTTTTAAAAAAAAAGCATAAAAACAGCTAAAATCATAGAATTTGTAGGTTTTTCTGCTCCTATTCTATTATTAACCTCAATAACCTTAATGTCCACTCATTTCCAGTCTATTCTGAACACCTCACACCTCACAATAGTGTTTTTATGGCCAAAAGGTTGCACCGAGGTAGCTGGATGACTATGCTAAGCGACACGAGTGGGCGGCACAAACACGTGGCCCATCTAGGCGTGATACTGCAGTGGCAGACAGGATGGCAGTTTGAAAGCTAGGCCCCAAACTGTACATAATGCAAAGAAAAAAAAGAGGTGCAAGATGGAATTGTCCTTGGGCCCTCCCACCCACCCTTATGTTGTATAAACAGGACAGCACACTTTAACAAACCAATCATTTCAGCGCCAGGGTCTGCCACACGACTGTGGCTGAAATGATTGGTTCGTTTGGGCCCCCACAAAAACAAGCTGGCAATTAATCTGTCCCTGCACAAACTGGCTCTACGGAGGCAAGATGTCGTCCTCATCCTCCTCATCCACCGATTCCTCACCCTCTTCAGTGTTGTGTACATCCTCATCCTCACAGAGTATTAACTCGTCCCCTCTGGAATCCACCACCACAGGTCCCTCTGTACGTTCTGGAGGCTGGTCTCCCTGGAAGAGTTGATAATTAATTTTTATGAACATCATCTTCTCCACATTTTGTGGAAGCAACCTCCTACGCCTTTCGCTGACAAGGTTCCCGGCTGCACTAAACACTCTTTCGGAGTACACACTGGAGGGGGGGGCAACTCAGGTAAAATAGAGCCAGTTTGTACAGGGGTCTACAAAAAAATTGCCTCTTTTTCCTGCCAGTACAGGTATGGACTGTCTGACATGCCTACTTGGATGCTGTCACCGATGTAATCCTCCACCATTCTGTCAATGGTGACAGTATCATATGTAGTGACAGTAGACATGTCAGAAATTGTTGCGAGGTCCTTCAGTCCGGACCAGATGTCCAAACTTGGTCCTGCCTGCCCTGCATCACCGCCAGCGGGTTGCTTAGGATACCTAAGTTTTTTCCTGGCAGCCCCAGTTGCGGGAGAAAATGAAGAAGGAGCTGTTGACGTGTCACGTTCTGCTTCAGCTGACAGTGTTTTCACCAGCAGGTCTTTGCACCTCTGCAAGCTTGTGTCAGCCGGAAAGAGACACACCACATAGGCTTTAAACCTAGGATCGAGCACGGTGGCCAAAATGTAGTGGTCTCATTTCAACAGATTGACCACCCTGGAATCCAGGCAAAGCCCAAGGGCTTCATCCACAAGTCCCACATGCCGAGCGGAATCGCTCCATCTTAGCTCCTCCTTCACTTTCTCCAGCTGCTTCTGCAAAAGCCTGATGAGGGGAATGACCTGACTCAAGCTGGCAGTGTCTGAACTGACTTCACGTGTGGCAAGTTCACAGGCCTGGAGAACCTTGCACAACACGGAAATCATTCTCCACTGCGCTTGAGTCAGGTGTATACCCCCTCCTTTGCCTATGTCATAGGTGGATGTATAGGCTTGAATGGCCTTTTGCTGTTCCTCCATTCTCTGAAGCATATAGAGGGTTGAGTTCCACCGCGTCACAACCTCTTGCTTCAGGTGATGGCGGGGCAGGTTCAAGAGTGTTTGCTGGTGCTCCAGTCTTTGGCACACAGTCGCTGAATGGCGAAAGTGGCCAGAAATTTTTCGGGCCACCCAAAGCATCTCCTGCACTCCCCTGTCACTTTTCAGAAAATTCTGCACCACCAAGTTTGTGTGAGCAAAACATGGGACGTGCTGGTATTTGCCCAGATGTAATGCCCGCACAATATTGGTGGCGTTGTCAGATATCACAAATCCCCAGGAGAGTCTAAGTGGGGTAAGCCACTGGGCAATGATTTCCCTCAGTTTCTCTAAGAGGTTGTCGGCAGTGTGCCTCTTACTGAAACCGGTGATACACAGCGTAGCCTGCCTTGGAACGAGCTGGCGTTTCTGAGATGCTGCTACTGGTGACGCTGCTGCGTAAGGTGATACATCTACCCAGTGGGCTGTCACAGTCATATAGTCCTTAGTCTGCCCTGTTCCACTTGTCCACATGTCCGTGGTTAAGTGGACATTGGGTACAACGGCATTTTTCAGAACACTGAGGACACTTTTTCTGATGTTTCTGTACAGTCTCGGTATCGCCTGCCTAGTGAAGTGGAATCTAGATGGGATTTATAACCGGGGACACACTACCTCCATCAATTGTCTAAATCCCACTGCACTAATGGCGGATACCGGACGCACGTCTAACACCAACATAGCAGTCAAGGCCTCAGTTATACGTTTTGCTTCAGGATGACTGCTGTCGTACTTCATCCTCCTCGCTAAGGACTGTTGGAGGGTCAATTGTTTAGTAAAAGTAGTGGTGTTCCTACTTCCTCTCTGGGATGATGAACGACTCCCAGCAGCAGCAACAGCAGCAGCGGCAGCACGAGGCGCAGCAATGCAGGATCCTCCGGAGGAATCCCGGATAGGAGAGTCAGTCATGCCAGTGACATGGCCTGCAGGACTACTTCCGATCCAGACTAAGGAGGAAATTGACGAGGAGGGAGTTGACGGTGTGGTTTGCAGGCGCTTGGATACAACAGGACAACGGGATTTAGGTGTCCCTGGACTGCTTACGGTCTTAGCCAAAGTTTCTGAACTTGACAGTAACTTTTTATGAACGCGCTTCAGGTGCCGTATAAGGGAGGATGTTCCTAGGTGGTTAACATCCCTAACCCTACTTATTTCACCTTTACATATGGTACATATGGCAAGACAGTTGTTGTCCGGATTTGGATAGAAATATTGCCAGACCAAAGAGGTGCAATGTTTGGTCTTCTGCCCAGGCATGACCGTGATGTGCTTTTTCATCCCACGGACAACAACTGTCTCCCCCGGAGCCTGATTTAAACAAACCACATCACCATCAGAATCCTCCTCGCCAACTTCCTCCTCAGCGCCAGCTACACCAGTATCCTCATCCTGTTGTACTTCAACAGTGACATCTTCAATTTGCATATCAGCAAGTGGACTGTGGGTGCTCCTTCCAGCACTTGCAGGTGGAAATGGTGGAAAGAGCCACCTCTTCCCGTCCAGTGCTGGGAAGGTCAGGCTTCGCAACCACCACCACACTTGGGCTCTCCTTGGGGATTTGTGATATCTTCTTAGAACGCACAGTTCTTCGCTGTGCTTTTGCCAGCCTAACTCTTTTGATTTTTTTAGTGGGAGGAGGGCTTCCATCGTCATGTGAAGCTGAACCACTAGTCATGAACATAGGGAAAGACCTTAGCCATTCCTTGCCACTCCGTGTCGTAAATGGCATATTGGCAAGTTTACGTTTCTCTTCAGATGATTTAAATGTTTTTTTCAAGGTCATTTTCCTGAACTTTGTCATTTGGGATTGTATGTGCCCTCTACTATGACATGGGCATCGGCCTTGGCAGACGACGTTGATGGCATGTTAACGTCTATGTCATGACTAGTGGCAGCAGCTTCAGCACTAGGAGGAAGTGGTTCTTGATCTTTCCCTATTTTATTTTTATTGGAGAAAGTTTGGTCCTCCATTTATGTTATATTGATATATACATGCGGCTAAGGCGCACACAAACACAGAAAATAATTTTTTATTTTTGTTGGAGACTAGTGCACTTTGTGGGTTACACCACCCTTTAAGAAATGAGCCAGCCGGCCCTTTACTTATGGGACACAGGCGCACGCTTGGCGCTGCTCCTTTGTTGATGCACGTGCAGCCACAGTGCACACAATTCACAAACATTGAAAAAAAATTTTTATTTTGTTTGGAGTGCCCTTTGGGGGTTACAGCACCCTTTAGCGGTCAATCCAGCCAGCCCTTTATTTATGTGACACATGCGCACGCTTGGCACTACTTTGTTGATGCACATGCAGCTACTGCGCACACAATTCACAAACACAAAAAAATTCATTTTTTTATTTTGTTTGGAGTGCCCTTTGGGGGTTACAGCACCCTTTAACGGACAAGCCATCTGGCCCTTTATTTATGGGACACAGGCGCCCGCTTGGCACTGCTCCTTTGTTGATGCACGTGCAGCCACAGTGCACACAATTCACAAACACAGAAAAAATATTGTTTTTTAGCACTTGGGGGGAGCACCCCTGATGGACAGAGCACCCCCTGGACAACACTACAGCACCCCTTTAGGACTGGGACACTGCACAGGACTTTGGAGTGGACACAGCCCCTATGGACAACTGACTGCTCAACACAGTCCAGCCAGCCCCTATGGACTTTGAAGTAGTGGACACAGCCCCTATGGACAACAGCAGCACAGCACAACACTACACTACACTACTCTGCACTACACTACACTACACAGCCCAGCCAGCCCTAACTCCCACCCTCCCTCTTCACTGTCCACAGCCGAGTGAGAGAATGGCGCCGAAGCGGGTACCTTATATAGGATCCAAAACCCACGAGACCCGGAAGGTGGGATGATGACATTTTGCCTCGATTTCAGATCCGAGTCAGGCAGGAAAAGTCGAGCCTGACTCGGATCGGCCTTGGATTGGGGGGGCTCGGAATTCAGAAATCCGGACCTGCTAACCCCTAGTTGCGACCGATTGCTGTGCACACATTACATAATTTCCACATCCCCATACTATAGTATGGGGACTGTATAGTGCTATAGCATGGAGACTGTATAGTGCTATAGCATGGAGACTGTATAGTACTATAGTATGGGGACTGTATAGTGCTATAGCATGGGGACTGTATAGTACTATAGCATGTATAGTACTATAGTACGGGGACTGTATAGTGCTATAGTATGGGGACTGTATAGAGCTATAGCATGGGGACTGTATAGTACTATAGTAAGTCGACTGTAGAGTGCTATAGCATGGGGACTGTATAGTACTACAGTATGAGGACTGTATAGTACTATAGTATGGGGACAGTATAGTACTATAGTATGTATAGTACTATAGTATGGGGACTGTATAGTGCTATAGCATGGGGACTGTATAGTACTAAAGCATGTATAGTACTATAGTATGGGGACTGTATAGTACTATAGTATGGGGACTGTATAGTGCTATAGCATGGGGATTGTATAGAGCTATAGCATGGGGACTGTATAGTACTATAGTATGGGGACTGTATAGTACTATAGTATGGGGACTGTATAGTACTATAGTATGGGGACTGTATAGTGCTATAGTATGGAGACTGTATAGTGCTATAGTATGGAGACTGTATATTACTATAGTTCGGGGACTGTATAGTGCTATAGTATGGAGACTGTACAGTGCTATAGTATGGAGACTGTACATTACTATAGTATGGAGACTGTACAGTGCTATAGCATGGGGACTGTATAGTACTATAGTATGGGGACTGTATAGTGCTATAGCATGGGGACTGTATAGAGCTATAGCATGGGGACTGTATAGTACTATAGTATGGGGACTGTATAGTACTATAGTATGGGGACTGTATAGTGCTATAGTATGGAGACTGTATAGTGCTATAGTATGGAGACTGTATAGTACTATAGTATGGGGACTGTATAGTGCTATAATATGGAGACTGTACAGTGCTATAGTATGGAGACTGTATAGTACTATAGCATGGGAACTGTATAGTACTATAGCATGTATAGTACTATAGTATGGGGACTGTATAGTGCTATAGTATGGGGACTGTATAGTACTATAGTATGGGGACTGTATAGTGCTATAGTATGGGGACTGTAGAGTGCTATAGTATGGGGACTGTATAGTGCTATAGTATGGGGACTGTAGAGTGCTATAGTATGGGGACTGTAGAGTGCTATAGTATGGGGACTGTATAGTGCTATAGTATGGGGACTGTAGAGTGCTATAGTATGGGGACTGTAGAGTGCTATAGTATGGGGACTGTATAGTATTATAGTATGGGAACTGAATAATGCTATAGCATGGGGACTGTATAGTACTATAGTATGTATAGTACTATAGTATGGGGACTGTATAGTACTATAGTATGTATAGTACTATAGTATGGGGACTGTATAGTGCTATAGCATGGGGACTGTATAGTACTAAAGCATGTATAGTACTATAGTATGGGGACTGTATAGTACTATAGTATGGGGACTGTATAGTGCTATAGCATGGGGACTGTATAGTACTATAGTATGGGGACTGTATAGTGCTATAGCATGGGGACTGTATAGTGCTATAGCATGGGGACTGTATAGCGCTATAGCATGGGGACTGTATAGTTCTGTAGTATGTATAGTGCTATAGCATGGGGACTGTATAGTGCCATAGCATGGGGACTGTATAGTGCTATAGCATGGGGACTGTATAGCGCTATAGCATGGGGACTGTATAGTGCTATAGTAAGTCGACTGTATAGTGCTATAGCATGGGGACTGTATAGTGCTATAGCATGGAGACTGTATAGTGCTATAGCATGGAGACTGTATAGCGCTATAGTATGGGGACTGTGTAGTGCTATAGAAAGACGACTGTAGAGTGCTATAGCATGGGGACTGTATAGTACTATAGTATGGGGACTGTATAGTGCTATAGCATGGGGACTGTATAGTACTATAGTAAGTCGACTGTAGAGTGCTATAGCATGGAGACTGTATAGTACAATAGTATGAGGACTGTATAGTACAATAGTATGGGGACTGTATAGTACTATAGCATGGGGACTGTATAGTGCTATAGCAGGGGGACTGAATAGTGCTATAGCATGGGGACTGTAGAGTACTATAGTATGGGGACTGAAGAGTGATATAGTATGGGGACTGTAGAGTGCTATAGTATGGGGACTGTAGAGTGCTATAGTATGGGAACTGTATAATGCTATAGCATGGGGACTGTATAGTACTATAGTATGTATAGTATGGGGACTGTATAGTACTATAGTATGGGGACTGTATAGTGCTATAGCATGGAGACTGTATAGTGCTATAGCATGGAGACTGTATAGCGCTATAGTATGGGGACTGTATAGTGCTATAGTAAGTCGACTGTATAGCGCTATAGTATGGGGACTGTATAGTGCTATAGTAAGTCGACTGTAGAGTGCTTAAGCATGGGGACTGTATAGTACTATAGTAAGTCGACTGTAGAGTGCTATAGTATGGGGACTGTATAGTACTATAGTATGGGGACTGTATAGTGCTATAGTATGGGGACTGTATAGTACTATAGTATGTATAGTACTATAGTATGGGGACTGTATAGTGCTATAGCATGGGGACTGTATAGTACTAAAGCATGTATAGTACTATAGTATAGGGACTGTATAGTACTATAGTATGGGGACTGTATAGTGCTATAGCATGGGGACTGTATAGTACTATAGTATGGGGACTGTATAGTACTATAGTATGGGGACTGTATAGTGCTATAGCATGGGGACTGTATAGTGCTATAGCATGGGGACTGTATAGTGCTATAGCATGGGGACTGTATAGCGCTATAGTATGGGGACTGTACAGTACTATAGTATGGGGACTGTACAGTACTATAGTATGGAGACTATACAGTGCTATAGCATGGGGACAGTATAGTACTATAGTAAGTCGACTGTAGAGTGCTATAGCATGGGGACTGTATAGTGCTATAGCATGAGGACTGTATAGTGCTATAGCATGGGGACTGTATAGTACTATAGCATGGGGACTGTATAGTACTATAGCATAGGGACTGTATAGTGCTATAGTATGGGGACTGTAGAGTGCTCAGGGGCGGATTGGCCATAGACTTCACCGGGTACTTTCCCGGTGAGCCGACGGGTGAGGGGGCTGCTGTCTGCAGATCTTAAATATTTACATCCATATATTAATAGTTATTCCCTCATCGGGGCCGGCTCCAGCTTACTAATGCACTTCCTGGTTGCTGGCTCCGCCCCAGGGACCAGCCACCTCACTACAATTGTAGCCCGTCCCCGTTCTGCCTCCTGGACCTGCTATTGGCCGATTCATAGTGATGCGCACACCCACCACCAACCCGCTCTCAGTTCTCAGCCTTTACCACTGCCGCCGGGAACAAGAGAACGCGTCTCACAGAAGTGGAAGAATGACATCAGCGCAGCCTAGTATCCTGTGGAAGCTCTGCAGTGACAGGGGACGTACAGCCAGGAACGGACCCAACTAATTGCAACAGGTAAGCAGCACATTAAGTGCCCCTCCCCCTTATCACCTGCCTCCCACCTCCGAAACGTCACAGAAGCAGGATGGGTGGGTGCTGCTGCTTAGTGTAGAGAGCACACATGGCGGGTGTTGCTGCCGGCTTGCCGGGCGGAACATGTCACCCTCTGCCTGGCACATCGTTGGATGGGCCGGCAACAGCTGAACGACTCCTCAGTCTGCAGGTAGTCTTCTCACAGCCACAACAGTAGAGAAGATGGTACCAATGATAAGGGCATAGATATAACTGGCAAGGGTCTGATAGGGTCTCGCTGTGACGTTACTCATGGAGAAGGAGGAGGGAGATGACCCCCCCAGATGTTCTAGTAATAATACAGCACATTATACTGAGTAGAAAGACTCTAATCGATAGAACCCAGATACTGAACATTCCAGCCTCTGGCATTATGCCCTGATCACTCACCTGGGCACACTGCTTCTTTAGGAGCTTGGACAGGCGCAGGATAGCACTCACTGGAAGACATAAATATCAGTGGTTACCATCAAACCCCAATACACCCCTCTAGCTGTAACGACCAGTTCCTAATTCATTATCCCCCTAATCTGACATCAAGCCCCCCAGTATCCTCCTTACTCACAATACTCCTTCCCATCACTCCTAGCCCCCCACGTAATCCCTCGCTCTCTCTGCTCCCCCATCACTCCTATCCCCTCTGTAACCCTGACTCACTCTGTATATATAATTTACTTATTTATTACCATCTATTTATATAGGGTACTCAAAGTCTGCAATGCTTTACAGAGAATATTCAAAATCAGTTTGCATTGTGAGGTCCCTGTATTGGGCTGTGCTTGCTGGACACTGTCTGTACTATTTGGTGCCCCGTGGCTTGTTGCCTGTCCTATATGACAGTTGCCGGATGGTGCCTGTACTGTATGGTGGATATTGGTATGCTGTCTGTCCTGTATGGCAGTTGCCGGATGGTGCCTGTACTGTATGGTGGATATTGGTATGTTGTCTGTCCTATATGACAGTTGCCGGATGGTGCCTGTACTGTATGGTGGATATTGGTATGCTGTCTGTCCTATATGGCAGTTGCCGGATGGTGCCTGTACTGTATGGTGGACATTGGTATGCTGTCTGTCCTATATGGCAGTTGCCGGATGGTGCCTGTACTGTATGGTGGACATTGGTATGCTGTCTGTCCTATATGGCAGTTGCCGGATGGTGCCTGTACTGTATGGTGGACATTGAAATGCTGTCTGTCCTATATGGCAGTTGCCGGATGGTGCCTGTACTGTATAGTGGACATTGGTATGCTGTCTGTCCTACATGGCAGTTGCTGGATGGTGCCTGTACTGTATGGTGGACATTGGTATGCTGTCTGTCCTATATGGCAGTTGCCGGATGGTGCCTGTACTATATGGTGTCCCGTGGGTTGCTGTCTGTCCTATATGGCAGTTGCCGGATGGTGCCTGTACTGTATGGTGGACATTGGTATGCTGTCTGTCCAATATGGCAATTGCCGGATGGTGCCCGTACTGTATGGTGGACATTGGTATGCTGTCTGTCCTATATGACAGTTGCCGGATGGTGCCTGTACTGTATGGTGGACATTGGTATGCTGTCTGTCCTATATGGCAGTTGCCGGATGGTGCCTGTGCTGTATGGTGGACATTGGTATGCTGTCTGTCCTATATGGCAGCTGCCGGATGGTGCCTGTGCTGTATGGTGGACATTGGTATGCTGTCTGTCCTATATGGCAGTTGCCGGATGGTGCCTGTACTGTATGGTGGACATTGGTATGCTGTCTGTCCTATATTGCAGTTGCCGGATGGTGCCTGTACTGTATGGTGGACATTGGTATGCTGTCTGTCCTATATTGCAGTTGCCGGATGGTGCCTGTACTGTATGGTGGACATTGGTATGCTGTCTGTCCTATATTGCAGTTGCCGGATGGTGCCTGTACTGTATGGTGGACATTGGTATGCTGTCTGTCCTATATGACAGGGGCGGATGGTGCCTGTACTGTATGGTGGACATTGGTATGCTGTCTGTCCTATATGGCAGTTGCCGGATGGTGCCTGTACTGTATGGTGGATATTGCTATGCTGTCTGTCCTATATGGCAGTTGCCGGATGGTGCCTGTATGGTGGATATTGGTATGCTGTCTGTCCTATATGGCAGTTGCCGGATGGTGCCTGTACTGTATGGTGGAAATTGGTATTCTGTCTGTCCTATATGACAGTTGCCGGATGGTGCCTGTACTGTATGGTGGACATTGGTATGCTGTCTGTCCTATATGGCAGTTGCCGGATGGTGCCTGTACTGTATGGTGGACATTGGTATTCTGTCTGTCCTATATGACAGTTGCCGGATGGTGCCTGTGCTGTATGGTGGACATTGGTATGCTGTCTGTCCTATATGGCAGTTGCCGGATGGTGCCTGTACTGTATGGTGGATATTGCTATGCTGTCTGTCCTATATGGCAGTTGCCGGATGGTGCCTGTATGGTGGATATTGGTATGCTGTCTGTCCTATATGGCAGTTGCCGGATGGTGCCTGTACTGTATGGTGGACATTGGTATTCTGTCTGTCCTATATGACAGTTGCCGGATGGTGCCTGTACTGTATGGTGGACATTGGTATGCTGTCTGTCCTATATGGCAGTTGCCGGATGGTGCCTGTACTGTATGGTGGACATTGGTATTCTGTCTGTCCTATATGACAGTTGCTGGATGGTGCCTGTACTGTATGGTGGACATTGGTATGCTGTCTGTCCTATATGACAGTTGCCGGATGGTGCCTGTACTGTATGGTGGACATTGGTATGCTGTCTGTCCGATTTGACAGTTGCCGGATGGTGCCTGTGCTGTATGGTGGACATTGGTATGCTGTCTGTCCTATATGACAGTTGCCGGATGGTGCCTGTATGGTGGAAATTGGTATGCTGTCTGTCCAATATGGCAGTTGCCGGATGGTGCCTGTGCTGTATGGTGGACATTGGTATGCTGTCTGTCCTATATGGCAGTTGCCGGATGGTGCCTGTACTGTATGGTGGACATTGGTATGCTGTCTGTACTATATGGCAGTTGCCGGATGGTGCCTGTACTGTATGGTGGATATTGCTATGCTGTCTGTCCTATATGGCAGTTGCCGGATGGTGCCTGTATGGTGGACATTGGTATGCTGTCTGTCCTATATTGCAGTTGCCAGATGGTGCCTGTACTGTATGGCGGATATTGGTAAGCTGTCTGTCCTATATGGCAGTTGCCGGATGGTGCCTGTACTGTATGGTGGACATTGGTATGCTGTCTGTCCTACATGGCAGTTGCCGGATGGTGCCCGTACTGTATGGTGGACATTGGTATGCTCTCTGCCCTTTATGACAGTTGCCGGATGGTGCCTGTACTGTATGGTGGACATTGGTATGCTGTCTGTCCTATATGACAGTTGCCGGATGGTGCCTGTACTGTATGGTGGACATTGGTATTCTGTCTGTCCTATATGACAGTTGCCGGATGGTGCCTGTACTGTATGGTGGACATTGGTATGCTGTCTGTCCTATATGGCAGTTGCCGGATGGTGCCTGTACTGTATGGTAGACATTGGTATGCTGTCTGTCCTATATGGCAGTTGCCAGATGGTGCCTGTACTGTATGGTGTCCCGTGAGTTGCTGTCTGTCCTATATGGCAGTTGCCGGATGGTGCCTGTACTGTATGGTGGACATTGGTATTCTGTCTGTCCTATATGACAGTTGCCGGATGGTGCCTGTACTGTATGGTGGACATTGGTATGCTGTCTGTCCTATATGACAGTTGCCGGATGGTGCCTGTACTGTATGGTGGACATTGGTATGCTGTCTGTCCTATGTGGCAGTTGCCGGATGGTGCCTGTACTATATGGTGGACATTGGTATGCTGTCTGTCCTATGTGGCAGTTGCCGGATGGTGCCTGTACTATATGGTGGACATTGGTATGCTGTCTGTCCTATATGGCAGTTGCCGGATGGTGCCTGTACTGTATGGTGGACATTGGTATGCTGTCTGTCCTATATGGCAGTTGCCGGATGGTGCCTGTACTGTATGGTGGACATTGGTATGCTGTCTGTCCTATATGGCAGTTGCCGGATGGTGCCTGTACTGTATGGTGGACATTGGTATTCTGTCTGTCCTATATGGCAGTTGCCGGATGGTGCCTGTACTGTATGGTGGACATTGGTATGCTGTCTGTCCTATATGGCAGTTGCCGGATGGTGCCTGTACTGTATGGTGGACATTGGTATTCTGTCTGTCCTATATGACAGTTGCCGGATGGTGCCTGTACTGTATGGTGGACATTGGTATGCTGTCTGTCCTATATGACAGTTGCCGGATGGTGCCTGTACTGTATGGTGGACATTGGTATGCTGTCTGTCCTATTTGACAGTTGACGGATGGTGCCTGTGCTGTATGGTGGACATTGGTATGCTGTCTGTCCTATATGACAGTTGCCGGATGGTGCCTGTATGGTGGACATTGGTATGCTGTCTGTCCTGTATGGCAGTTGCCGGATGGTGCCTGTACTGTATGGTGGACATTGGTATGCTGTCTGTCCTGTATGGCAGTTGCCGGATGGTGCCTGTATGGTGGACATTGGTATGCTGTCTGTCCTGTATGGCAGTTGCCGGATTTTTGCATGTATGGTGGACATTGGTATGATGTCCGCATTTTATGGCTGTCACTAAAATGTTTTTATTTTATAGCAGTTACTTGGATACTTTATGTCCTGTATGACAGTCACTGGGATGTTGTGTGTTTTGTATTTTAGTCACTAAGATGTTGTCTGTCCTATGTGGCGGCCACTGGGATGCTGTCTGTCCACTACTGGAGTCACACGGATGCTGCCTTTTGTGTATTGTTGTCACAAGGATAATATTAGTCTCTGTATTGCATTGCTGTTAGGGCAAAGGATTTGATAATCCACCTAGGTTTCAATATGGACCCGCCTACAGTTTATTTGGCTCCGCCTACATGAGGCCACTTTCTGAAAATTTTTCAGGGCCACTGTAAGTTCCCAATCCGCCCTTGATAGTGCTATAGCATGGGGACTGTATAGTGCTATAGCATGGCGACTGTATAGCGCTATAGCATGGGGACTGTATAGAGCTATAGCATGGCGACTGTATAGCGCTATAGCATGGGGACTGTATAGAGCTATAGCATGGGGACTGTATAGCGCTATAGCATGGGGACTATATAGAGCTATAGCATGGGGACTGTATAGCGCTATTGCATGGGGACTGTATAGTACTATAGTATGGGGACTGTATAGTACTATAATATGGGGACTGTATAGTGCTATAGCATGGGGACTGTGGAAATTATCGGGGTAGAATTGTAATCAGTGATATATCCTGTGTTACATGCTTAATGAATAGCCCTGAGCCCTAATTATAAAAATGTAAGGGAAAATGTTAATTATCACCCTCTTTTGTAAAATTAAGTGATGATGAATAGGCCCCTATCTGAGCAATAAACATCTGCCTTTAAGACGACTGCACCTATATATCCTGTGACAACAGAATTGCACCAAATGATATTCTCTTCTACATCTGTTCTGGATTGAGCGCAGTGTCTCCAAACTCAATCCCTCTGCCAGATACTGTGCAGGGCCTGGTCCATTGCGAGGGATCAGGGGGTAACTATCATTTGACACCAATCAGGATCTGCGGCCATAGCCTGTCTACGCATACGCAGCAGAAACGGTTCCAGGGGATGGCGGTAGAAGCTCAGGTGTACATAAGCGGTTCCAAGTGCCGAGGGTAGGAGTTTGGTGGTGGCAGCATCATTACACACCCATGGCGCAGTGGGTGGAGTCAGTAACAGGCGTTTACTGATGGTAAGAGGGAATCCCTAATACCCCAAGATCCAGTGGGAATCAAAACTAATCTGTAATCAGGTGGTGATCTTGGGTCATGTGGTCCCACTTGGTGTAGCCTCATTTATTGATGAGAAAGAGAAGGGACATTGCTCTGACTGCCCATCGTATTGCAACAGCCCAGATCACCCTGCTCTGCAACAGATGGTATCTACACCATATTCAATGAGGATCATCCAGTCATAACCTATGCCAAGTGTAATATACAATACCATAACTTGTGCCAAGTGTAATCTGCAGAGCCATAACTTGTGCCAAGTGTAATATACAATACCATAACTTGTGCCAAGTGTAATATACAGAACCATAACTTAATATGCAGAGCCATAACTTGTGCCAAGGGTAATATACAGAGCCATAACTTGTGCCAAGGGTAATATGCAGAGTCATAATTTGTGCCAAGCGTAATCTGCAGAGCCATAACTTGTGCCAAGCGTAATCTGCAGAGCCATAATTTGTGCCAAGTGTAATCTGCAGAGCCATAACTTGTGCCAAGTGTAATCTGCAGAGCCATAACTTGTGCCAAGCGTAATCTGCAGAGCCATAACTTGTGCCAAGCGTAATCTGCAGAGCCATAACTTGTGCCAAGTGTAATCTGCAGAGCCATAACTTGTGCCAAGTGTAATATACAATACCATAACTTGTGCCAAGTGTAATCTGCAGAGCCATAACTTGTGCCAAGTGTAATATACAATACCATAACTTGTGCCAAGTGTAATATACAGAACCATAACTTAATATGCAGAGCCATAACTTGTGCCAAGGGTAATATACAGAGCCATAACTTGTGCCAAGGGTAATATGCAGAGTCATAATTTGTGCCAAGCGTAATCTGCAGAGCCATAACTTGTGCCAAGCGTAATCTGCAGAGCCATAATTTGTGCCAAGTGTAATCTGCAGAGCCATAACTTGTGCCAAGTGTAATCTGCAGAGCCATAACTTGTGCCAAGCGTAATCTGCAGAACCATAACTTGTGCCAAGCGTAATCTGCAGAGCCATAATTTGTGCCAAGTGTAATCTGCAGAGCCATAATTTGTGCCAAGCGTAATCTGCAGAGCCATAACTTGTGCGAAGCGTAATCTGCAGAGCCATAACTTGTGCCAAGTGTAATCTGCAGAGCCATAACTTGTGCCAAGTGTAATATACAATACCATAACTTGTGCCAAGTGTAATATACAGAACCATAACTTAATATGCAGAGCCATAACTTGTGCCAAGGGTAATATGCAGTCATAACTTGTGCCAAGCGTAATCTGCAGAGCCATAATTTGTGCCAAGCATAATCTGCAGAGCCATAACTTGTGCCAAGTGTAATCTGCAGAGCCATAACTTGTGCCAAGTGTAATATACAATACCATAATTTGTGCCAAGTGTAATATACAGAACCATAACTTAATATGCAGAGCCATAACTTGTGCCAAGGGTAATAGGCAGTCATAACTTGTGCCAAGTGTAATATACAGAGCCATAACTTGTGCCAAGGGTAATATGCAGAGTCATAACTTGTGCCAAGCGTAATCTGCAGAGCCATAATTTGTGCCAAGTGTAATCTGCAGAGCCATAACTTGTGCCAAGTGTAATCTGCAGAGCCATAACTTGTGCCAAGCGTAATCTGCAGAACCATAACTTGCGCCAAGCGTAATCTGCAGAGCCATAATTTGTGCCAAGTGTAATCTGCAGAGCCATAATTTGTGCCAAGCGTAATCTGCAGAGCCATAACTTGTGCCAAGCGTAATCTGCAGAGCCATAACTTGTGCCAAGTGTAATCTGCAGAGCCATAACTTGTAGAAAAGAGAGGGGGGTTTAACCCCGTATTGTTCCTCAGCACACTGAATTATACTAGCAACAATATATGAACACTATATGGTAATAGAATTTCAGAGATATTAGTTGCATGCATTTGCAAATACATGGGATGCTAGGCCTCGTCAAGGCTTCTCTGTCACTAGCAGTCCCTACACTAAATGGTTCACGTACGGGCGCAGAGCACCCCAAAACTACGTCCAGCCCAGGACCCCCCCAGGGCATCACACGAAAAATGGAAAAAGAGTGACAGTGCAGTGTAAAGTATAGTAGTGTGCAAGTAATTACTAAGTGTTAAGGGGTTAAAATATATGTGAAAAATTACATATTACCATATTTACATGCCCATTAAGGCCATGTAAAGAAGACAGTTGTCCCCATGCGGACTCGCTACGCTCGCCGCTATTCAGGCTCGGTAGCTCTCTATGCTTGCCACAAGGTTATATCCCCCTCTATGCCCACCTGGATGGTAGGGAATGATGTTGGACAGTAACTGATGTCATGCTGGAGGGTGTGTAACTGGTAAAACCAGGAGAAGAGCATTGTGTACTTGGTGGAAGGCATCTGTAAGTGGGAACTCTAGGAGCAGAGCATTGTGTACCTGGTGGAAGGGGTCATGTTGGAGAATAAGTGGGAAGCCAAGGAGTAGAACATTGTATACCTGATGGAATGGGTGATGTTGGAAGGTGTGTATGTGGGAAGCCCAGAAGCAGAGCACTGTGTAGCTGATGGAAGGGGACACGTTGGACGGTGGGTAAGTGGGAATCCCAGGAGAAGAGCATTGTGTTCCTGGTAATAGGGGACAGGTTGGAGGGTGTGTAAGTGGGAAGCCCAGGAGCAGAGCATTGTGTACCTGGTGAAGGATATACATGTTGGAGGGTATGTAAGAGTGAAGCCCAGGAGTAGAGGATGGAATGGGTGATGTTGGAAGGTGTGTAAGTGGGAAGACCAGGAGCAGAGCACTGTGTACCTGGTGGAAGGGAGCATGTTGGAGGGTGTGTAAGAGTGAAGCCCAGGAGTAGAGAATTGTGTATCTGGTGGAAGGGGTCATGCTTGAGTTTGTGTAAGTGGGAAGTCCAGGAGCAGAACACTGTGTACCTGGTGGAAGGGGTCACGTTGGAGGGTGTGTAATTGGGAAATCCAGGAGCAGAACATTGTGTACCTGGTGGAAGGGGTCATGTTGGATAGTGAGTAAGTGGGAAGTCCATGAGTATAGCATTGTGTACCTGTTTGTAGGGGACATGTTGGAGGTTGTGTAAGTGGGAAGACCAGAAGCAGAGCATTATGTACCTTTTGGAAGGGGTCATATAGGATGGTGTGTAAGTGGGAAGCCCAGGATAAATGCAATGTGTACCTTGTGGAAAGTGTCATGTTGGAAGGTATATAAGTGAGCAACTAAGGAGCAGAGCACTGTATACCATTTTGGAAGGGATCATGTAGGAGGGTGTGTATGTGGGAAGCCCAGGAGAAGAGCACTGTGTACCTGGTGGAAGGGGACATGTATGAGGGTGTGTAAGTGGGAAGCCCAGGAGCAGAGCACTGTGTACCGGGTGGAAGAGGACATGTAGGAGTGTGTGTAAGTGGGAAGCCCAGGAGCAGAGCACTGTGTACCTGGTGGAAGGGGACATGTAGGAGGGTGTGTAAGTGGGAAGCCTAGGAGCAGAGGACTGTGGACCGGGTGGAAGAGGACATATAGGAGGGTGTGTAAGTGGGAAGCCCAGGAGTAGAGTATCGTGCACCTGGTGGAAGGGGACATGTAGTAGGGTGTGTAAGTGGGAAGCACAGGAGCAGAGCACTGTGTACCTGGTGGAAGAGGACATGTAGGAGGGTGTGTAAGTGGGAAGCCCAGGAGCAGAGGACTGTGTACCTGGTGGAAGAGGACATGTAGGAGGGTGTGTAAGTGGGAAGCCCAGGAGCGGAGCACTGTGTACCTGGTGGAAGGGGACATGTAGGAAGGTGTGTAAGTGGGAAGACCAGGAGCAGAGCACTGTGTATTTGGTGGAAGGGGTCATGTAGGAGGGTGTGTAAGTTTGAAGTCTGCACTTTCTTGTAATTTTCAGGGGCTGTCTTTGTTCTTTTAATCAGGACACAGGAAGATATTAGATCACAATAGTCTTTATTACTTGCCATCTACACTGGTAGAAGTGTGTGAGGGTCCTGATAAATAGAGAATTAAGCTGATTAATTACATGAAGCCCCCTTACCACAATTGTCATAGTTTGTATACTGGATTCTATCTATATCAAATAACCTCTTCCCATTTTCAATTACACAGGAAATTAGGAGAATATCATTCACTCTATACCGTGTCTGGTAATCATGCCTACTAATGCCGAATAGTGCTAGGACATACTACAGCCATGCAACGTGGAGTCTCTCCGGCAAACTTCTGTTATACTCTTTGTCTCTTTTGTTTTTTCTGATGGTGGAAACTTTTCGCTGTCATAATTGAAAACTGATAGAGACTAAGCTGGGTACAAAAGTCCATTTCTGTGGCTTGTCAATTAAAAAAATTTAGGGGTAAATTTATTAAGCGTCGACTTGGCAAACTCCAGATTTACTAAAGCCAAACTGCCAAAGACATGCCCATCCCAATTTTGCTTTTTATGTGAAGAATAGAACAGATTTCCAAACCAAAAACTCCCCAAAAATGAGATGGTTGGGACAGATGATAAAAAAGCATCACGCTGCTATCTGCCCAATCAGGAGGAGAGGAACCACAATACTCCACAATCACGCTGCAACCTGCCCAATCAGGAGCAGAGGAACCAAGATACACCACAATCACGCTGCTATCTGCCCAATCAGGAGGAGAGGAACCACAATACACCACAATCACACTGCTATCTGCCCAATCAGGAGGAGAGGAACCACAATACTCCACAATCACGCTGCTATCTACCCAATCAGGAGGAGAGGAACCACGATACACCACAATTACGTTGCAACCTGCCCAATCAGGAGAAGAGGAACCACAAATCTACCACAATCACGCTGCTATCTGCCCAATCAGGAGGAAAGGAACCACGATACACCACAATCACACTGCTATCTGCCCAATCAGGAGGAGAGGAACCACAATACTCCACAATCACGCTGCTATCTGCACAATCAGGAGCAGAGGAGCCACAATACTCCACAATCACGCTGCTATCTGCCCAATCAGGAGGAGAGGAACCACAATAATCCACAATCAAACTGCTATCTGCCCAATCAGGAGGAGAGGAACCACAATACTCCACAATCACACTGCTATCTGCCCAATCAGGAGGATGGGAACCACAATACTCCACAATCACGCTGCTATCTGCCCAATCAGGAGGAGAGGAACCACAATACACCACAATCACGCTGCTATCTGCCCAATCAGGAGGAGAGGAACCACAATACGTCACAATCACGCTGCTATCTGCCCAATCAGGAGGAAAGGAGCCACAATACTCCACAATCAGCTGCTATCTGCCCAATCAGGAGGAGAGGAACCACAATACTCCACAATCACGCTGCTATCTGCCCAATCAGGAGGAGAGGAGCCACAATACTCCACAATCAGCTACTATCTGCCCAATCAGGAGGAGAGGAGCCACAATACTCCACAATCACACTGCTATCTGTCCAATCAGGAGGAGAGGAGCCACAATACACCACAATCACGCTGCTATCTGTCCAATCATGAGGAGAGGAACCACAATACTCCACAATCACACTGCTATCTGTCCAATCAGGAGGAGAGGAGCCACAATACACCACAATCACGCTGCTATCTGCCCAATCAGGAGGAGAGGAGCCACAATACTCCACAATCACACTGCTATCTGCCCAATCAGGAGGAGAGGAGCCACAATACACCACAATCAGCTGTTATCTGCCCAATCAGGAGGAGAGGAGCCACAATACTCCACAATCACACTGCTATCTGCCCAATCAGGAGGAGAGGAGCCACAATACTCCACAATCAGCTGCTATCTGCCCAATCAGGAGGAGGGGAGCCACAATACTCCACAATCAGCTGCTATCTGCCCAATCAGGAGGAGAGGAGCCACAATACTCCACAATCACACTGCTATCTGCCCAATCAGGAGGAGAGGAGCCACAATATACCACAATCACGCTGCTATCTGCCCAATCAGGAGGAGAGGAACCACAATACACCACAATCACTCTGCTATCTGCCCAATCAGGAGGAGAGGAACCACAATACTCCACAATCACGCTGCTATCTTCCCAATCAGGAGAAGAGGATCCACAATACTCCACAATCATGCTGCTATCTTCCCAATCAGGAGGAGAGGAACCACAACACTCCACAATCACACTGCTAACTGCCCAATCAGGAGGAGAGGAACCACAATACTCCACAATCACGCTGCTACCTGCCCAATCAGGAGGAGAGGATCCACAATACTCCACAATCACACTTCTACCTGCCCAATCAGGAGGAGAGGAACCACAATACTCCACAATCACACTGCTACCTGCCCAATCAGGAGGAGAGGAACCACAATACTCCACAATCATGCTGCTATCTGCCCAATCCTAATCAGGAGGAAAGGAACCACAAACTGCGTGTTTTGGTTCCTCTCCTACTGATTGGGCAGATCATGCCGTTATTAGCCAAATCAGTAGGAGGGTAGCCACAATCATGTTGCTATCTGCCCAATCAGGAGGAGATGACCAACAATATGCCACAATCATGCTGCTTTCTACTAGGGATCTGCGCCGGACCATTTTTGCTGGATTTGGTTCTGATTCATCGTTCGGCTTTGGTTTGGATTTGCCAAACCTGCCGTGACTGGTTTTGGATTTGGATTTTTTTTTACAAACATTGACAAAAAATGCTAAAATCACATAATTTGGGCTTTTATGTTCCTATGTTATTATTAACCCCAACAACATTAATTTCCAGTCATTTACAGTCAATTTAGACCACCTCACAGCTCACATTACTGTTTTCACCACTATTGGCCAAAGGTTGCAGTGAGCTGGATGGTTACTAAGCAACAGACACCACAGTTTAAAGCACATCTATGAAACATTGCCACTCACTACTGAGTCACTGTGCTTGTGTGTTATGAACACAATGAAGGCTAAGGCCAAAGGAGTCACTATACTTATACACACAGAGGGCTACTGCCCAAGGAGTCACGGTGCTTATAAACACAGAGGGCTACTGCCCAAGGAGTCACGGTGCTTATACACACAGAGGGCTACTGCACAAGGAGTCACAGTGCATATACACACAGAGGGTGTGAGGATACCGGGGGACCTGGGAATCCCGGGGTTCAGGATCACACAGTGGAGCGGGTTATAATGACGGCAAGATGAACTTTATTCATGGAGACACAGAAATCCAGCCAACAGTAAGCAGGGTTATAGCAATACAGTCCACTCAGAGTTCAACAAAGTATTTCCCAGCTGCTCTATATCTCCTCCCTACCTGGCCAGCAATGGCAGCTGTATCAGGGCACACAGAGCTGTTATATATCTCCACCCAACCTGGCCAGCAATGACAGCTGTAGCAAGGCACACAGAGCTGCTCTATATCTCCTCCCTACCTGGCCAGCAATGGCAGCTGTATCAGGGCACACAGAGCTGTTATATATCTCCACCCAACCTGGCCAGCAATGACAGCTATAGCAGAGCACACAGAGCTGCTGTATATCTCCTCCCTACCTGGCCAGCAATGGCAGCTGTAGCAGGGCACACAGAGCTGCTGTATATCTTCTCCTTACCTGGCCAGCAATGACAGCTATAGCAGAGCACACAGAGCTGCTCTATATCTCCTCCCTACCTGGCCAGCAATGGCAGCTGTAGCAGGGCACACAGAGCTGCTATATATCTAAAGACACTAAGAGGGGACAACACCCCAATCTTCAGAGTCACACTGTACTCACACACTTACCCACAATTACCCTTGCTGCACCACCCTACTTCCTTCTCTCTCTCTCATTGGTGGGCCCTGGTGTCAGTCTTTCCAGAGAGGAAGGAGGAGGGCTTTGTAACACTCCCTTACTGTGTGCTGCTGGCAAACTTCCTGTATTAGACTTATGCAGACTGAGGGCTTCAATTTAAGAACACAGAACTGGGTCATGGGATTAATTCTATTCAACATGCAGGGAAGTCCTAGAAGTCCTTCTTATGCCTCCTCACATACCTCCCCCTGCTTAAATCGAGGAGACAGACATGGTCCCAACATTGGAGTCCTGACTGTCGACTCGGCCCGAGGGTCTGGAAAGCTTGATATTTGTTTCCTCACATCTGGATAGCCCGTCAGTATTGTGATGTTCTCATCCCTTTTTGTGAGAAATGGAAAAGTTGAAACTTTGTAATACCAGACTCCAACTCAACAACCTCCCATTTTCCCCCCAAGGTTCTATTTAGCCAATACAATGGGTTATGGTCAGTGACAACAGTAAATTCCTTCCCATAAAGATATGGTTGTAGCTTCTTTAAGGCCCAGACTATGGCTAGACATTCTTTTTCGATAGTGGCATAGGCTATCTCTCGGTCAGCTAGTTTACGGGATAGATCCACAATTAGATGTTCCCTACCGTCTTCTCCCACTTGACTCAACACTGCCCCAAGTCCACACCCTGATGCGCCTGTCTGCACAATAAACTTTCTGTTGTAGTCAGGGGCAGCCAACACTGGGGCTCGAATCAGCAAGTCTTTTAAGGTCAAAAATCTTTTAAAATTCAGGAGTTTATGACGTGCAATAGCATTAACTGCATTTATGTTATTGAATGCACATGTGGCCTACAATATATAGGCAAAACATCAAGAACATTACATGAAAGATGGGCTGAACACCTGCGTAATATTAGGAGGGGTGTAACCAATCATTCATACTCCAAACACTTCCAGGAGATACACCAGAGTTCTGTGACGGGCATTAGACATATCATAGGTGTTAAAAAGGTAGAGGGCAATTGGCGCACTAAAGGCACAGAAATCTTTTTAGCTAAAGCGGAGATGAGATTAATATACGAAGCTAAAACATTGGAACCTTATGGTCTAAATGCAGATTTTGAACTGAAATGGTTCCTATGAGATTTCTTCATTGTGTTTAATTTTATCTTTTTATCACCTTATCTCTCTGTTTTATGTATTTAAGATCTTTTACTCTACCCATTTTATTTATTATGTCTTATGGAGTATATCTTATATATGATTTTATGCTTTATTTTAATGGGATCTTCTCTTAATTTGTACATATATATTTGTATCCTGTTTTTATATGTCATTATGCTATATTCTGTACAACAGTGGACCCGCTGAGTATTTAGTATTAGTATATGTGCATTGAGATTTTACATCGGATACCTTGGATCTACATATAGGATCCGATCGTCAACTACTAGATATGGAACTTTATATTATATAAAGAGCGAATGATACATATGTATATTATAAGCATCAGCACCTTGAACCTGTGCTCGTTTAATAGCAATGCCGGGACCCTGTAGATATACATATATATTAGATGGGACCAGGTGATGCGGTCCAAATAGGTAAAGCACATAGTTTCCATGGGAACTGGAAGATAAGTGATGCACTCCACAGAGTGGAACGCACCACAAGGAAGCGCCTGTAACATGAGGGTTAGTAGTCCCTATTGCGGGGCCGACATATACGTCATATGTACACGCCCACCCACGTGATGCGTTCCAGATAGGTGGAACGCATCATGAAACTACAAGTCCCCGCTGTTAACAGGAAGTCAGGTGGAACACACCACGAGGAAACGCTACTGACATAGAGGATTGAACGGAGCTGTCCAATCTTGCAGGGAATACGAAGTAAGTGGGAATTATTTTAAAGAGGCAATTCGTGCAAGTTGCAGCTTTTATTTCTTCATAGCCACACCCATGATTTGGAGGTTGGGCATATTGGTACCCTATATAAGTTCTGGTTATTTTATCCATCACACACCTTGACAAAGACCTGTTTGAGGGGTTGAAACGCGTTGGTGTTTTCTCTGATGGTGACTGCTGACTGAGGAGTACCTACATTGGGAAAGGTAGTGCTCTATAGGGGGAGTGGAATACCCCTATATGTTCAACATTCTACCTTTCTTAAAAGGTCTGTAACGGTACGCGGCCATCTGTTTTATCTGTACTATTTCAAATAAATGTTTATGGTTTTATGCTATGTTGGCATCCCTTCTTTTATATCTTCTATATATTGGGACTGAGAACCTATATGAAGGGAAGGAGAGCCATAGCGAGGAACCACTACAGTAAGAAGTGAAGTAACCAGACACTTTTGAAGAATACAGCATTTTGGAGTACCACTATCCATAAAGACTGAGTATTTTTGGAACTTTCATACATTTACCTTTGTAAAAAAAAGAGGACTTTGTCTATTGAGACGGATTATATATTATAAGCTATTATTGGCCACATAATACTGGTACAATCCCTGACACTTGGAGCGCTTGAGACTTTGTTTGTATTTTGCCAAGTCTTTTAAGGTGTTGAAAGCTTGCTCACATTCAACAGTCCATTCAATATTTCGAGCATATCTCTTTTTGGTCAAGTCTGTCAGAGCCTTGGCCATGGTGCTGTAATGTGGTATAAATTTCCTGTAATAGCCAGCGACTCCAAGGAGCGCCTGCACTTGTTTCTGGTTGACAGGTTGGGGCCAATTGGCAATAGCCTCCACCTTTGCCAGATCAGGTCTGATAGCACCTCCTCAGACCCGATGTCCTAGGTACTGAACCTCAGCCATCCCCATCTGACACTTATCTGGGCATATGGTGAGTCCAGCCTGTCTATTCCTCTTCAGCACTTCTGTCACCTGAATTAAATGCTCCTCCCAGGTATGGCTGAAGATGGCAATGTCATCTAAGTAGGCTTGGGAAAAGTCTTGACACCCCTCCAAGAGGTCATTAACCATTTGCTGGAATGTGGCAGGGGCGTTCTTCATCCTGAAAGTCATGGTAGTCTACTCAAAGAGTCCTTTCGGTGTGATGAAGGCAGAATGCTCCTGGGCCTCTTTGGTAAGTGGGATTTGCCAGTAGCCTTTGCTCAAGTCCAGTGTTGAGACAAACTCAGCCCCTTCAATCCGATCCAGTAGCTCATCAACATGGAGCACAGGGTAAGCGTCAGTGGTGGTGACTTGATTCAATTTGCGATAGTCCACACAAAACCATGTGGTTCCATCTTTTTTGGGAACCAAAACAACCCCAGCAGCCCATGGGCTTTTAGATGGCACTATAACCCCCAAAGCTAGCATCTCCTCAATCTCAGCCTTTAACTGCCTCATAACACCCAGAGTCATCTGGTAAGTGACTTGTCGGATGGGCTTAGCACTCCCAGTATCCATGTGGTGGGCGGTCAGATGAGTTCGACCAGGTAGACAAGAAAACTGGGCCTGTTCAGCCTCTAAGATCCTCCACATCTCTTGCTGCTAGGCTGCATTCAACTGTTGTCCCACCTGGACTGATTCCACTCCTTTCTTCTCTTTAGCAGCTCTCAAAGGGTCAAGCAATGGATCAGTTTCTGGTGTCTCCATCGGAGGACAACATACAGCCATTGTTACTACTTGACGATCATGATAAGCCTTAATTCGATTTATATGGAAGGTGCGTAGGTACTTTCGTCCCTTATCCAGGGCAATCATGTAATTGACTGGTCCGGTGTGCCTTACCACGGTATACAGTCCTTTCCATGTGGCCTGCAGTTTGTTTCTTCACACTGGGATAAGCACCATTACTTTTTGCCCTGGATGCAACTCTCGGTCTTGAGCGTGGGCATCATACCATTCCTTTTGTCTCTCTTGTGATTCCCTGAGATGCTCTTGGGTTAACTGTAGCAATTTTCTCATGTGGTTCCGCATATTCTTTACATATTGTAAAATGGGTTGCTGGTGTACTTGGAAAGTTCCCGCCCAGCTCTCTTTGACCAGGTCTAGAGGCCCCCGCACTTTCCGGCCGTACAAAAGTTCAAATAGGGAATATCCAGTAGATGCCTGTGGGACGTCCCGATAAACGAATAGAAGCTGTTGAAGGGCTCTCTCCCAGTCCCTCCCCTCGGACTGCACGTAAAGCTTGTAGAAGTCTATTTAGCGTTCCATTGAAACGTTCACAGAGTCTGTGGATGATAAGAGGTGGTCCGAAGAGGTTGAACCCCCCACTTTTCCCACAGGGTTTGCATTAGTTCACCTTGGAATTGGGGTCCTTGATCTGTGACAACTTCCTGCGGGTATCCAAGCCGACTGAATATGTACGTCAATGCTTGCGCAACATGTTCTGTGTCAATAGATGATAGGGCCACAGCCTCAGGATAGCATGTAGCAAAGTCCACCAGTGTTAGGATGTACTTCTTTCCTGTATGACTGGGAATAACTAATGGTCCAACTAGGTCTATGGCAATATGGGCAAAGGGCTCCCCTATAATAGGTAATGGGTGCAGAGGAGCTTTTCACTGGGGCTTCCCTGGTCTCTGGCAGGTATCACAGGTGTCTCGATACTGCTTAATGTCTCTAGAGATCCGTGGCCAGAAGAAATTCTGCAACAGTCGGGCCAGTGTTTTATGGGTACCAAAATGCCCGGCCACTGGAATGTCATGAGCAAGGGCTAGTAATTGTGCTCTATTTGGTGTAGGTACCACCAACTGTTTAGTAGGCATGACTGTTTCTTGTCCAGACTAAAGAATGACCAAATGGTACAGCAATTCCTCTTCCCAAACTATCTTGCTCCCATCGGCTGTTTCCAACACCAGGTCAGCTGCGCTCCTTAATTTACTTAGGGAAGGGTCTATCCATTGGGGCTGTCGAAACTCGCTCCGGTCCACCTCCCCCAAGTCCATCTCTGAAGTACTGGACAAGGGACTGGAATCACTCACCATTGTGGTCCGGGTAGGTTGGTTCTGTTCTGTATCTATCACCTGGGTCACTGCTCTTTGGGTTTGGCTCTGGGTCACCACTTGAACAAAGCGTGTCACCAGTCCCTGATCATACCCGAGAATGACCTTGGCTGGTAGCCCCTTGAGTACTCCGACCTCCACGATTCCTTGATCGGCTCCCTAGTCGAGATGTATCTTGGCGACGGGGATATTGGTCTGTTGTGCCCCGGCGGTGGCAATTCGTACATACTGTCCAGGAATCACCTGGGAGGTGGGAATCAGGTCTGGCTCAATCAATGTGAGTGAGGCCCCAGAATCTCGTAGGCCCTATACCTGCTGGTCCTCTACCAACACAGGCTGTAAGTGCCCCTGCATATTCTGAGGAGTTGCCTGCTCCTCCCCCAGAACCAGGTTTACAATATACACCCCATCCATCATCTCGGCCGCATCTGACTAGATGACCTCCTCGCAATAATCCTCCATGGGGTAACATACCACAGAGACTGGGGCCAGTCTAGCCCCAGGGAATGGCCCTCGCATGCATGGACAGGTCCTCAACAAGTGTCCTGGTTGATTGCAGCGGTAACACTTATGAGGTCCTGGGTTATCCACTTTGAATCTGGGTGGCTGATAAGAGATGTTTTTGATAGGGCCTCCTCTACTACTATCATTTATGCGTGGTTCTCTGTTAGGGAGCTTCTCCACTCGTGGGGCTCTTGTACCACCTGTTGCACTGAAGTCTCTTCATTCAGGACGGTTAGCTGTATATTCATCAGCCCATTCTGCAGCTTGGTCAGGTGTGCTGGGCTTCCGGTCTGCGACCCACTCCCGTACCTCTGGTGCCATCTTAATCATTAGTTGTTCTACTACGATTATGTTGATGATATGCTCCACAGTAGAGGCCTGTCTACCCTCAAGCCATTTTCCACAGGTTTGCTGTAGCTGACTGGCAAACTCTTGGTAGGAAGCAGTCCCACTTTTGCTCAGTGTCCTGAATTTGAGATGATAAGATTCTGCCGTGATCTGAAAGTTAGCCAGCAATGCCTTCTTTGTACAGGTGTAGGCTCCACATTCCTGGGGAGTTAGAGCCAGGTAAGCTTCCAGAGCTCTACCGGTGAGAGTTGGCCCCAAGTACTCCCATGAGATTCTCAAAGATCTGGAGGTGAGTGTCAATGTCAGTTTCATTCTCTCGAAATGTGGGAACATCCTTAAATCCCAAGCGCCACTTCTCTTGTTCAGCCCCTCTGGGCAATAGCACAGTTCCGCTGCTAGTAGGGATTTGTACCCCTAATATCGCTTGGATCACTCCAGCTCTCTTGTGTAGTTGCACTTTCACCTAGCGCCCCCAGCCAGCTCTGTAGTAGGGTGGGAGTAGCGGTGGTTGACTCGGGTAACCGACTGGAAGAAGTGCTTCCACTGCCTGTCGGTCCTTCTATATCATCACTCAGGTGGTCGGGATCCTCTGGGTGTGCACGATCCCATTCCAACAAGCACAGTACCAGAATCTCCTGGGTGTCAGTCCCATTATACGCAATTCCCTTCATCCTGCAAAATCCTTGCAGGTGCGATTTCCGGGCTGTCCGGTAAAACTTCTCCTGTCCTCTCATGACGTTTTCAATTTGGCCGCCGGTTGCAACTCCTGACTGACTCTCCATGATGATATTCTCTGGTGTTAGCGTTGCTTCTACTCACTCCCCTGGAATAACTGCAGGAACTGTGTGACATGCCACCGCTGCCACCAAATGTGAGGATACCGGGTGACCTGGGTATCCCGGGGTTCAGGGATCACACAGTGGAGCAGGTTATAATGAAGGCAAGATGAACTTTATTCAAGGAGACACAGAAATCCAGCAAACAGTAAGCAGGGTTATATCAATACAGTCCACTCATACAGCAGCTGGAAAATACTTTGCTGAACTCTATCTCCTCCCTACCTGGCCAGCAATGACAGCTGTAGCAGGGCACACAGAGCTGCTGTATATCTCCCTGCCTGGCCAGCAATGGCAGCTGTAGCAGGGCACACAGAGCTGCTGTATATCTCCTCCCTACCTGGTCAACAATGAAAGCTGTAGCAAGGCACATAGAGCTGCTCTATATCTCCTCCCTACCTGGTCAGCAATGACAGCTGTAGCAGGGCACACAGAGCTGCTGTATATCTCCTCCCTACCTGGCCAGCAGTGACAGCTGTAGCAGGGCACACAGAGCTGCTCTATATCTCCTCCCTACCTGGTCAGCAATGACAGCTGTAGCAGGGCACACAGAGCTGCTGTATATCTCCTCCCTACCTGGCCAGCAGTGACAGCTGTAGCAGGGCACACAGAGCTGCTCTATATCTCCTCCCTACCTGGTCAGCAATGACAGCTGTAGCAGGGCACACAGAGCTGCTGTATATCTCCTCCCTACCTGGCCAGCAGTGACAGCTGTAGCAGGGCACACAGAGCTGCTCTATATCTCCTCCCTACCTGGTCAGCAATGACAGCTGTAGCAGGGCACACAGAGCTGCTGTATATCTCCCTGCCTGGCCAGCAATGGCAGCTGTATCAGGGCACACAGAGCTGCTATATATCTCCTCCTTGCCTGGCCAGCAATGGCAGCTGTAGCAGGGCACACAGAGCTGCTGTATATCTCCTCTCTACCTGGCCAGCAATGAAAGCTGTAGCAGGGCACACAGATCTGCTATATATCTAAAGACACTGAGAGAGGACAACACCCCAACCTCCAGAGTCACACTGTACTCGCACACTTCCCCACAATTCCCCTTGCTGCACCACCCTACTTCCTTGTCTCTCTCTCATTGGTGGGCCCTGGTATCAGTCTTTCCAGAGAAGAAGGAGGAGGGCTTTTGTAACAGGAACACTCCCTTACTGTCTGCTGCTGGCAAACTTCCTGTATGAGACTTATGCAGACTGAGGGCTTCAATTTAAGAACACAGAAATGGGTCATGGGGTTAACTCTTTTCAACATGCATGCAAGTCCTAGAAGTCCTTTCCCTTGCCTCCTCACAGAGGGCTATTGCCCAAGGAGTAACGGTGCTTATACACACAGATAGCTATTACCCAAGGAGTCACAGTGCTTATACACACAGAGAGATACTGCCCAAGGAGTCACGGTGCTTTTAATTTATACACAGAGGGCTAAGGCCCTGATTCAGAGCTGAACGCTCTGAGCAGAACGCTCGCTCTGAATCGGGGCCCTCCTCCATGAAAAAGGAGCGGCCTCCTGGCCGCTCGCAGAGCTGTGGGTGACCACCCACAGCATATGCGAGTGGCCAAAAAGATGGTCACGATGGTCTTGACCATCGCGACCATCGGACTTGCGACGGAGACCCTGCGGTAGGGTCTCCCTGCCACAAGCCCTGGAGTGATTTTGGCTCTATCAGAGCCACAATCACTCCCACTGACATCACTAGTGATGTCAGTGGGGCCGGCTTCAGACGGTAGGCGTTCCCATGGGAACGCCTCCGTCTGGCAGGCACGCCCACCAAAGTGGGCGTGCTGTCAATCACCATCAACAGCACGCCCCCTTTGGTGCGAGACCCGGAGCGATGGAAAGCCCGTTGCTCGTTGTGTCTCGCGCATGTGCACGACGGAGCTCCCTCCGTCGTGCGCATGCGCAGTGGGGAACATCGACCCGCTTGCGAGCGTACTGCCGCTCGTGAGCGGGTCTGAATGACCCCCTAAGGCCCAATGAGTCACAGTGCTTGTATACACAGAGGGCTATGGGCCAAGGAGCCATGGTGCCTGTGTATACACAGTGGGGGTACAGCACCAAAAAATATGTTTTTTTTAAACTTCTAACTTTCCTGAAATTTTTGTTTATTTTTTTAAACTTTATTTTTGTACACACAGCTACTTGTGAGTCTTTGATCAGCAGAGTATAGCGCAGCATATATCAGTGTGCAGTGTGCGCCTTATACACAGTCACTTTACCAGCACAGCCACTTGTGAGTCTCTGGACACAGCCAGTATCACTATCAGCAGAGCAGTGCGCAGCGTGGGAGTGAAATGGAGCAGAGTATCCTTATATAGAGGCAAACTCTCGCGAGAATCCGACATCAGGAGGATGATGTTCAGCCTCGCAGTGGGATCCGAGTTAGGCTGGAACACCCGAGCCACTTCTCGGGTGAACTCAGATCTCCATTGTTCGGATTCCACAGAATCCGAACCACACATCCCTACTTTCTACCCAATCAGGAGAAGAGGAGCCACAATAACACTGCGATCTTCCCAATCAGGAGGAGAGGAGCCACAATATGTCACAATCACACTGCTATCTGCCCAATCAGGAGGAGAGGATCCACAATATGTCACAATCACACTGCTATCTGCCCAATCAGGAGGAGAGGATCCACAATATGTCACAATCACACTGCTATCTGCCCAATCAGGAGGAGAGGATCCACAATATGTCACAATCACACTGCTATCTGCCCAATCAGGAGGAGAGGATCCACAATATGTCACAATCACACTGCTATCTGCCCAATCAGGAGGAGAGGAGCCACAATACTCCACAATCACACTGCTATCTGCCCAATCAGGAGGAGAGGAGCCACAATACTCCACAATCATGCTGCTATCTGCCCAATCAGGAGGAGAGGAGCCACAATACTCCATAATCACTCTGCAATCTGCCCAATCAGGAGGAGAGGAGCCACAATATGTCACAATCACGCTGCTATCTGCCCAATCAGGAGGAGAGGAACCACAATACTCCACAATCACACTGCTATCTGCCCAATCAGGAGGAGAGGATCCACAATATGTCACAATCACTCTGCTATCTGCCCAATCAGGAGGAGAGGATCCACAATATGTCACAATCACACTGCTATCTGCCCAATCAGGAGGAGAGGAGCCACAATATGTCACAATCACACTGCTATCTGCCCAATCAGGAGGAGAGGAGCCACAATATGTCACAATCACACTGCTATCTGCCCAATCAGGAGGAGAGGAGCCACAATATGCATACAATGAGGGCAATTAATATAGTGCTCTCACAGGGTAGACACTATTTTATTACTATCTTAGGCGGGAATTATAGTTTATTTTTATTAGGATAGCAATAGTTTACATTGTAATAATTATATTAAAGAGGCAAAAAAATTAACTTTTAATTGTGGTACAAAAATGTTTTTATGTCTTGGACAATGTTAATTACTTTATGTCTATAGAATCATAATTAATAATCTTTGTAGCTGAGTTTTATTTTTTTTGCATGGAGTTTTGACCACAACACCAGCAATTTGGTCATTTCTACACCAATGGACATCAACGCAGTTTTCAAAAGCGCAGAATAGTAAATTTATCAGACTGCCGGCAATGTCCAGCTGTGTTAGACCCTTGGCAAAGCTACTGCTCAGTAAATTTATTCTTTATCTTAGACTTAGATTAGATACATGGTATGGTGAAGTTGGTTTCTGCACACATTGTTTGTGGTGGAGAAGGTGACATCTTGGTCAGGTTACACTCAGGTTGGTCTCTAAATTAGCAGAAGCAGCAGTGTGAGCACAGAGAGGGTTGCACCATACTGGAGACTGGCATGTGAGTCGCTTGTGACAGTCGGTGCTGACGTGCTGTTTGGTGATTGGGTCGCTCTTTGGAATGAAGCCTGCACTTGTCGACCATTCAGAGATTGAGGAGGACGGAAGTTATTCATCATTGTCTCTAAATTTCCTGAGACGTTGTGCTTAAGAGCAGATGAGAAAGTTTGAATCTGGAAAATAATTTTGGATGTAACTAATAGAGAACACAGAATAGAGAAATATAAGAGAAATCTGCTAGTATAGAGCATAGCACATTATTCATACTAACACACCTGGAGCTGGAAGAGATGGACACAATATGGTTTAGAGAAGATATGATGGGGAATGTGGAAAAGAAATATCTGCACCAATGACAACAATGTGAGCAAAGTGACCAGTAGAGAAGGAAAAGTGACCAGAAATGAAGAGTTATGGTAGACTTACCCCTGTTAACTCTATTTCTTTGAACTCCATAGGGTCCACAGGGATTTCCATGGGGTATAGTTGGTAGGAGTGAGCCATGCACCAATCAGTTAAAGCTTTATCTCCCAGGATGCACTGGCCCTACACATATACCCCACCCCCAGCCACTGGCAGCCAGTTTTGTAAGCAAGCCCAAGGCAGGGGTGGAAGAGAGGAGAAGGTAGAACAAACTACACAAGAAAAACACTGACAGAAGATGAGGGAATCAGTGATCGAGTGAAAAATACCCAATGAAGCCAGGTGCATCAGGGTGGGCGCCCCGTGGCAACGCAAGAAGAAAAATAAATGTCCTCTTTGTTGGCGCACTAAGGGGTAAATTTACTAAGAAATGAGTTTGGTCGAGATGACAATCTCGGGTGTTTTTAGGAAAGTTTTTCATCTCGCAAAATTGGTTTTCTCACTTTTCTTTCTCTCCCGAGATGTAAATCTTGCCTTTACTCGCCATCGGCAAAAATCGGTAATGTTAATACATGCTATCACAGTGTGTCTGCCCACAGAATTGGATATCTGCGGAGAACGTCGCGGGACATAAGGGTGAGTATTGGCTTTTTCTTTCAGGTTTTTCACTTTATGTTGACACCTGCTACCCGATGTTCAGGGCCACTTAAGTCAATGTATGTATGTATGTATGTGTGTAATAAAACTTTAATTTCATGGTGTGTGTAGTGGTTTTTTACTAATTTCTTTCCCAGTGAACTACAGGTGCCAGCAGGCCCTTAATGCATGGTACTTGTGGTTCTCCAAGTACTAGCATGCGGGGGAGGCTTGCTGGCACCTGTAGTTCGACTGGAAAGACAATGTATATTTTTCTAATTTTACACAACAAGGACAAGTTACCAGAAATAAAGAGTTATGGTAGACTTAACCCGCCACCCACCGCCCAGGGGTGGCAGGGATAGCCCCCCCTTGCTTGGAGGGGTACTCAACTCCCCAGGGATCCCTGGCCTGGGATGACTAGCAGTCAGGACTGATGCTGCGGCTGGGGGGCGTGGTCAAAGGGCTTCCCTGTCTGTGGCATCAGCCCCCCGCTAGTAAGGGTCCAGGGCTGGTTTTAAATATAGGGGTACCCCTATGCATTTTTTTGCCCCTATATTTAAAACCAGCCCTGCTGCCTGGTGCTGGTACCTAATTTACTGGGTAACCCTATTCATTTTGTTCCCCATAATTTTAGGTACCAGGACAGGCTGGCAATTTCGGGGCTGGTTAGTGTTTTTTTTGGGGGGGAACCTCACGTCATTTAAAAAAAAAAAAAAAATTATTACAGGTACACCACAAGCTGCCAGCACATATATCAGTGATACTGTATGTACAGGCTGCTAGCTGGGGAGAGTCACATATATCCCTGATACTGTATGTGCAGGCTGCTAGCTGGGGAGAGTCACATATCACTGATACTGTATGTGCAGGCTGCTAGCTGGGGAGAGTCACATATATCACTGATACTGTATGTGCAGGCTGCTAGCTGGGGAGAGTCACATATATCACTGATACTGTATGTGCAGGCTGCTAGCTGGGGAGAGTCACATATATCACTGATACTGTATGTACAGGCTGCTAGCTGGGGAGAGTCACATATATCACTGATACTGTATGTGCAGGCTGCTAGCTGGGGAGAGTCACATATATCACTGATACTGTATGTGCAGGCTGCTAGCTGGGGAGAGTCACATATATCACTGATACTGTATGTGCTGCTAGCTGGGGAGAGTCACATATATCACTGATACTGTATATACAGGCTGCTAGCTGGGGAGAGTCACATATATCACTGATACTGTATGTGCAGGCTGCTAGCTGGGGAGAGTCACATATATCACTGATACTGTATGTGCAGGCTGCTAGCTGGGGAGAGTCACATATATCACTGATACTGTATATACAGGCTGCTAGCTGGGGAGAGTCACATATATCACTGATACTGTATGTGCTGCTAGCTGGGGAGAGTCACATATATCACTGATACTGTATGTGCAGGCTGCTAGCTGGGGAGAGTCACATATATCACTGATACTGTATGTGCAGGCTGCTAGCTGGGGATAATCACATATATCACTGATACTGTATGTACAGGCTGCTAGCTGGGGAGAGTCACATATATCACTGATACTGTATGTGCAGGCTGCTAGCTGGGGAGAGTCACATATATCACTGATACTGTATGTGCTGCTAGCTGGGGAGAGTCACATATATCACTGATACTGTATGTACAGGCTGCTAGCTGGGGAGAGTCACATATCACTGATACTGTATGTGCAGGCTGCTAGCTGGGGAGAGTCACATATATCACTGATACTGTATGTGCTGCTAGCTGGGGAGAGTCACATATCACTGATACTGTATGTGCAGGCTGCTAGCTGGGGAGAGTCACATATATCACTGATACTGTATGTGCTGGCTGCTAGCTGGGGATAATAACATACATCACTGATACTGTATGTACAGGCTGCTAGCTAGGGAGAGTCACATATCACTGATACTGTATGTGCTGCTAGCTGGGGAGAGTCACATATATCACTGATACTGTATGTACAGGCTGCTAGCTGGGGATAATAACATACATCACTGATACTGTATGTACAGGCTGCTAGCTAGGGAGAGTCACATATCACTGATACTGTATGTGCAGGCTGCTAGCTGAGGAGAGTCACATATATCACTGATACTGTATGTGCTGCTAGCTGGGGAGAGTCACATATATCACTGATACTGTATGTGCAGGCTGCTAGCTGGGGAGAGTCACATATGTCACTGATACTGTATGTACAGGCTGCTAGCTAGGGAGAGTCACATATCACTGATACTGTATGTGCTGCTAGCTGGGGAGAGTCACATATCACTGATACTGTATGTGCTGCTAGCTGGGGAGAGTCACATATCACTGATACTGTATGTGCAGGCTGCTAGCTGGGGATAATCACATATATCACTGATACTGTATGTGCTGGCTGCTAGCTGGGGATAATAACATACATCACTGATACTGTATGTACAGGCTGCTAGCTAGGGAGAGTCACATATCACTGATACTGTATGTGCTGCTAGCTGGGGAGAGTCACATATATCACTGATACTGTATGTACAGGCTGCTAGCTGGGGATAATAACATACATCACTGATACTGTATGTACAGGCTGCTAGCTAGGGAGAGTCACATATCACTGATACTGTATGTGCTGCTAGCTGGGGAGAGTCACATATATCACTGATACTGTATGTACAGGCTGCTAGCTGGGGATAATAACATACATCACTGATACTGTATGTACAGGCTGCTAGCTAGGGAGAGTCACATATCACTGATACTGTATGTGCAGGCTGCTAGCTGAGGAGAGTCACATATATCACTGATACTGTATGTGCTGCTAGCTGGGGAGAGTCACATATATCACTGATACTGTATGTGCAGGCTGCTAGCTGGGGAGAGTCACATATGTCACTGATACTGTATGTGCAGGCTGCTAGCTGAGGAGAGTCACATATATCACTGATACTGTATGTGCTGCTAGCTGGGGAGAGTCACATATATCACTGATACTGTATGTGCAGGCTGCTAGCTGGGGAGAGTCACATATATCACTGATACAGTATGTGCAGGCTGCTAGCTGGGGAGAGTCACATATATCACTGATACAGTATGTGCAGGATGCTAGCTGGGGAGAGTCACATATATCACTGATACTGTATGTGCAGGCTGCTAGCTGGGGAGAGTCACATATATCACTGATACTGTATGTGCAGGCTGCTAGCTGGGGAGAGTCACATATATCACTGATACTGTATGTGCAGGCTGCTAGCTGGGGATAATAACATACATCACTGATACTGTATGTACAGGCTGCTAGCTGGGGAGAGTCACATATCACTGATACTGTATGTGCAGGCTGCTAGCTGGGGAGAGTCACATATATCACTGATACAGTATATGCAGGATGCTAGCTGGGGAGAGTCACATATATCACTGATACTGTATGTACAGGATGATAGCTGGGGAGAGTCACATATATTACTGATACAGTATGTGCGGGCTGCTAGCTGGGGAGAGTCACATATATCACTGATACTGTATGTGCAGGCTGCTAGCTGGGGAGAGTCACATATATCACTGATACTGTATGTGCTGCTAGCTGGGGAGAGTCACATATCACTGATACTGTATGTGCTGCTAGCTGGGGAGAGTCACATATATCACTGATACTGTATGTGCAGGCTGCTAGCTGGGGAGAGTCACATATCACTGATACTGTATGTGCAGGCTGCTAGCTGGGGAGAGTCACATATATCACTGATACTGTATGTGCAGGCTGCTAGCTGGGGAGAGTCACATATGTCACTGATACTGTATGTGCAGGCTGCTAGCTGGGGAGAGTCACATATCACTGATACTGTATGTGCAGGCTGCTAGCTGGGTAGAGACACATATGTCACTGATACTGTATGTGCTGCTAGCTGGGGAGAGTCACATATATCACTGATACTGTATGTGCAGGCTGCTAGCTGGGTAGAGTCACATATATCACTGATACTGTATGTGCTGCTAGCTGGGGAGAGTCACATATATCACTGATACTGTATGTACAGGCTGCTAGCTGGGGAGAGTCACATATATCACTGATACTGTATGTACAGGCTGCTAGCTGGGGAGAGTCACATATATCACTGATACTGTATGTGCAGGCTGCTAGCTGGGGAGAGTCACATATATCACTGATACTGTATGTACAGGCTGCTAGCTGGGGATAATAACATACATCACTGATACTGTATGTACAGGCTGCTAGCTAGGGAGAGTCACATATCACTGATACTGTATGTGCAGGCTGCTAGCTGAGGAGAGTCACATATATCACTGATACTGTATGTGCTGCTAGCTGGGGAGAGTCACATATATCACTGATACTGTATGTGCAGGCTGCTAGCTGAGGAGAGTCACATATATCACTGATACTGTATGTGCTGCTAGCTGGGGAGAGTCACATATATCACTGATACTGTATGTGCAGGCTGCTAGCTGGGGATAATCACATATATCACTGATACAGTATGTGCAGGCTGCTAGCTGGGGAGAGTCACATATATCACTGATACTGTATGTGCAGGCTGCTAGCTGGGGATAATCACATATATCACTGATACAGTATGTGCAGGATGCTAGCTGGGGAGAGTCACATATATCACTGATACTGTATGTGCAGGCTGCTAGCTGGGGAGAGTCACATATATCACTGATACTGTATGTGCAGGCTGCTAGCTGGGGAGAGTCACATATATCACTGATACTGTATGTGCAGGCTGCTAGCTGGGGATAATAACATACATCACTGATACTGTATGTACAGGCTGCTAGCTGGGGAGAGTCACATATCACTGATACTGTATGTGCAGGCTGCTAGCTGGGGAGAGTCACATATATCACTGATACAGTATATGCAGGATGCTAGCTGGGGAGAGTCACATATATCACTGATACTGTATGTACAGGATGATAGCTGGGGAGAGTCACATATATTACTGATACAGTATGTGCGGGCTGCTAGCTGGGGAGAGTCACATATATCACTGATACAGTATGTGCAGGCTGCTAGCTGGGGAGAGTCACATATCACTGATACAGTATGTGCTGCTAGCTGGGGAGAGTCACATATATCACTGATACTGTATGTGCAGGCTGCTAGCTGGGGAGAGTCACTGATACTGTATGTGCAGGCTGCTAGCTGGGGAGAGTCACATATGTCACTGATACTGTATGTGCAGGCTGCTAGCTGGGGAGAGTCACATATCACTGATACTGTATGTGCAGGCTGCTAGCTGGGTAGAGACACATATGTCACTGATACTGTATGTGCTGCTAGCTGGGGAGAGTCACATATATCACTGATACTGTATGTGCTGCTAGCTGGGGAGAGTCACATATATCACTGATACTGTATGTACAGGCTGCTAGCTGGGGAGAGTCACATATATCACTGATACTGTATGTGCAGGCTGCTAGCTGGGGAGAGTCACATATATCACTGATACTGTATGTGCTGCTAGCTGGGGAGAGTCACATATATCACTGATACTGTATGTGCAGGCTGCTAGCTGGGGAGAGTCACATATATCACTGATACTGTATGTGCAGGCTGCTAGCTGGGGATAATCACATATATCACTGATACAGTATGTGCAGGCTGCTAGCTGGGGAGAGTCACATATATCACTGATACAGTATGTGCAGGATGCTAGCTGGGGAGAGTCACATATATCACTGATACTGTATGTGCAGGCTGCTAGCTGGGGAGAGTCACATATATCACTGATACTGTATGTGCAGGCTGCTAGCTGGGGAGAGTCACATATATCACTGATACTGTATGTGCAGGCTGCTAGCTGGGGATAATAACATACATCACTGATACTGTATGTACAGGCTGCTAGCTGGGGAGAGTCACATATCACTGATACTGTATGTGCAGGCTGCTAGCTGGGGAGAGTCACATATATCACTGATACAGTATATGCAGGATGCTAGCTGGGGAGAGTCACATATATCACTGATACTGTATGTGCAGGCTGCTAGCTGGGGAGAGTCACATATATCACTGATACTGTATGTGCAGGCTGCTAGCTGGGGAGAGTCACATATATCACTGATACTGTATGTGCAGGCTGCTAGCTGGGGAGAGTCACATATCACTGATACAGTATGTGCAGGCTGCTAGCTGGGGAGAGTCACATATCACTGATACTGTATGTGCTGCTAGCTGGGGAGAGTCACATATATCACTGATACTGTATGTGCAGGCTGCTAGCTGGGGAGAGTCACATATCACTGATACTGTATGTGCAGGCTGCTAGCTGGGGAGAGTCACATATATCACTGATACTGTATGTGCAGGCTGCTAGCTGGGGAGAGTCACTGATACAGTATTTGCAGGCTGCTAGCTGGGGAGAGTCACATATGTCACTGATACTGTATGTGCAGGCTGCTAGCTGGGGAGAGTCACATATGTCACTGATACTGTATGTGCAGGCTGCTAGCTGGGGAGAGTCACATATCACTGATACTGTATGTGCAGGCTGCTAGCTGGGTAGAGACACATATGTCACTGATACTGTATGTGCTGCTAGCTGGGGAGAGTCACATATATCACTGATACTGTATGTGCAGGCTGCTAGCTGGGGAGAGTCACATATCACTGATACTGTATGTGCAGGCTGCTAGCTGGGGAGAGTCACATATCACTGATACTGTATGTGCAGGCTGCTAGCTGGGGAGAGTCACATATCACTGATACTGTATGTGCAGGCTGCTAGCTGGGGAGAGTCACATATATCACTGATACTGTATGTGCTGCTAGCTGGGGAGAGTCACATATATCACTGATACTGTATGTGCAGGCTGCTAGCTGGGGAGAGTCACATATATCACTGATACTGTATGTGCAGGCTGCTAGCTGGGGATAATCACATATATCACTGATACAGTATGTGCAGGCTGCTAGCTGGGGAGAGTCACATATATCACTGATACTGTATGTGCAGGCTGCTAGCTGGGGAGAGTCACATATGTCACTGATACTGTATGTGCAGGCTGCTAGCTGGGGAGAGTCACATATATCACTGATACTGTATGTACAGGCTGCTAGCTGGGGACAGTCACATATATCACTGATACTGTAGGTGCAGGCTGCTAGCTGGGGAGAGTCACATATATCACTGATACTGTATGTGCAGGCTGCTAGCTGGGGAGAGTCACATATATCACTGATACAGTATGTGCAGGCTGCTAGCTGGGGATAATCACATATATCACTGATACAGTATGTGCAGGCTGCTAGCTGGGGAGAGTCACATATATCACTGATACTGTATGTACAGGCTGCTAGCTGGGGAGAGTCACATATATCACTGATACTGTATGTACAGGCTGCTAGCTGGGGAGAGTCACATATATCACTGATACTGTATGTGCAGGCTGCTAGCTGGGGAGAGTCACATATATCACTGATACTGTATGTACAGGCTGCTAGCTGGGGAGAGTCACATATATCACTGATACTGTATGTGCAGGCTGCTAGCTGGGGAGAGTCACATATATCACTGATACAGTATGTGCAGGCTGCTAGCTGGGGATAATCACATATATCACTGATACTGTATGTGCAGGCTGCTAGCTGGGGAGAGTCACATATATCACTGATACTGTATGTGCAGGCTGCTAGCTGGGGAGAGTCACTGATACTGTATGTGCAGGCTGCTAGCTGGGGCGAGATTTGCAGTAATAGTAAACACTGTAATCTCGGGTCAGTTATCTCATCTTCACTTGTAACTCGGGAGAGAAATCTCGATTTGCTTCACCATCAGAAAACTGACTTTCAGCTAAACTCGCTTCTTAGTAAATTTGCAAAACCAAGAAAACAAAACAAGCCCGAGTTTAGGCGATGTAAATCAAGATTAAACAAAAAAAAAATACCTGACCTATCTCGACTCTTAGTAAATTTACCCCTAGGAATGAGCATAAAATGTAAATTTTATTCATTAAATTTTAAAATACAAATGAACTCCTGACGTGAAATATGAAAAAAGATATTCTATATTATGAGCAATAAAAAAATATTAAATAAATGAGTGTGTCTTTTTTATCCCAATTGGTATTTATTATGTGGAATGATTAATCAACCTGAATCCTCATTATTATTATGCATCCAGTTTGCACTAAGGTCCTGACAATAGGGTTAGCAACTAATTCAGCCAATGTGGAGTGATATATCAGGAATGTGAGTTGTGATACTTCTAGTACCAGAGGCATCTACTAAGTAACAGCTCTCTGATTATAGAACAATGTTGCAATTCCAGTAACCACAAGTGTAGTTATAAGAACATCCCCTTAGCCTCTAGGTGTCGCTGTTGTATTAGAAATCATATACTGAAATGGCGCTCACATCTGTTGGTAATATAAATCACACAAAGGGCTCTATTTACTACAATCCGCATTTGTAATGCAGATTGTAGTGTGATATTACCGACTGAATTCGCATTGCGAATTCAGGTAATATCACAGGGATTTACTACAAATCCCTTGCAGGGACAGAGATTGCGATAAATCTCTGTCCCTGCGAATCCCCTTTGGAGCCTTATCACGGTATTTTTGCAAAAAATACTGTGATTAAGTGCCCGCGCATGCGCCGACCGGTCACCACTGCTACCCCCCCTCTGGCGCGAAGCCCCGCCCCCTGGCACTAAGCCCTGCCCCCCACAATCACGGCCCCCCCGCAACCCTACCTACCCCCCCGCGACCCCCCTCTCCCTTACTTACACTTACCTGCATGCTCCAGGCCTCCGGTGATGTTCTCCATTCCTCCGGTCAGGTGATCTCCCATACTGCACTGGGACCCGATCACCTGATGACCAGGCAGCAGGGCACTATGGGAGACCAGCTGACCAGAGGGGAGACATTACCGGAGGCCCGATCACCAGTCCCTGGAGTCAGGTAAGTGAATTTTTTTTTTAACAATTTTCTTTTCTTTTTTTTACAGTGATCAGCTTGTGGTCTGTTTAGACCACACAGCTGATTACAGGGACCGACTCCCAGCTCTGCTCATCCTGTTAGAGCAGGGCAGAAGGCTGGTAACCGGGGGAGACCTTGGATAACGCCACCTCCAGGTGGTGTTATTATCATAGGGCTTTCACCGATATTTTTTTCACATTTATTTTTAGTAACTCTGGTCGGATCGCAACAATATACACAATCACACCTTAATGCAATGTTGTAATAAAGATTCTTTATAGTGGTGTGCTTGTATTTCTTATCCTCTAATATCCAGATAAAATAAGAGGTATAATGCACACACCACGGAACTAGGTAATTAGTTGCACCTTGTGAATGTATTAGTGCCCACATGAAAATAAATGACACAGTGGTAAATAGCAATACTTAGAATATAATTGCCTGGTATGGTATATTGAATAAGCAAAACTCAGTGTGCACTATATAACTATAATGGAACCTGATCCGATTTTTATTACCAATTCAGAACACGACATCAGCCCGCAGTTACGTGAGCTCAAAAAATTATTAGTTATGGTTTTTGTCAGGATAATAATAATGGTTTAATAAATATTTATTTTATGTCCATATAGTTAAAGTGCAAATAGGTCCAGATGTTATATTACTAGTCTCAAGCCCTGAGTATTGCATCCATTCAGGATTTGTATTCCTAATGACCGTATAGTTTGAGGGCTGTACTAATTATTCAGGACCCTAAGCATTACGTCAGCTCAGGATTAAATCCCTATTGGTCAAAGGGATGTCAGTTAAATCGTAAAATAAATCATTAGTATTATTTGTTTATAAAACTGACAATGGCCCTCATTCAGAGCCGCTCGTTAGCGGCAGTACGCTCGTTCCGAGCGATGTTCGCACATCTGCGCATGCGTACAGTTTTTAGTACGCATGCGCGAACCAGTCAGTGCGGCTGAAAATCGTTTGTACGCTATATAGTGAGTGCCTGCTATTTTGAGTGACAGAATGAGGTGTATGTGGGTGGTACCAGGGGAAGGTGCTTGAAAACGGGGAGTGGAATTCGAACGCAGGCGTGCTTAAAGGTCAAAACGGGCGTTTTAAGGGTGTGCATAATTAATCCAGCTGCGTCATTGACCACGTCACTTGGTTTTTTTAAACTCAGAACTGCTCGCAAAACAGCGGTTGAAAAAACCAACCACAGGAATAGCGAGCAGTTCATATCCTCGATTAATCAAATAAATAGCGGACATGACGTATGGTGCGAGTGGCCAGGGGGCGTTTTTATCAAATAAACGAGCGTATGTTTTGCTCGCTCGTTCAGACTTAGAGGTGTGAACAGACTGCAATTTGCGAACAGATCATTTGAATAGCCACCCCTTGTTTTTGAACGAACTACCGCAAATAGCGAACAGCTCTGAATGAGGGCCAATATCCATAAGGATTTAGATACAGATACGCTTACTAGCTGTATTGAATAATTTAGAACACTGAGAAATATGTCAGCTCTGAATTAGTGTCCCTATCAGCCGTTGTACTACTGATATATATACTGCGTGTTCTGTTGAGTATATGAACCAAGCGCTGTTAAATCTGAATAGCGCTATAGCACAACGAGGATAGGTGAATCAGTTAAATTACTACTGACATACATACTGTGTATTGATATATAAACCAAGCGCTGTTTAATCAAAATAGCACTACAGCATAACGAGGATAGTTTGAGCAGTTAAACAGTAATATAGTTATATTGGGAGACACATATCAGAGTAGTGAAAACTACTCCCACCGCCGACGTACGTTTCACATATACAGGTTTTATTAAGGCACCCTGTGGACCCTATGAACTTCAAAGAAATAAAGTTAACAAGGGTAAGTTCTTACCATAGCTCTAAATTTCTTCTTCAGGGTCCATAGGGGGTCCACAGGGATTACCATGGGGATGTCCTAAAGTAGGAATGTGCAGGCTCGGATAGGTTCGAGTTTGCACGTGGAGTTCGGATTTTTCCCTCCAAAAAAACGGAACTCAGAAAGAGGCAAAACGTCATCTTACATGAACGAACATCATCATTCCTGGACAAAAGTCCAGGAATGATGATGTTCGTCCATGTAAGATGACGTTTTGCCTCTTTCTGAGTTCCGTTTTTTTGGAGGAAAAAATCCGAACTCCACGTGCAAACTCGAACCTATCCGAGCCTGCACATCCCTATCCTAAAGCAGTTTCCCCTAAGGGAGCTCCTGAGTAAAAAGGAGAATCCTGCACCCGAAAGAAGCATCCTGAGAGGCAAATGTCTCAAAGGCAAAAACCTATGGAAGGTATGGACGGAAGCCTATGTGGCCGCCCTGCACAATTGTCTAGGAAAAGCGCCACCGCAAACCGTACATGAAGGTCCGACAAACCGCAACCACACATTCTTCAATCAAAATTAAAACCCCAGGATACCACTTATGGAAGGTAACCAATACGGGTACATAGGACAGCTCTGTCCGAAAACAGAGAAAAAATGAAAAGCAAGCACCCAAACCCCTAAAACCATAGGGTCATGACCTCTGGGTGAGCACCCTTAAAAATAAGAGTGCTAAACCCTGTGACAGATGCGGGCTGAGGAAGGCTTCCTCACCCCAAGCATCATCCTGACCACAGAGCTATAGAAACCTTTGGCTCATAAGAGGGATAACTTAAGAACCACACCATCAAAGACAGACAAGGGAGGTCCGAGTGCAGACAAGGACCCTGTACTAACAGGTCTGGCCCTAGAATTAGCGTCCAGTCTGTGTACTATGAGCGCACAATTCCCGAGCGCAGTCAGTGAAGCGCACATGCGCCTAATGATGCAAACTCATGAACAAAAGGGTGATTATCGGCCATAGCGTGCGTCCGCGGCTTAGCGTCCGGGTCTGAATCAGGCCCTCTGTACATAGATCGAAGCTCCAGGATGTTTATAGGCAGGTGATTTTCTTTAGTTGTCCATCTTCCCTGAAAGATATGATGACCTTTTACAGCGCCCCATCCATGGGATGGCATAATAAGCACATGCAGATACAAATCCTGAATGTCCAGAGAAAACATGAAATCCCCAGGTTCCATTGTCCAAGTTTCGAATGGAAACTCTACGGGCTATTTTTCTGGCAGAGTGGAATAAAAACCAGTTCCTTGTTGAACTGAAGGAACAGATATTACCACACCTGAACTTAGCAGGGAGTGAATGACTTCCTCGAAGGTCTGGGCCCTCATGGGGTCTGATGAAAGACCTGTACAATGAAAATTGCTGGGGAGGATATCTCTGGAAAGTGAGAGCGTATACATTAGACCACTTCTCTGACCCTGTGGTCTGCGATTGTCTGATGCCATGAGTTGGCACACAGCAAAACTCGGCCTCCCACCCTGGGATCCCCCAGGAGGAGGCCCGCTTCATCAGACGGACGGTTTGTCATCAGACTTAGGAGGTGGACGTCTGGGAGCCCAAGGCTGCTTAGATCTAGACTTGTTGGTCTTGTCTGAAGCAGGCTGCCTTAGAAAGGATTGTCCTTTTGCCTTACCTTGGAGACGAAAAGGCCAAAAGGAAAACCTATTAGGCTTAGAAATAGCTGCTGATGGGAAAAAAAAAAGATTTTAAGGCTGCCAGAGTATCCACTATCTTGTCCAATTCTGCGCCAAACAGTACATTGCCAGGGAAAAGCAAGGATTTGAGAGCCGTCTTAGATTCTGAGTCCACTGTCCAGGATCGTAGCCAATGGACTCTGCGGGTGACTACCAAAGTTGTAAAAGCTTTAGAAGCAAGGAATCCAGTATCCAATGCAGCTTCTTCCAAATAAGAGGCTGCCTCCCGAACATGGGAGATGTAGGCCAGTTGCTCCCTGATTGCACTGAAAGACAGGATGTCATCAGATGCTTTCGTCCATCCTTCAATAGCCTTAGCTACCCAGGCTGCGGCCATAGCCGGCCTAGTAATAGCACAAGAAAATGAGTAAATAGACTTAAGACAAGTTTCTAGTTTTCCATCTGTAGCGTCCTTAAGGGAGGATGCGGATGGTATAGGCAACGTAGAGCTCTTAACTAAATGCGCCATATGGGAATCCACCATAGGAGGGACATCCCATTTAGTATACTCACCAGGTGGGAGAGGGTAAAAAGACACTAGTCTTTTTGGAATCTGGAACCATTTGTTAGGAATATTCCATGCTTCGCCCATAAACTCAGTGAGCTGTTCTAATTGAGGGAACTCAGCCTTAACCACCTTTTGTCATTTAAACACTGAGGCTTTAGGCTTAGGAGCGGGTTCCTCATCCTCTATATTCAAGAATGATTTAACCACCCTCACTAGAGAAGAAACATCCACTATCAAATGATGGTACTTCTCACCCAAGGGGGACCCTGGAGGAGAAACCTGTGCATCATCTGCCTCCTCAGATTATGTGCCAGAATATGAAATCTGGGCAACCTGAAATAATACAAACTGCCTATGTTCTATGGTGGCTAACGGTCTGTCCACCTCTAACATATCTTGCTGAAAGGCGGCAGACGTATGAGCCATATCTTGAGTTGGGTGAGCATAAGCATCCATCCAGGAAGGATGTATGGGGGGTACAAACATAGCAGGCTATAATTGCTGTGGGTACCCCACAGTGGGAGGAAGCATGGGGGCTGATAAGCGATCCACTAACTTCAACATAACCTGTGCAAAGGAGGATACCCAAGGTGGGTCCTGCACCGGTACTGGTAAGGTAAGCTGGTGAGGAGGTACATGACAATTAGCACACTGCCCATCCTGCACAATATCCTGAGAGGACAAGGCTGCTGCACCGGTACTGGTAAGGTAAGCTGGAGAGGAGGTACATGACAATTAGCACACTGCCCATCCTGCACAATATCCTGAGAGGACAAGGCTCCTGCACCGGTACTGGTAAGGTAAGCTGGAGAGGAGGTACATGACAATTAGCACACTGACCATCCTGCACAATATCCTGAGAGGACAAGGCTGCTGTACCATTACTGGTAAGGTAAGCTGGTGAGGGGGTACATGACAATTAGCACACTGACCATCCTGCACAATATCCTGAGAGGACAAGGCTGCTGCACCGGTACTGGTAAGGTAAGCTGGTGAGGGGGTACATGACAATTAGCACACTGACCATCCTGCACAATATCCTGAGTGGACAAGGCTCCTGCACCGGTACTGGTAAGGTAAGCTGGTGAGGAGGTACATGACAATTAGCACACTGACCATCCTGCACAATATCCTGAGAGGACAAGGCTGCTGCACCGGTACTGGTAAGGTAAGCAGGTGAGGAGGTACATGACAATTAGCACACTGACCATCCTGCACAATATCCTGAGAGGACAAGGCTGCTGCACCGGTACTGGTAAGGTAAGCTGGAGAGGAGGTACATGACAATTAGCACACTGACCATCCTGCACAATATCCTGAGAGGACAAGGCTCCTGCACTGGTACTGGTAAGGTAAGCTGGTGAGGGGGTACATGACAATTAGCACACTGACCATCCTGCACAATATCCTGAGAGGACAAGGCTCCTGCACCGGTACTGGTAAGGTAAGCTGGAGAGGAGGTACATGACAATTAGCACACTGACCATCCTGCACAATATCCTGAGAGGACAAGGCTGCTGCACTAGTACTGGTAAGGTAAGCTGGAGAGGAGGTACATGACAATTAGCACACAGCCCATCCTGCACAATATCCTGAGAGGACAAGGCTCCTGCACCGGTACTGGTAAGGTAAGCTGGAGAGGAGGAACATGACAATTAGCACACTGACCATCCTGCACAATATCCTGAGAGGACAAGGCTGCTGTACCGGTACTGGTAAGGTAAGCTGGAGAGGAGGTACATGACAATTAGCACACTGCCCATCCTGCACAATATCCTGAGAGGACAAGGCTGCTGCACCAGTACTGGTAAGGTAAGCTGGTGAGGGGGTACATGACAATTAGCACATTGACCATCCTGCACAATATCCTGAGAGGACAAGGCTGCTGTACCATTACTGGTAAGGTAAGCTGGTGAGGGGGTACATGACAATTAGCACACTGACCATCCTGCACAATATCCTGAGAGGACAAGGCTGCTGCACCGGTACTGATAAGGTAAGCTGGAGAGAAGGTACATGACAATTAGCACACTGACCATCCTGCACAATATCCTGAGAGGACAAGGCTGCTGCACCAGTACTGGTAAGGTAAGCTGGAGAGGAGGTACATGACAATTAGCACTCTGACCATCCTGCACAATATCCTGAGAGGACAAGGCTGCTGCACCAGTACTGGTAAGGTAAGCTGGAGAGGAGGTACATGACAATTAGAACACTGACCATCCTGCACAATATCCTGAGAGGACAAGGCTCCTGCACCGGTACTGGTAAGGTAAGCTGGAGAGGAGGTACATGACAATTAGCACACTGACCATCCTGCACAATATCCTGAGAGGACAAGGCTGCTGCACCGGTACTGGTAAGGTAAGCTGGTGAGGTGGTACATGACAATTAGCACACTGACCATCCTGCACAATATCCTGAGAGGACAAGGCTGCTGCACCGGTACTGGTAAGGTAAGCTGGAGAGGAGGTACATGACAATTAGCACACTGACCATCCTGCACAATATCCTGAGAGGACAAGGCAGCTGTACCATTACTGGTAAGGTAAGCTGGAGAGGAGGTACATGACAATTAGCACACTGACCATCCTGCACAATATCCTGAGAGGACAAGGCTGCTGCACCGGTACTGGTAAGGTAAGCTGGTGAGGAGGTACATGACAATTAGAACACTGACCATCCTGCACAATATCCTGAGAGGACAAGGCTTCTGTACCGGTACTGGTAAGGTAAGCTGGAGAGGAGGTACATGACAATTAGCACACTGACCATCCTGCACAATATCCTGAGAGGACAAGGCTGCTGTACCGGTACTGGTAAGGTAAGCTGGTGAGGAGGTACATGACAATTAGCACACTGACCATCCTGCACAATATCCTGAGAGGACAAGGCTGCTGCACCGGTACTGGTAAGGTAAGCTGGAGAGGAGGTACATGACAATTAGCACACTGACCATCCTGCACAATATCCTGAGAGGACAAGGCTGCTGTACCATTACTGGTAAGGTAAGCTGGAGAGGAGGTACATGACAATTAGCACACTGACCATCCTGCACAATATCCTGAGAGGACAAGGCTGCTGCACCGGTACTGGTAAGGTAAGCTGGTGAGGAGGTACATGACAATGAGAACACTGACCATCCTGTACAATATCCTGAGAGGACAAGGCTGCTGTTCCGGTACTGGTAAGGTAAGCTGGTGAGGGGGTACATGTCAATTAGCACACTGACCATCCTGCACAATATCCTGAGAGGACAAGGCTCCTGCACCGGTACTGGTAAGGTAAGCTGGAGAGGAGGTACATGACAATTAGCACACTGACCATCCTGCACAATATCCTGAGAGGACAAGGCTGCTGTACCATTACTGGTAAGGTAAGCTGGAGAGGAGGTACATGAAAATTAGCACACTGACCATCCTGCACAATATCCTGAGAGGACAAGGCTGCTGCACCGGTACTGGTAAGGTAAGCTGGTGAGGAGGTACATGAAAATTAGAACACTGACCATCCTGCACAATATCCTGAGAGGACAAGGCTGCTGTACCGGAACTGGTAAGGTAAGCTGGTGAGGAGGTACATGACAATTAGCACACTGACCATCCTGCACAATATCCTGAGAGGACAAGGCTGCTGCACCGGTACTGGTAAGGTAAGCTGGAGAGGAGGTACATGACAATTAGCACACTGACCATCCTGCACAATATCCTGAGAGGACAAGGCTCCTGCACCGGTACTGGTAAGGTAAGCTGGTGAGGGGGTACATGACAATTAGCACACTGACCATCCTGCACAATATCCTGAGAGGACAAGGCTCCTGCACCGGTACTGGTAAGGTAAGCTGGAGAGGAGGTACATGAAATTAGCACACTGACCATCCTGCACAATATCCTGAGAGGACAAGGCTGCTGCACCGGTACTGGTAAGGTAAGCTGGTGAGGGGGTACATGACAATTAGCACACTGACCATCCTGCACAATATCCTGAGAGGACAAGGCTGCTGTACCATTACTGGTAAGGTAAGCTGGTGAGGGGGTACATGACAATTAGCACACTGACCATCCTGCACAATATCCTGAGAGGAGATGGCTGCTGCACCAGTACTGGTAAGGTAAGCTGGAGAGGAGGTACATGACAATTAGCACACTGACCATCCTGCACAATATCCTGAGAGGACAAGGCTGCTGCACCGGTACTGGTAAGGTAAGCTGGAGAGGAGGTACATGACAATTAGCACACTGACCATCCTGCACAATATCCTGAGAGGACAAGGCTGCTGCACCATTACTGGTAAGGTAAGCTGGTGAGGGGTACATGACAATTAGCACACTGACCATCCTGCACAATATCCTGAGAGGACAAGGCTGCTGTACCGGTACTGATAAGGTAAGCTGGAGAGGAGGTACATGACAATTAGCACACTGACCATCCTGCACAATATCCTGAGAGGACAAGGCTGCTGCACCATTACTGGTAAGGTAAGCTGGTGAGGGGTACATGACAATTAGCACACTGACCATCCTGCACAATATCCTGAGAGGACAAGGCTGCTGCACCATTACTGGTAAGGTAAGCTGGTGAGGGGTACATGACAATTAGCACACTGACCATCCTGCACAATATCCTGAGAGGACAAGGCTGCTGCACCGGTACTGGTAAGGTAAGCTGGTGAGGAGGTACATGACAATTAGCACACTGACCATCCTGCACAATATCCTGAGAGGAGAAGGCTGCTGCACCGGTACTGGTAAGGTAAGCTGGAGAGGAGGTACATGACAATTAGCACACTGACCATCCTGCATAATATCCTGAGAGGACAAGGCTGCTGCACCGGTACTGGTAAGGTAAGCTGGTGAGGAGGTACATGACAATTAGCACACTGACCATCCTGCACAATATCCTGAGAGGACAAGGCTGCTGCACCAGTACTGGTAAGGTAAGCTGGAGAGGAGGTACATGACAATTAGCACACTGACCATCCTGCACAATATCCTGAGAGGACAAGGCTGCTGCACCGCTACTGGTAAGGTAAGCTGGAGAGGAGGTACATGACAATTAGCACACTGACCATCCTGCACAATATCCTGAGAGGACAAGGCTGCTGCACCGGTACTGGTAAGGTAAGCTGGTGAGGTGGTACATGACAATTAGCACACTGACCATCCTGCACAATATCCTGAGAGGACAAGGCTGCTGCACCGGTACTGGTAAGGTAAGCTGGAGAGGAGGTACATGACAATTAGCACACTGACCATCCTGCACAATATCCTGAGAGGACAAGGCTGCTGCACCGGTACTGGTAAGGTAAGCTGGTGAGGAGGTACATGACAATTAGAACACTGACCATCCTGCACAATATCCTGAGAGGACAAGGCTTCTGTACCGGTACTGGTAAGGTAAGCTGGAGAGGAGGTACATGACAATTAGCACACTGACCATCCTGCACAATATCCTGAGAGGACAAGGCTGCTGTACCGGTACTGGTAAGGTAAGCTGGTGAGGAGGTACATGAATATTAGCACACTGACCATCCTGCACAATATCCTGAGAGGACAAGGCTGCTGCATCGGTACTGGTAAGGTAAGCTGGAGAGGAGGTACATGACAATTAGCACACTGACCATCCTGCACAATATCCTGAGAGGACAAGGCTGCTGTACCATTACTGGTAAGGTAAGCTGGAGAGGAGGTACATGACAATTAGCACACTGACCATCCTGCACAATATCCTGAGAGGACAAGGCTGCTGCACCGGTACTGGTAAGGTAAGCTGGTGAGGAGGTACATGACAATGAGAACACTGACCATCCTGTACAATATCCTGAGAGGACAAGGCTGCTGTTCCGGTACTGGTAAGGTAAGCTGGTGAGGGGGTACATGTCAATTAGCACACTGACCATCCTGCACAATATCCTGAGAGGACAAGGCTCCTGCACCGGTACTGGTAAGGTAAGCTGGAGAGGAGGTACATGACAATTAGCACACTGACCATCCTGCACAATATCCTGAGAGGACAAGGCTGCTGTACCATTACTGGTAAGGTAAGCTGGAGAGGAGGTACATGAAAATTAGCACACTGACCATCCTGCACAATATCCTGAGAGGACAAGGCTGCTGCACCGGTACTGGTAAGGTAAGCTGGTGAGGAGGTACATGAAAATTAGAACACTGACCATCCTGCACAATATCCTGAGAGGACAAGGCTGCTGTACCGGAACTGGTAAGGTAAGCTGGTGAGGAGGTACATGACAATTAGCACACTGACCATCCTGCACAATATCCTGAGAGGACAAGGCTGCTGCACCGGTACTGGTAAGGTAAGCTGGTGAGGAGGTACATGACAATTAGCACACTGACCATCCTGCACAATATCCTGAGAGGACAAGGCTCCTGCACCGGTACTGGTAAGGTAAGCTGGTGAGGAGGTACATGACAATTAGCACACTGACCATCCTGCACAATATCCTGAGAGGACAAGGCTGCTGCACTGGTACTGGTAAGGTAAGCTGGAGAGGAGGTACATGACAATTAGCACACTGACCATCCTGCACAATATCCTGAGAGGACAAGGCTCCTGCACTGATACTGGTAAGGTAAGCTGGTGAGGGGGTACATGACAATTAGCACACTGACCATCCTGCACAATATCCTGAGAGGACAAGGCTCCTGCACCGGTACTGGTAAGGTAAGCTGGAGAGGAGGTACATGACAATTAGCACACTGACCATCCTGCACAATATCCTGAGAGGACAAGGCTGCTGCACTAGTACTGGTAAGGTAAGCTGGAGAGGAGGTACATGACAATTAGCACACAGCCCATCCTGCACAATATCCTGAGAGGACAAGGCTCCTGCACCGGTACTGGTAAGGTAAGCTGGAGAGGAGGAACATGACAATTAGCACACTGACCATCCTGCACAATATCCTGAGAGGACAAGGCTGCTGTACCGGTACTGGTAAGGTAAGCTGGAGAGGAGGTACATGACAATTAGCACACTGCCCATCCTGCACAATATCCTGAGAGGACAAGGCTGCTGCACCAGTACTGGTAAGGTAAGCTGGTGAGGGGGTACATGACAATTAGCACATTGACCATCCTGCACAATATCCTGAGAGGACAAGGCTGCTGTACCATTACTGGTAAGGTAAGCTGGTGAGGGGGTACATGACAATTAGCACACTGACCATCCTGCACAATATCCTGAGAGGACAACGCTGCTGCACCGGTACTGATAAGGTAAGCTGGAGAGGAGGTACATGACAATTAGCACACTGACCATCCTGCACAATATCCTGAGAGGACAAGGCTGCTGCACCAGTACTGGTAAGGTAAGCTGGAGAGGAGGTACATGACAATTAGCACACTGACCATCCTGCACAATATCCTGAGAGGACAAGGCTGCTGCACCAGTACTGGTAAGGTAAGCTGGAGAGGAGGTACATGACAATTAGAACACTGACCATCCTGCACAATATCCTGAGAGGACAAGGCTCCTGCACCGGTACTGGTAAGGTAAGCTGGAGAGGAGGTACATGACAATTAGCACACTGACCATCCTGCACAATATCCTGAGAGGACAAGGCTGCTGCACCGGTACTGGTAAGGTAAGCTGGTGAGGTGGTACATGACAATTAGCACACTGACCATCCTGCACAATATCCTGAGAGGACAAGGCTGCTGCACCGGTACTGGTAAGGTAAGCTGGAGAGGAGGTACATGACAATTAGCACACTGACCATCCTGCACAATATCCTGAGAGGACAAGGCAGCTGTACCATTACTGGTAAGGTAAGCTGGAGAGGAGGTACATGACAATTAGCACACTGACCATCCTGCACAATATCCTGAGAGGACAAGGCTGCTGCACCGGTACTGGTAAGGTAAGCTGGTGAGGAGGTACATGACAATTAGAACACTGACCATCCTGCACAATATCCTGAGAGGACAAGGCTTCTGTACCGGTACTGGTAAGGTAAGCTGGAGAGGAGGTACATGACAATTAGCACACTGACCATCCTGCACAATATCCTGAGAGGACAAGGCTGCTGTACCGGTACTGGTAAGGTAAGCTGGTGAGGAGGTACATGACAATTAGCACACTGACCATCCTGCACAATATCCTGAGAGGACAAGGCTGCTGCACCGGTACTGGTAAGGTAAGCTGGAGAGGAGGTACATGACAATTAGCACACTGACCATCCTGCACAATATCCTGAGAGGACAAGGCTGCTGTACCATTACTGGTAAGGTAAGCTGGAGAGGAGGTACATGACAATTAGCACACTGACCATCCTGCACAATATCCTGAGAGGACAAGGCTGCTGCACCGGTACTGGTAAGGTAAGCTGGTGAGGAGGTACATGACAATGAGAACACTGACCATCCTGTACAATATCCTGAGAGGACAAGGCTGCTGTTCCGGTACTGGTAAGGTAAGCTGGTGAGGGGGTACATGTCAATTAGCACACTGACCATCCTGCACAATATCCTGAGAGGACAAGGCTCCTGCACCGGTACTGGTAAGGTAAGCTGGAGAGGAGGTACATGACAATTAGCACACTGACCATCCTGCACAATATCCTGAGAGGACAAGGCTGCTGTACCATTACTGGTAAGGTAAGCTGGAGAGGAGGTACATGAAAATAAGCACACTGACCATCCTGCACAATATCCTGAGAGGACAAGGCTGCTGCACCGGTACTGGTAAGGTAAGCTGGTGAGGAGGTACATGAAAATTAGAACACTGACCATCCTGCACAATATCCTGAGAGGACAAGGCTGCTGTACCATTACTGGTAAGGTAAGCTGGTGAGGAGGTACATGACAATGAGAACACTGACCATCCTGTACAATATCCTGAGAGGACAAGGCTGTTGTTCCGGTACTGGTAAGGTAAGCTGGTGAGGGGGTACATGTCAATTAGCACACTGACCATCCTGCACAATATCCTGAGAGGACAAGGCTCCTGCACCGGTACTGGTAAGGTAAGCTGGAGAGGAGGTACATGACAATTAGCACACTGACCATCCTGCACAATATCCTGAGAGGACAAGGCTGCTGTACCATTACTGGTAAGGTAAGCTGGAGAGGAGGTACATGAAAATTAGCACACTGCCCATCCTGCACAATATCCTGAGAGGACAAGGCTGCTGCACCGGTACTGGTAAGGTAAGCTGGTGAGGGGGTACATGACAATTAGCACACTGACCATCCTGCACAATATCCTGAGAGGACAAGGCTGCTGTACCATTACTGGTAAGGTAAGCTGGTGAGGGGGTACATGACAATTAGCACACTGACCATCCTGCACAATATCCTGAGAGGAGATGGCTGCTGCACCAGTACTGGTAAGGTAAGCTGGAGAAGAGGTACATGACAATTAGCACACAGCCCATCCTGCACAATATCCTGAGAGGACAAGGCTCCTGCACCGGTACTGGTAAGGTAAGCTGGAGAGGAGGTACATGACAATTAGCACACTGACCATCCTGCACAATATCCTGAGAGGACAAGGCTCCTGTACCGGTACTGGTAAGGTAAGCTGGAGAGGAGGTACATGACAATTAGCACACTGCCCATCCTGCACAATATCCTGAGAGGACAAGGCTGCTGCACCGGTACTGGTAAGGTAAGCTGGTGAGGGGGTACATGACAATTAGCACACTGCCCATCCTGCACAATATCCTGAGAGGACAAGGCTGCTGCACCAGTACTGGTAAGGTAAGCTGGTGAGGAGGTACATGACAATTAGCACACTGACCATCCTGCACAATATCCTGAGAGGACAAGGCTGCTGCACCATTACTGGTAAGGTAAGCTGGTGAGGGGTACATGACAATTAGCACACTGACCATCCTGCACAATATCCTGAGAGGACACGGCTGCTGCACCAGTACTGGTAAGGTAAGCTGGTGAGGAGGTACATGACAATTAGCACACTGACCATCCTGCACAATATCCTGAGAGGACAAGCCTGCTGCACCAGTTCTGGTAAGGTAAGCTGGAGAGGAGGTACATGACAATTAGCACACTGACCATCCTGCACAATATCCTGAGAGGACAAGGCTGCTGCACCAGTACTGGTAAGGTAAGCTGGAGAGGAGGTACATGACAATTAGCACACTGACCATCCTGCACAATATTCTGAGAGGACAAGGCTGCTGCACCATTACTGGTAAGGTAAGCTGGTGAGGAGGTACATGACAATTAGCACACTGACCATCCTGCACAATATCCTGAGAGGAGATGGCTGCTGCACCAGTACTGGTAAGGTAAGCTGGAGAGGAGGTACATGACAATTAGCACACTGACCATCCTGCACAATATCCTGAGAGGACAAGGCTGCTGCACCGGTACTGGTAAGGTAAGCTGGAGAGGAGGTACATGACAATTAGCACACTGACCATCCTGCACAATATCCTGAGAGGACAAGGCTGCTGCACCGGTACTGGTAAGGTAAGCTGGTGAGGAGGTACATGACAATTAGCACACTGACCATCCTGCACAATATCCTGAGAGGACAAGGCTGCTGCACCAGTACTGGTAAGGTAAGCTGGAGAGGAGGTACATGACAATTAGCACACTGACCATCCTGCACAATATCCTGAGAGGACAAGGCTGCTGCACCGCTACTGGTAAGGTAAGCTGGAGAGGAGGTACATGACAATTAGCACACTGACCATCCTGCACAATATCCTGAGAGGACAAGGCTGCTGCACCGGTACTGATAAGGTAAGCTGGAGAGGAGGTACATGACAATTAGCACACTGATCATCCTGCACAATATCCTGAGAGGACAAGGCTGCTGCACCATTACTGGTAAGGTAAGCTGGTGAGGGGTACATGACAATTAGCACACTGACCATCCTGCACAATATCCTGAGAGGACAAGGCTGCTGCACCAGTACTGGTAAGGTAAGCTGGAGAGGAGGTACATGACAATTAGCACACTGACCATCCTGCACAATATCCTGAGAGGACAAGGCTGCTGCACCATTACTGGTAAGGTAAGCTGGTGAGGGGTACATGACAATTAGCACACTGACCATCCTGCACAATATCCTGAGAGGACACGGCTGCTGCACCAGTACTGGTAAGGTAAGCTGGTGAGGAGGTACATGACAATTAGCACACTGACCATCCTGCACAATATCCTGAGAGGACAAGCCTGCTGCACCAGTACTGGTAAGGTAAGCTGGAGAGGAGGTACATGACAATTAGCACACTGACCATCCTGCACAATATCCTGAGAGGACAAGGCTGCTGCACCAGTACTGGTAAGGTAAGCTGGAGAGGAGGTACATGACAATTAGCACACTGACCATCCTGCACAATATCCTGAGAGGACAAGGCTGCTGCACAGGTTATGCATGTAACCAGTAAGTAGTACACAATACAGTGTATAACTAATAATGCAATGTGACACCCTTCACAAATACAAGTAAATGTGAAGTACAAATTAACCCCTACACACCTGGTAGTGATGGGTTAAGAAAGAGCAGCCAGGATAGATATAACTGACAGTCAGAAAATTAAATGCATTTGTGACCATCGCCATGGGTTACGGCGATCCTCAAAGTCACTTGCCATAACTGTATGCATTCTGTGTGCACAGGGTAATGAGTGCTTGCAGTATTATGAGCAACAACCTAGCTAAGAGCATAATGTGAATTATTATAATAACCCTAAAATGTATTTATTTCATGTTTGATATAAACTGGTAGGTCAAAGCTATGTCTGCATTCAGCTACTCGTTGAACCATTGGGGGACCAGGGGGCCCTTTGAAGAAAAGCTTCATTGAAATAGTGTTTGCCCCTCACCCTAGGGGGCCCTTGTTCTAGACTGTGCACAAACAAACGGGCTGTTAAGAGTATCATTTTTATCACCTTAAGTTTATCAGCTGTTCTACAATAAAATCCCTGTTGAAGTCATGGAGATATATGACGCATAGGTTCTTGTAGCCATGCTAATTTACATCTACACAGACCCTGGGAGAACAAAGGACAGGAAGGGTGGGGCCAGGAAGGGTGGGGGCTGCTGGGGGAGAGGGTAGCTGTGGAACCATAAGAACAAGTTACACACACTACTTTGCATTCAGTCTACAAGGGAGTAGCTTCATGCAAGGAGTGCTGCCCATTTTCTGTCTCCTGTGGTCTCCATCCACCAGTCGCATAACTAAGGGGGGGTCGAGCAGGGCGTGTGCCCTTGGCACCATCGGACCGGCAGTGTGGGGGGGTGCTGACGGCCCCAGTCCAGGACACCATGGTCAGTGTAGTGCTGACCGGAAAGAGTTTGGTCAGCCCTACAGAGTAAGTAATAAACACACAGCCTCACTCATGAGCTCCATCTTCCGGCTCCCGCAGTGGGTAATGGAGAGATGTCATGACGTCTCTCCCATATTGCACAGCGGGCTGGCTCGGGAGGATGGAGATGCAGACGGCGGCAGGAGCAGGAGCGGGGATTCAGGTAAGAGTTATTTTTTTCTTTTTTATGTGTGTTTGTCTGCACTGCTGGAGGAGGGGGGGGCAACTGCTGGGGCCACTGCATTGGGGGGACTACTGCTGGGGGCACTACTGGGGAGGACTTCTACTGGGGGCACTGCATCAGGGGACCACTACTGGGGGCAATACTGGGGCACTGCATTGGGGGACCACTACTGGGGGCACTGCATAGGGGGGGCCACTACTGGGGGCACTGCATAGGGGGGACTACTACTGGGGGAACTATATATGGGGCTTTCTACTGGGGGCACAAGGGACACTGCACAGGGCGGACCATGACTGGGGGCACTGTATAAGGGGCACTGCATAGGGGGATCACTAATGGGGGGACTGCATAGGGGGGACTACTACTGGGGGCACTGTATAAGGGGCACTACTTGGGGTCTGCATAAGGGGGACCACTCCTGGGGCACTGCATAGGGGGAACCACTACTGGGGGCACTGACTAGGGAGGACCACTACAGGGGGCACTGTATAAGGGGCACTGCATAGGGGGGGTCACTACTGGGGGCATGCATAAGGATGACCACTACTGGGGGCACTGCATAAGGGTGACCACTACTGGGGGCACTGCCTAAGGGTGTCCACTACTGGGGGCACTGCCTAAGGGTGTCCACTACTGGGGGCACTGCCTAAGGGTGACCACTACTGGGGGCACTGCATAAGGGGGAACACTACTGGGGGCACTGCATAAGGGAGAACACTACTGGGGGCACTGCATATGGGGGAACACTACTGGGGGCACTGCATAAGGGGGAACACTACTGGGGGCACTGCATAGGGAGGACTGCATTAAGGTGCATATGGAATGGAAAGGACTGTTCCCAGAGTGCCAAGAAAGGGGCGTGTGTCATGTTAACACACCCCATTTTTCAGTGACCATGCCCCTTGTGACCAAGCCCATTTTTCGGCATGGTGGAGCCACATTTTTCAATTTGCCCTGGGCGCCAAACACCCTAGTTACACCACTTCCATCCACACAGATCTCCTAAGACCTCAGAGTAAGATAATTTAGGGTTCTGACTTATTATCCTTTTCTGTTATTTGAAATTAGTCTGTGCCTTTATATCTGTATGTCTGTATTATATCTGTATTATATCTGTATATCTGTATTATATCTGTATATCTGTATATCTGTATATCTGTATTATATCTGTATATCTATATTATATCTGTATATCTGTATGTCTGTATATCTGTATATCTGTATGTCTGTATGTCTGTATATCTGTATTATATCTGTATGTCTGTATTATATCTGTGCCTGTATATCTGTATTAAATCTGTGTCTGTATATCTGTATTATATCTGTACCTGTATATCTGTATTATATCTGTATATCTGTGTCTGTATTATATCTGTATTATATCTGTATGTCTGTATATCTGTATTATATCTGTACCTGTATGTCTGTATATCTGTATATCTGTATTATATCTGTAACTGTATATCTGCATTATATCTGTACCTGTATATCTGTATTATATCTGTATGTCTGTATATCTGTACTATATCTGTGTCTGTATATCTGTATTATATCTGTACCTGTATATCTGTATATCTGTATTATATCTGTGCCTGTATATCTGTATTATATCTGTGCCTGTATATCTGTATTATATCTTTACCTGTATATCTGTATATCTGTGCCTGTATATCTGTATATCTGTATTATATCTGTGCCTGTATATCTGTATGTCTGTATATCTGTATTATATCTGTATATCTGTATTATATCTGTGTCTGTATATCTGTATTATATCTGTGTCTGTATATCTGTATTATATCTGTACCTGTATGTCTGTATATCTGTACCTGTATTATATCTGTATATCTGTATTATATCTGTGCCTGTATATCTGTATATCTGTACCTATATATCTGTACCTGTATATCTGTATTATATCTGTATTATATCTGTATATCTGTGCCTGTATATCTGTATATCTGTACCTATATATCTGTATATCTGTACCTGTATATCTGTATAATATCTGTATCTGTATTATATCTGTATATCTGTATTATATCTGTATCTGTATATCAGGATATCTGTACCTGTATATCTGTATTATATCTGTATCTGTATTATATATGTGCCTGTATATCTGTATATCTGTATAATATCTGGATCTGTATTATATATGTGCCTGTATATCTGTATATCTGTATTATATCTGTATGTCTGTATATCTGTATTATATCTGTGCCTGTATATCTGTATATCTGTACCTGTATATCTGTATTATATCTGTATCTGTATTATATCTGTATATCTGTATTATATCTGTGCCTGTATATCTGTATTATATCTGTGTCTGTATATCTGTATTGTATCTGTATCTGTATATCTGTCTGTCTGTATATCTGTATATCTGTATTATATCTGTATGTCTGTATATCTGTATTATATCTGTGTCTGTATATCTGTATTATATCTGTACCTGTATGTCTGTATATCTGTACCTGTATATCTGTATTATATCTGTACCTGTATATCTGTATTATATCTGTGCCTGTATATCTGTATTATATCTGTGCCTGTATATCTGTATTATATCTGTACCTGTATATCTGTATTATATCTGTGCCTGTATATCTGTATATCTGTACCTGTATATCTGTATTATATCTGTGCCTATATATCTGTATATCTGTACCTGTATATCTATATTATATCTGTATCTGTATTATATCTGTATATCTGTATTATATCTGTGCCTGTATATCTGTATATCTGTACCTATATATCTGTATATCTGTACCTGTATATCTGTATTATATCTGTATCTGTATTATATATGTGCCTGTATATCTGTATAATATCTGGATCTGTATTATATCTGTGCCTGTATATCTGTATTATATCTGTATGTCTGTATATCTGTATTATATCTGTGCCTGTATATCTGTATTATATCTGTATCTGTATATCTGTCTGTCTGTATATCTGTATATCTGTATTATATCTGTATGTCTGTATATCTGTATTATATCTGTGCCTGTATATCTGTATATCTGTACCTGTATATCTGTATTATATCTGTATCTGTATTATATCTGTATATCTGTATTATATCTGTATATCTGTATTATATCTGTATCTGTATTATATCTGTATATCTGTATTATATCTGTGCCTGTATATCTGTATTATATCTGTGTCTGTATATCTGTATATCTGTATTGTATCTGTATCTGTATATCTGTCTGTCTGTATATCTGTATATCTGTATTATATCTGTATGTCTGTATATCTGTATTATATCTGTGTCTGTATATCTGTATTATATCTGTACCTGTATGTCTGTATATCTGTACCTGTATATCTGTATTATATCTGTACCTGTATATCTGTATTATATCTGTGCCTGTATATCTGTATTATATCTGTGCCTGTATATCTGTATTATATCTGTGCCTGTATATCTGTATTATATCTGAACCTGTATATCTGTATTATATCTGTGCCTGTATATCTGTATATCTGTACCTGTATATCTGTATTATATCTGTGCCTGTATATCTGTATATCTGTACCTGTATATCTATATTATATCTGTATCTGTATTATATCTGTATATCTGTATTATATCTGTATCTGTATATCAGTATATCTGTACCTGTATATCTGTATTATATCTGTATCTGTATTATATCTGTGCCTGTATATCTGTATTATATCTGTGCCTGTATATCTGTATTATATCTGTATCTGTATATCTGTATATCTGTACCTGTATATCTGTATATCTGTGCCTGTATATCTGTATATCTGTACCTGTATTATATCTGTATATCTGTATTATATCTGTGCCTGTATATCTGTATATCTGTACCTATATATCTGTACCTGTATATCTGTATTATATCTGTATCTGTATTATATCTGTATATCTGTATTATATCTGTGCCTGTATTTCTGTATATCTGTACCTATATATCTGTATATCTGTACCTGTATATCTGTATATCTGTACCTGTATATCTGTATTATATCTGTATCTGTATTATATCTGTATATCTGTATTATATCTGTATCTGTATTATATATGTGCCTGTATATCTGTATATCTGTATAATATCTGGATCTGTATTATATCTGTGCCTGTATATCTGTATTATATCTGTATGTCTGTATATCTGTATTATATCTGTGCCTGTATATCTGTATTATATCTGTATCTGTATATCTGTCTGTCTGTATATCTGTATATCTGTATTATATCTGTATGTCTGTATATCTGTATTATATCTGTGCCTGTATATCTGTATATCTGTACCTGTATATCTGTATTATATCTGTATCTGTATTATATCTGTATATCTGTATTATATCTGTGCCTGTATATCTGTATTATATCTGTGTCTGTATATCTGTATATCTGTATTGTATCTGTATCTGTATATCTGTCTGTCTGTATATCTGTATATCTGTATTATATCTGTATTATATCTGTGTCTGTATATCTGTATTATATCTGTGCCTGTATATCTGTATTATATCTGTATCTGTATATCTGTCTGTCTGTATATCTGTATATCTGTATTATATCTGTATGTCTGTATATCTGTATTATATCTGTGCCTGTATATCTGTATATCTGTACCTGTATATCTGTATTATATCTGTATCTGTATTATATCTGTATATCTGTATTATATCTGTATATCTGTATTATATCTGTATCTGTATTATATCTGTATATCTGTATTATATCTGTGCCTGTATATCTGTATTATATCTGTGTCTGTATATCTGTATATCTGTATTGTATCTGTATCTGTATATCTGTCTGTCTGTATATCTGTATATCTGTATTATATCTGTATGTCTGTATATCTGTATTATATCTGTGTCTGTATATCTGTATTATATCTGTACCTGTATGTCTGTATATCTGTACCTGTATATCTGTATTATATCTGTACCTGTATATCTGTATTATATCTGTGCCTGTATATCTGTATTATATCTGTGCCTGTATATCTGTATTATATCTGTGCCTGTATATCTGTATTATATCTGAACCTGTATATCTGTATTATATCTGTGCCTGTATATCTGTATATCTGTACCTGTATATCTGTATTATATCTGTGCCTGTATATCTGTATATCTGTACCTGTATATCTATATTATATCTGTATCTGTATTATATCTGTATATCTGTATTATATCTGTATCTGTATATCAGTATATCTGTACCTGTATATCTGTATTATATCTGTATCTGTATTATATCTGTGCCTGTATATCTGTATTATATCTGTGCCTGTATATCTGTATTATATCTGTATCTGTATATCTGTATATCTGTACCTGTATATCTGTATATCTGTGCCTGTATATCTGTATATCTGTACCTGTATTATATCTGTATATCTGTATTATATCTGTGCCTGTATATCTGTATATCTGTACCTATATATCTGTACCTGTATATCTGTATTATATCTGTATCTGTATTATATCTGTATATCTGTATTATATCTGTGCCTGTATTTCTGTATATCTGTACCTATATATCTGTATATCTGTACCTGTATATCTGTATATCTGTACCTGTATATCTGTATTATATCTGTATCTGTATTATATCTGTATATCTGTATTATATCTGTATCTGTATTATATATGTGCCTGTATATCTGTATATCTGTATAATATCTGGATCTGTATTATATCTGTGCCTGTATATCTGTATTATATCTGTATGTCTGTATATCTGTATTATATCTGTGCCTGTATATCTGTATTATATCTGTATCTGTATATCTGTCTGTCTGTATATCTGTATATCTGTATTATATCTGTATGTCTGTATATCTGTATTATATCTGTGCCTGTATATCTGTATATCTGTACCTGTATATCTGTATTATATCTGTATCTGTATTATATCTGTATATCTGTATTATATCTGTGCCTGTATATCTGTATTATATCTGTGTCTGTATATCTGTATATCTGTATTGTATCTGTATCTGTATATCTGTCTGTCTGTATATCTGTATATCTGTATTATATCTGTATTATATCTGTGTCTGTATATCTGTATTATATCTGTACCTGTATGTCTGTATATCTGTACCTGTATATCTGTATTATATCTGTACCTGTATATCTGTATTATATCTGTGCCTGTATATCTGTATTATATCTGTGCCTGTATATCTGTATTATATCTGTACCTGTATATCTGTATTATATCTGTGCCTGTATATCTGTATATCTGTACCTGTATATCTGTATTATATCTGTGCCTATATATCTGTATATCTGTACCTGTATATCTATATTATATCTGTATCTGTATTATATCTGTATATCTGTATTATATCTGTGCCTGTATATCAGTATATCTGTACCTGTATATCTGTATTATATCTGTATCTGTATATCAGGATATCTGTACCTGTATATCTGTATTATATCTGTATCTGTATTATATATGTGCCTGTATATCTGTATAATATCTGGATCTGTATTATATCTGTGCCTGTATATCTGTATTATATCTGTATGTCTGTATATCTGTATTATATCTGTATGTCTGTATATCTGTATTATATCTGTGCCTGTATATCTGTATATCTGTACCTGTATATCTGTATTATATCTGTATCTGTATTATATCTGTATATCTGTATTATATCTGTGCATGTATATCTGTATTATATCTGTGTCTGTATATCTGTATATCTGTATTGTATCTGTATCTGTATATCTGTCTGTCTGTATATCTGTATATCTGTATTATATCTGTATGTCTGTATATCTGTATTATATCTGTGTCTGTATATCTGTATTATATCTGTACCTGTATGTCTGTATATCTGTACCTGTATATCTGTATTATATCTGTACCTGTATATCAGTATTATATCTGTGCCTGTATATCTGTATTATATCTGTGCCTGTATATCTGTATTATATCTGTACCTGTATATCTGTATTATATCTGTGCCTGTATATCTGTATATCTGTACCTGTATATCTGTATTATATCTGTACCTGTATGTCTGTATATCTGTACCTGTATATCTGTATTATATCTGTACCTGTATATCTGTATTATATCTGTGCCTGTATATCTGTATATCTGTACCTATATATCTGTATATCTGTACCTGTATATCTATATTATATCTGTATCTGTATTATATCTGTATATCTGTATTATATCTGTATCTGTATATCAGTATATCTGTACCTGTATATCTGTATTATATCTGTATCTGTATTATATCTGTGCCTGTATATCTGTATTATATCTGTGCCTGTATATCTGTATTATATCTGTATCTGTATATCTGTATATCTGTACCTGTATATCTGTATATCTGTGCCTGTATATCTGGATGTCTGTATATCTGTATTATATCTGTACCTGTATATCTGTATTATATCTGTACCTGTATATCTGTATTTTATCTGTGCCTGTATATCTGTATATCTGTACCTGTATATCTGTATTATATCTGTATCTGTATTATATCTGTATATCTGTATTATATCTGTATCTGTATTATATCTGTATTATATCTGTATCTGTATTATATCTGTATATCTGTATTATATCTGTATCTGTATATCTGTACCTGTATATCGGTATATCTGTGCCTGTATATCTGTATGTCTGTATATCTGTATTATATCTGTACCTGTATGTCTGTATATCTGTACCTGTATATCTGTATTATATCTGTACCTGTATATCTGTATTATATCTGTATCTGTATTATATCTGTATATCTGTATTATATCTGTGCCTGTATATCTGTATATCTGTACTTATATATCTGTATATCTGTACCTGTATATCTGTATTATATCTGTATCTGTATTATATCTGTATATCTGTATTATATCTGTATCTGTATATCTGTATTATATCTGTATCTGTATATCAGTATATCTGTATGTCTGTATATTTGTATTATATCTGTACCTGTATATCTGTATTATATCTGAGCCTGTATATCTGTATATCTGTACCTATATATCTGTATATCTGTACCTGTATATCTGTATTATATCTGTATTATATCTGTATATCTGTATTATATCTGTATCTGTATATCAGTATATCTGTACCTGTATATCTGTATTATATCTGTGCCTGTATATCTGTATTATATCTCTGTCTGTATATCTGTATGTCTGTATATCTGTATTATATCTGTGCCTGTATATCTGTATTATATCTGTGCCTGTATATCTGTATATCTGTACCTGTATATCTGTATGTCTGTACCTGTATATCTGTATTATATCTGTGTCTGTATATCTGTATATCTGTATTATATCTGTGCCTGTATATCTGTATATCTGTATTATATCTGTGCCTGTATATCTGTATATCTGTACCTGTATATCTGTATATCTGTACCTGTATATCTGTATTATATCTGTACCTGTATATCTGTATATCTGTACCTGTATATCTGTACCTGCATATCTGTATTATATCTGTATCTGTATTATATCTGTGCCTGTATATCTGTATTATATCTGTGCCTGTATATCTGTATATCTTCTGTACCTGTATATCTGTATTATATCTGTATCTGTATATCTGTATATCTGTATTAAATCTGTGTCTATATCTGTATTATATCTGTACCTGTATGTCTGTATATCTGTATATCTGTATGTCTGTAAGTCTGTATATCTGTATTATATCTGTACCTGTATATCTGTATTATATCTGTACCTGTATATCTGTATTATATCTGTATATCTGTATGTCTGTATATCTGTATTATATCTGTATGTCTGTATATCTGTATTATATCTGTGTCTGTATATCTGTATTATATCTGTACCTGTATGTCTGTATATCTGTATGTCTGTATATCTGTATATCTGTATTATATCTTAGCCTGTATATCTGTATATCTGTATTATATCTGTGCCTGTATACCTGTATGTCTGTATATCAGTATTATATATGTGCTTGTATATCTGTATTATATCTGTATGTCTGTATATCTGTATTATATCTGTGTCTGTATATCTGTATTATATCTGTGCCTGTATATCTGTACCTGTATATCTGTATTATATCTGTATCTGTATTATATCTGTGCCTGTATATCTGTACCTATATATCTGTACCTGTATATCTGTATTATATCTGTATATCTGTATTATATCTGTATCTGTATATCAGTATATCTGTACCTGTATATCTGCATATCTGTACCTGTATATCTGTATTATATCTGTATCTGTATTATATCTGTGTCTGTATATCTGTACCTGTATATCTGTATATCTGTACCTGTATATCTGTATTATATCTGTATCTGTATTATATCTGTGCCTGTATATCTGTATGTCTGTATATCAGTATTATATCTGTTCCTGTATATCTGTATTATATCTGTGTCTGTATATCTGTATTATATCTGTATGTCTGCATATCTGTATATCTGTGCCTGTATATCTGTATTATATCTTTACCTGTATATCTGTGCCTGAATATCTGTATTATATCTGTATCTGTATATCTGTATGTCTGTATATCTGTATTATATCTGTATGACTGTATATCTGTATTATATCTGTGTCTGTATATCTGTATTATATCTGTACCTGTATGTCTGTATATCTGTACTTGTATATCAGTATTATATCTGTACCTGTATATCTGTATTATATCTGTGCCTGTATATCTGTATATCTGTGCCTGTATATCTGTATGTCTATATTATATCTGTATATCTGTATATCTGTATTATATTTGTATCTGTATATCTGTATTATATCTGTATATCTGTATTATATCTGTACCTGTATGTCTGTATATCTGTACCTGTATATCTGTATTATATCTGTACCTGTATGTCTGTATATCTGTACCTGTATATCTGTATTATATCTGTACCTGTATATCTGTATTATATCTGTGCCTGTATATCTGTATATCTGTACCTGTATATCTGTACCTGTATATCTGTATATCTGTATATCTGTATATCTGTGCCTGTATATCTGTATGTCTGTATATCTGTACCTGTATATCTGTATTATATCTGTATCTGTAATTATATCTGTATTATATCTGTATATCTGTATTATATCTGTACCTGTATGTCTGTATATCTGTACCTGTATATCTGCATTATATCTGTACCTGTATGTCTGTATATCTATACCTGTATATCTGTGTTATATCTGTACCTGTATATCTGTATTATATCTGTGCCTGTATATCTGTATTATATCTGTGCCTGTATATCTGTACCTGTATATCTGTATTATATCTGTGCCTGTATATCTGTACCTATATATCTGTATATCTGTACCTGTATATCTGTATTATATCTGTATCTGTATTATATCTGTATATCTGTATTATATCTGTATCTGTATATCTGTATATCTGTACCTGTATATCTGTATTATATCTGTATCTGTATATCTGTATGTCTGTATATCTGTGTCTGTATATCTGTATGTCTGTATATCTGTACCTGTATATCTGTGCCTCTATATCTGTATTATATCTGTGCCTGTATATCTGTATTATATCTGTGCCTGTATATCTTTATGTCTGTATATCTGTATTATATCTGTATGTCTGCATATCTGTACCTGTATATCTGTATATCTGTATTATATCTATGCCTGTATATCTGTATTATATATGTGCCTGTATATCTGTATATCTGTACCTGTATATCTGTATTATATCTGTGCCTGTATATCTGTATATCTGTACCTATATATCTGTATATCTGTACCTATATATCTGTATTATATCTGTATCTGTATATCTGTATTATATCTGTATATCTGTATTATATCTGTATCTGTATATCTGTATATCTGTACCTGTATATCTGTATATCTGTGCCTGTATATCTGTATGTCTGTATATCTGTACCTGTATATCTGTATTATATCTGTATCTGTATTATATCTGTGCCTGTATATCTGTATGTCTGTATATCTGTATTATATCTGTGCCTGTATATCTGTGTCTGTATATATCTGTATGTCTGTATATCTGTATTATATCTGTACCTGTATATCTGTATTATATCTGAGCCTGTATATCTGTATATCTGTACCTATATATCTGTATTATATCTGTATCTGTATTATATCTGTATATCTGTATTATATCTGTATCTGTATATCAGTATATCTGTACCTGTATATCTGTATTATATCTGTGCCTGTATATCTGTATTATATCTGTATCTGTATATCAGTATATCTGTATTATATCTGTGCCTGTATATCTGTATTATATCTCTGTCTGTATATCTGTATATCTGTATATCTGTACCTGTATATCTGTATTATATCTGTATCTGTATATCTGTATGTCTGTATATCTGTGTCTGTATATCTGTATGTCTGTATATCTGTACCTGTATATCTGTGCCTGTATATCTGTATTATATCTGTGCCTGTATATCTGTATTATATCTGTGCCTGTATATCTTTATGTCTGTATATCTGTATTATATCTGTATGTCTGCATATCTGTACCTGTATATCTGTATATCTGTATTATATCTATACCTGTATATCTGTGCCTGTATATCTGTATTATATATGTGCCTGTATATCTGTATATCTGTACCTGTATATCTGTATTATATTTGTGCCTGTATATCTGTATATCTGTACCTATATATCTGTATATCTGTACCTATATATCTGTATTATATCTGTATCTGTATATCTGTATTATATCTGTATTATATCTGTATCTGTATATCTGTACCTGTATATCTGTATATCTGTGCCTGTATATCTGTATGTCTGTATATCTGTACCTGTATATCTGTATTATATCTGTATCTGTATTATATCTGTGCCTGTATATCTGTATGTCTGTATATCTGTATTATATCTGTGCCTGTATATCTGTGTCTGTATATATCTGTATGTCTGTATATCTGTATTATATCTGTACCTGTATATCTGTATTATATCTGAGCCTGTATATCTGTATATCTGTATCTGTATTATATCTGTATATCTGTATTATATCTGTATCTGTATATCAGTATATCTGTACCTGTATATATGTATTATATCTGTGCCTGTATATCTGTATTATATCTGTATCTGTATATCAGTATATCTGTATTATATCTGTATGTCTGTATATCTGTATTAGATCTGTGCCTGTATATCTGTATATCTGTACCTGTATATCTGTATTATATCTGTATCTGTATATCTGTATTATATCTGTATGTCTGTATTATATCTGTGCCTGTATATCTGTACTAGGGATGTGCGCCGGACCATTTTTGCCGGATTTGGATTTGGATTTGGTTCTAATTCGTCGTCCGGCTTTGGATTTGGATTTGGATTTGCCAAACTGCGGTGACTGGCTTTGGATTTGGATTTGGATTTGGATTTGGATTTTTTTACAAAAATTGACAAAAAAAGCTAAAATCACATAAATTGGTCTTTTTTTTCTTCCTAGAGTATTATTAACCTCAATAACATTAATTTCCAGTCAATTTAGACCATATCACAGCTTATAATATTGTTTTCAACATTATTGGCCAAAGGTTGCAGTGAGCTGACTGGTTACTAAGCGACAAAGCAGCGGCACAACGACACAGACACCACAGTATAAAGCACATCTATGACACATTGCCACACAGCAGTGGCAGAAATGAAAAGTAGTGCACCCACCCAGTGGGGTACGGCCAGCAGAGTCACAGTACTTGTTTACAAAGTGGGCTACGGCCCTAGGAGTCACAGTGCACAATCTTATTAGCATTACACCGCACATAGGGCCTGATTCACATTACACCATAAAGTAGTGTCTCTTATTTATGTTACGACACACAGTAGTGCCCCTTTTACACAATGCCCACAGTAGTGACCCTTTTACACAATGCCCACAGTAGCGGTGTCCCTTACACAATGTCCCCCAGCAGTGGTGCCCCCTATGCAGTCCCCTTAGTAGTACGGTCCACTATGCAGTGCCCCCAGTTGAATGCTCCCCAGTAGTATGCCCCCCATTAGCAGGCCCCCCCAGTAGTATGTCCCCCATTAGCAGGCCCCCCCAGTAGTATGCCCCCCATTAGCATGCCACCCAGTAGTATGCCCCCCCAGTAGTATGGCTCCCCCAGTAGTAGGCTGCCCCAGTAGCAGGCCCCCCCAGTAGTAGGCTGCTCCAGTAGTAGCCCCCCCTGTAGTATGGGCCCCCCCTGTAGTATGGCCCCCCCTGTAGTAGGCCCCCCCCCAGTAGTATGGCCCCCCCAGTAGCAGACCCCCCCCCAGTAGTATAGCCCCCCCCCAGTAGCAGGCCCCTCTGTAGTATGGCCCCCCCAGTAGTATTGCCTCCCCCAGTAGCAGACCCCCCCCCAGTAGTGCAGACCCCCCCCCCCAGTAGTATAGCCCCCCCAGTAGCAGGCCCCTCTGTAGTATGGCCCCCCCAGTAGTATAGCCCCCCCCCAGTAGCAGACCCCCCCAGTAGTGCAGACCCCCCCCCCCCAGTAGCGCCCCCCGGACCTTTGACAAGTAAAAAAATAAAAAAAATAAAACTTACCTGTATCCCCGCTCCCGCGCCGTCCGCTCTGTCACACGCTGAGGAGGGAGCCGGAAGACGGAGCTCATGTGTGAGCTCCAGCCGGCTCCCTCCGTGCAGCAGCCAATGAGAGTCTGTGTGACTCTCATTGGCTGCTGTAACAAACACACAGCTGCCGCTGGCGGCTGTGTGTCTGTGTCTGTGTAGGGCAGAGCGCTATCACTGCGCTCTGCCCTACACGCGAGGAGACCTGATGTCGGATTCTCTAGTGAGAATCCGACATCAGGCGGCCGCCGTTCGGGCCCCGAACGGGGATCCGAGTCAGGCGGTGAACACCCGAACAGGGTTCGGGTGGACTCGGATCCCCAATGTTCGGAGCGGTTCGGATTCCACAGAATCCGAACCGCTCATCTCTAATCTGTACCTGCATATCTGTATATCTGTACCTGTATATCTGTATATCTGTGTTATATCTGTGTCTGTATATCTGTATTATATCTGTGCCTGTATATCTGTATATCTGTACCTATATATCTGTATATCTGTACCTATATATCTGTATTATATCTGTATCTGTATATCTGTATTATATCTGTATATCTGTATTATATCTGTATCTGTATATCTGTATATCTGTACCTGTATATCTATATATCTGTGCCTGTATATCTGTATGTCTGTATATCAGTATTATATCTGTGCCTGTATATCTGTATGTCTGTACCTGTATATCTGTATTATATCTGTATCTGTATTATATCTGTGCCTGTATATCTGTGTCTGTATATATCTGTATGTCTGTATATCTGTATTATATCTGTACCTGTATATCTGTATTATATCTGAGCCTGTATATCTGTATATCTGTACCTATATATCTGTATATCTGTACCTGTATATCTGTATTATATCTGTATCTGTATTATATCTGTATATCTGTATTATATCTGTATCTGTATATCAGTATATCTGTACCTGTATATATGTATTATATCTGTGCCTGTATATCTGTATTATATCTGTATCTGTATATCAGTATATCTGTATTATATCTGTGCCTGTATATCTGTATTATATCTCTGTCTGTATATCTGTATGTCTGTATATCTGTATTAGATCTGTGCCTGTATATCTGTATATCTGTACCTGTATATCTGTATTATATCTGTGCCTGTATATCTGTACCTGTATATCTGTATTATATCTGTATCTGTATATCTGTATTATATCTGTATGTCTGTATTATATCTGTGCCTGTATATCTGTATATCTGTACCTGCATATCTGTACCTGTATATCTGTATATCTGTGTTATATCTGTGTCTGTATATCTGTATTATATCTGTGCCTGTATATCTGTATATCTGTACCTATATATCTGTATATCTGTACCTATATATCTGTATTATATCTGTATCTGTATATCTGTATTATATCTGTATATCTGTATTATATCTGTATCTGTATATCTGTATATCTGTGCCTGTATATCTGTATATCTGTATTATATCTGTGCCTGTATATCTGTATGTCTGTACCTGTATATCTGTATTATATCTGTCTGTATATCTGTATTATATCTGTGCCTGTATATCTGTATATCTGTATTATATCTGTGCCTGTATATCTGTATATCTGTACCTGTATATCTGTATATCTGTACCTGTATATCTGTATTATATCTGTGCCTGTATATCTGTACCTGTATATCTGTATTATATCTGTATTATATCTGTATATCTGTATTATATCTGTATCTGTATATCAGTATATCTGTACCTGTATATCTGTACCTGTATATCTGTATTATATCTGTATCTGTATTATATCTGTGCCTGTATATCTGTATTATATCTGTGTCTGTATATCTGTATTATATCTGTATGTCTGCATATCTGTATATCTGTACCTGTATATCTGTATATCTGTATTATATCTGTACCTGTATATCTGTGCCTGTATATCTGTATTATATCTGTGCCTGTATATCTGTATATCTTCTGTACCTGTATATCTGTATTAAATCTGTGTCTGTATATCTGTATTATATCTGTATGTCTGTATATCTGTATTTTATCTGTACCTGTATGTCTGTATATCTGTACCTGTATATCTGTATGTCTGTATATCTGTATTATATCTGTATGTCTGTATATCTGTATTATATCTGTGTCTGTATATCTGTATTATATCTGTACCTGTATGTCTGTATATCTGTATGTCTGTATATCTGTATATCTGTATTATATCTTAGCCTGTATATCTGTATTATATCTGTGCCTGTATATCTGTATGTCTGTATATCAGTATTATATATGTGCCTGTATATCTGTATTATATCTGTGCCTGTATATCTGTATTATATCTGTGCCTGTATATCTGTATGTCTGTATATCAGTATTATATATGTGCCTGTATATCTGTATTATATCTGTGTCTGTATATCTGTATTATATCTGTGCCTGTATATCTGTACCTATATATCTGTATATCTGTACCTGTATATCTGTATTATATCTGTATATCTGTATTATATCTGTGCCTGTATATCTGTACCTATATATCTGTACCTGTATATCTGTATTATATCTGTATATCTGAATTATATCTGTATCTGTATATCAGTATATCTGTACCTGTATATCTGTATATCTGTACCTGTATATCTGTATTATATCTGTATCTGTATTATATCTGTGTCTGTATATCTGTACCTGTATATCTGTACCTGTATATCTGTATTATATCTGTATCTGTATTATATCTGTATATCTGTATTATATATGTGCCTGTATATCTGTATTATATCTGTGCCTGTATATCTGTATTATATCTGTGCCTGTATATCTGTATGTCTGTATATCTGTATTATATCTGTGTCTGTATATCTGTATTATATCTGTATGTCTGCATATCTGTATATCTGTACCTGTATATCTGTATTATATCTGTACCTGTATATCTGTGCCTGAATATCTGTATTATATCTGTATCTGTATGTCTGTATATCTGTATATCTGTATTATATCTGTATGTCTGTATATCTGTATTATATCTGTGTCTGTATATCTGTATTATATCTGTACCTGTATAATCTGTATATCTGTACCTGTATATCTGTATTATATCTGTATTATATCTGTATATTTGTATTATATCTGTATCTGTAATATCAGTATATCTGTACCTGTATATCTGTACCTGTATATCAGTATTATATCTGTATCTGTATTATATCTATGCCTGTATATCTGTATTATATCTGTGTCTGTATATCCTTGTATTATATCTGTATGTCTGCATATCTGTATATCTGTACCTGTATATCTGTATATCTGTATTATATCTGTACCTGTATATCTGTGCCTGTATATCTGTATTATATCTGTGCCTGTATATCTGTATATCTTCTGTACCTGTATATCTGTATTATATCTGTATCTGTATATCTGTATATCTGTATTAAATCTGTGTCTGTATATCTGTATTATATCTGTATGTCTGTATATCTGTATTTTATCTGTATATCTGTATGTCTGTATGTCTGTATTATATCTGTGTCTGTATATCTGTATTATATCTGTACCCTGTATGTCTGTATATCTGTATATCCTGTATGTCTGTATATCTGTATATCTGTATTATATCTTAGCCTGTATATCTGTATATCTGTATTATATCTGTGCCTGTATATCTGTATTAATATCTGTGTCTGTATATCTGTATTATATCTGTGTCTGTATATCAGTACTATATATGTGCCTGTATATCTGTATTATATCTGTGTCTGTATATCTGTATTATATCTGTATGTCTGTATATCTGTATTATATCTGTGTCTGTATATCTGTATTATATCTGTGCCTGTATATCTGTATTATATCCTGTATCTGTATATCAGTATATCTGTACCTGTATATCTGTATATCTGTACCTGTATTAGGGGTGTGCACCGGCCAATTTTTCGTGTTTTGTGTTTGGTTTTGGATCTGGATCTTTCTTCGTGTTTTGGATCTGGATTGGTTTTGCCAAAACCACCCTTCCGTGTTTTGGGTTCTGGGTTTTGTGTTTTGGATCTGTATTTTTTTGAAAAAAAGCATAAAAACAGCTAAAATCACAGAATTTGTAGGTTTTTCTGCTCCTATGCTATTATTATCCTCAATATCCTTAATTTCCACTCATTTCCAGTCTATTCTGAACACCCTCACACCTCACAATAGTGTTTTTATGTCCAAAAGGTTGCACCGAGGTAGCTGGATGACTATGCTAAGCGAAACGGGTGGGCGGCACAAACACGTGACCCATCTAGGCGTGAAACTGCAGTGGCAGACATGACGGCAGTTTGAAAAACTAGGCCCCAAACTGTACATAATGCAAAGAAAAAAAAGAGGTGCAAGATGGAATTGTCCTTGGGCCCTCCCACCCACCCTTATGTTGTATAAACAGGACATGCACACTTTAACAAACCAATCATTTCAGCGCCAGGGTCTGCCACACAACTGTGGCTGAAATGATTGGTTCGTTTGGGCCCCCACAAAACAAGCTGGCAATTAATCTGTCCCTGCACAAACTGGCTCTATGGAGGCAAGATGTCATCCTCATCCTCCTCATCCACCGATTCCTCACCCTCTTCAGTGTGTACATCCTCATCCTCACAGAGTATTAATTCGTCCTCGCTGGAACCACAGGTCCCTCTGTACGTTCTGGAGGCTGGTCTCCCCTGGATGAGTTGATAATTAATTTTATGAACATCATCTCCACATTTTGTGGAAGCAACCTCCTATTCCTTTCGCTGACAAGGTTCCCGGCTGCACTAAACACTCTTTCGGAGTACAACACTGGAGGGGGGGCAACTCAGGGTAAAATAGAGCCAGTTTGTACAGGGACCTCCAAATTGCTTCTTTTTCCTGCCAGTACAGGTACGGACTGTCTGACATGCCTACTTGGATGCTGTCACTGATGTAATCCTTTAACAGACAGACGCACGCTTGTCGCTGCTGCTTTGAGGATGCAAGTGCGGCTACAGCCCGCACAATTCACAAAGACAGAAAAAAAAAAAGAATATTTTTATTGTTTGTGGAGCGCACTTTGAGGGTTACACCACCCTTTAACAGACAGACGCACGCTTGTCGCTGCTGCTTTGAGGATGCAAGTGCGGCTACAGCCCACACAATTCACAAAGACAGAAAAAAGAAGAATATTTTTATTGTTTGTGTAGCACACTTTGAGGGTGTCACCACCCTTTAACAGACAGACGCACGTTTGTCGCTGCTGCTTTAAGGATGCAGGTGCGGCTACAGCCCACACATTTCACAAAGACCGAAAAAAAAAGAACAATATTTTAATTGTTTGTGTAGCACACTTTGAGGGTGTCACCACCCTTTAACAGACAGACGCACGCTTGTCGCTGCTGCTTTAAGGATGCAGGTGCGGCTACAGCCCACACAATTCACAAAGACAGAAAAAAGAAGAAGAATATTTTTATTGTTTGTGTAGCACACTTTGAGGGTGTCACCACCCTTTAACAGACAGACGCACGCTTGTCGCTGCTGCTTTGAGGATGCAAGTGCGGCTACATCGCACACAAGTCACAAACACATTAAAAAAATAGTTTTTTATTTTTTGGAGCACTTTGAGGGTTACACCACCCTTTAACAGACAGACGCACGCTTGTCGCTGCTGCTTTGAGGATGCAAGTGCGGCTACAGCCCACACAATTCACAAAGACAGAAAAAAACAGAACTATTTTTATTGTTTGTGTAGCACACTTTGAGGGTGTCACCACCCTTTAACAGACAGACGCACGCTTGTCGCTGCTGCTTTAAGGATGCAGGTGCGGCTACAGCCCACACATTTCACAAAGACCGAAAAAAAAAGAACAATATTTTAATTGTTTGTGTAGCACACTTTGAGGGTGTCACCACCCTTTAACAGACAGACGCACGCTTGTCGCTGCTGCTTTAAGGATGCAGGTGCGGCTACAGCCTACACATTTCACAAAGACCGAAAAAAAAAGAACAATATTTTTATTGTTTGTGTAGCACACTTTGAGGGTGTCACCACCCTTTAACAGACAGACGCACGCTTGTCGCTGCTGCTTTGAGGATGCAGGTGGAATCTAGAGGAACCGGGGACACACTACCTCCATCAATTGTCTAAATCCCACTGCACTAATGGCGGATACCGGACGCACGTCTAACACCAACATAGCAGTCAAGGCCTCAGTTATACGTTTTGCTTCAGGATGACTGCTGTCGTACTTCATCCTCATCGCTAGGGACTGTTGGAGGGTCAATTGTTTAGTAAAAGTAGTGATGTTCCTACTTCCTCTCTGGGATGATGAACAACTCCCAGCAGCAGCAATAGCACTAGGAGGAAGTGGTTCTTGATCTTTCCCTATTTTATTTTTATCGGAGAAAGTTTGGTCCTCCATTTATGTTATATTGATATATACGTGCGGCTAAAGCGCACACAAACACAGAAAATATTTTTTTATTTTTGCTGGAGAGTAGTGCACTTTGTGGGTTACACCACCCTTTAAGAAATGAGCCAGCCGGCTCTTTACTTATGGGACACAGGCGCACGCTTGGCGCTGCTCCTTTGTTGATGCACGTGCAGCCACAGTGCACACAAGTCACAAACATAGAAAATATAATTTTTTTTGGTTTGGAGTGTACTTTGGGGGTTACAGCACCCTTTAACGGTCAAGCCAGCCGGCCCTTTACTTATGACACAGGCGCACGCTTGGCACTACTTTGTTGATGCACGTGCGGCTACTGCGCACACAATTCACAAACACAGAAAATAATTTTTTTTTTGGTTTGGACTGGAGTGTACTTTGGGGGTTACAGCACCCTTTAACGGTCAAGCCAGCCGGCCCTTTACTTATGACACAGGCGCACGCTTGGCACTACTTTGTTGATGCATGTGCGGCTACTGCGCACACAATTCACAAACACAGAAAATAATTTTTTTTTTGGTTTGAACTGGAGTGTACTTTGGGGGTTACAGCACCCTTTAATGGTCAAGCCAGCCGGCCCTTTACTTATGACACAGGCACACGCTTGGCACTACTTTGTTGATGCACGTGCGGCTACTGCGCACACAATTCACAAACACAGAAAATAATTTTTTTTTTGGTTTGGACTGGAGTGTACTTTGGGGGTTACAGCACCCTTTAACGGTCAAGCCAGCCGGCCCTTTATTTATGACACAGGCGCACGCTTGGCACTACTTTGTTGATGCACGTGCGGCTACTGCGCACACAATTCACAAACACAGAAAATATATATTTTTTTGGTTTGGACTGGAGTGTACTTTGGGGGTTACAGCACCCTTTAACGGTCAAGCCAGCCGGCCCTTTACTTATGACACAGGCGCACGCTTGGCACTACTTTGTTGATGCACGTGCGGCTACTGCGCACACAATTCACAAACACAGAAAATATATATTTTTTTGGTTTGGACTGGAGTGTACTTTGGGGGTTACAGCACCCTTTAATGGTCAAGCCAACCGGCCCTTTACTTATGACACAGGCGCACGCTTGGCACTACTTTGTTGATGCACGTGCGGCTACTGCGCACACAATTCACAAACACAGAAAATAATTTTTTTTTTGGTTTGGACTGGAGTGTACTTTGGGGGTTACAGCACCCTTTAATGGTCAAGCCAGCCGGCCCTTTACTTATGACACAGGCGCACGCTTGGCACTACTTTGTTGATGCACGTGCGGCTACTGCGCACACAATTCACAAACACAGAAAATATATAATTTTTTTAACACTTGGGGGGAGCACCCCTGGTGGACAGAGCACCCCCCCGACAACACTACAGCACCCCTTTAGGACTGGGACACTGCACAGGACTTTGGAGTGGACACAGCCCCTATGGAGAACTGACTGCACAACACAGTCCAGCCAGCCCCTATGGACTTTGAAGTAGTGGACACAGCCCCTATTAACAACAGCAGCACAGCACAACACAGCCAGCCCCTATGGACTTTGAAGTAGTGGACAACAGCAGCACTACACTACACTACACTACACTACACAGCCCAGCCAGCCCTAACTCCCACCCTCCCTCTTCACTGTCCACAGCCGAGTGAGAAAATGGCGCAGACGCGGGTACCTTATATAGGATCCAAAACCCGCGAGACTCGGAAGGCGGGATGATGACGTTTTGCCTCGATTTCAGATCCGAGTCAGGCGGGAAAAGTCGAGCCTGACTCGGATCGGACTCGGATCGGGGGGGCTCGGGGGGGTTCGGATTTCAGAAATCCGAACCCGCTCACCCCTAACCTGTATATCTGTATTATATCTGTATCTGTATTATATCTGTGTCTGTATATCTGTACCTGTATATCTGTATATCTGTATATCTGTACCTGTATATCTGTATTATATCTGTTTCTGTATTATATCTGTGCCTGTATATATGTATTATATCTGTGCCTGTATATCTGTATGTCTGTATATCAGTATTATATCTGTTCCTGTATATCTGTATTATATCTGTGTCTGTATATCTGTATTATATCTGTATGTCTGCATATCTGTATATCTGTACCTGTATATCTGTATATCTGTATTATATCTGTACCTGTATATCTGTATGTCTGTATTATATCTGTATCTGTATATCTGTATGTCTGTATATCTGTATATCTGTATTATATCTGTATGTCTGTATATCTGTATTATATCTGTGTCTGTATATCTGTATTATATCTGTACCTGTATGTCTGTATATCTGTACTTGTATATCAGTATTATATCTGTACCTGTATATCTGTATTATATCTGTGCCTGTATATCTGTATATCTGTGCCTGTATATCTGTATGTCTGTATTATATCTGTATATCTGTATTATATCTGTATCTGTATATCTGTATTATATCTGTATATCTGTATTATATCTGTACCTGTATATCTGTATTATATCTGTGCCTGTATATCTGTATATCTGTACCTGTATATCTGTATATCTGTACCTGTATATCTGTATATCTGTGCCTGTATATCTGTATATCTGTATATCTGTATATCTGTGCCTGTATATCTGTATATCTGTACCTGTATATCTGTATATCTGTGCCTGTATATCTGTATGTCTGTATATCTGTACCTGTATATCTGTATTATATCTGTATCTGTATGTCTGTATATCTATACCTGTATATCTGTGTTATATCTGTACCTGTATATCTGTATTATATCTGTGCCTGTATATCTGTACCTGTATATCTGTATTATATCTGTGCCTGTATATCTGTACCTATATATCTGTATATCTGAATTATATCTGTACCTGTATGTCTGTATATCTGTACCTGTATATCTGTATTATATCTGTGCCTGTATATCTGTATATCTGTACCTGTATATCTGTATATCTGTGCCTGTATATCTGTATGTCTGTATATCTGTACCTGTATATCTGTATATCTGTATATCTGTATATCTGTGCCTGTATATCTGTATATCTGTACCTGTATATCTGTGCCTGTATATCTGTATGTCTGTATATCTGTACCTGTATATCTGTGTTATATCTGTACCTGTATATCTGTATTATATCTGTGCCTGTATATCTGTACCTATATATCTGTATATCTGTACCTGTATATCTGTATTATATCTGTAACTGTATTATATCTGTATATCTGTATTATATCTGTATCTGTATATCAGTATATCTGTACCTGTATATCTGTATATCTGTACCTGTATATCTGTATTATATCTGTATCTGTATTATATCTGTGTCTGTATATCTGTATGTCTGTATATCTGTGTCTGTATATCTGTATGTCTGTATATCTGTGCCTGTATATCTGTATTATATCTGTATGTCTGCATATCTGTACCTGTATATCTGTATTATATCTATACCTGTATATCTGTGCCTGTATATCTGTATTATATCTGTGCCTGTATATCTGTACCTATATATCTGTATATCTGTACCTGTATATCTGTATCTGTATATCTGTATTATATCTGTATATCTGTATCTGTATATCTGTATATCTGTACCTGTATATCTGTATATCTGTATGTCTGTATATCTGTATTATATCTGTATCTGTATTATATCTGTGCCTGTATATCTGTATGTCTGTATATCTGTATTATATCTGTGCCTGTATATCTGTATTATATCTGTGTCTGTATATCTGTGTATCTGTATATCTGTATTATATCTGTGCCTGTATATCTGTATATCTGTATATCTGTATTATATCTGTGCCTGTATATCTGTATATCTGTACCTGTATATCTGTATGTCTGTATATCTGTATTATATCTGTGTCTGTATATCTGTATATCTGTATTATATCTGTGCCAGTATATCTGTATATCAGTACCTGTATATCTGTATGTCTGTATCTGTATATCTGTATATCTGTATTATATCTGTGCCTGTATATCTGTATATCTGTACCTGTATATCTGTATGTCTGTACCTGTACATCTGTATTATATCTGTGTCCGTATATCTGTATATCTGTATTATATCTGTGCCTGTATATCTGTATATCTGTACCTGTATATCTGTACCTGTATATCTGTATATCTGTATGTCTGTATGTCTGTATTATATCTATGCCTGTATATCTGTATTATATCTGTGTCTGTATATCTGTATATCTGGACCTGTATATCTGTATGTCTGTATATCTGTATTATATCTGTGTCTGTATATCTGTACCTGTATGTCTGTATATCTGTACCTGTATATCTGTATTATAACTGTACCTGTATATCTGTGCCTGTATATCTGTACATCTGTACCAGTATATCTGTATTATATCTGTGCCTGTATATCTGTACCTGTATATCTGTATTATATCTGTATCTGTATTATATCTGTATATCTGTATTATATCTGTATCTGTATATCAGTATATCTGTACCTGTATATCTGTATTATATCTGTATCTGTATTATATCTGTATCTGTATATCTGTATTATATATGTATCTGTATATCTGTATTATATCTGTATCTGTATATCTGTATATCTGTACCAGTATATCTGTATTATATCTGTATCTGTATTATATCTGTTTCTGTATATCTGTATGTCTGTATATCTGTGCCTGTATATCTGTATTATATATGTGCCTGTATATCTGTATTATATATGTGCCTGTATATCTGTATGTCTGTATATCTGTATTATATCTGTGCCTGTATATCTGTATTATATCTGTATGTCTGCATATCTGTACCTGTATATCTGTATATCTGTATTATATCTATACCTGTATATCTGTGCCTGTATATCTGTATTATATATGTGCCTGTATATCTGTATATCTGTACATGTATATCTGTATTATATCTGTGCCTGTATATCTGTACCTATATATCTGTATATCTGTACCTGTATATCTGTATTATATCTGTATCTGTATATGTGTATTATATCTGTATATCTGTATTATATCTGTATCTGTATATCTGTACCTGTATATCTGTATATCTTTATATCTGAGCCTGTATATCTGTATGTCTGTATATCTGTACCTGTATATCTGTATATCTGTATATCTGTATTATATCTGTATCTGTATTATATCTGTGTCTGTATATCTGTATTATATCTGTGCCTGTATATCTGTATGTCTGTATATCTGTATTATATCTGTGCCTGTATATCTGTATTATATCTGTGTCTGTATATCTGTATATCTGTATTATATCTGTGCCTGTATATCTGTATTATATCTGTGTCTGTATATCTGTATTATATCTGTATGTCTGTATATCTGTGTATCTGTATATCTGTATTATATCTGTGCCTGTATATCTGTATATCTGTACCTGCATATCTGTATATCTGTACCTGTATATCTGTATATCTGTATATCTGTATTATATCTGTGCCTGTATATCTGTATATCTGTACCTGTATATCTGTATGTCTGTACCTGTATATCTGTATTATATCTGTGTCTGTATATCTGTATATCTGTATTAAATCTGTGCCTGTATATCTGTATATCTGTACCTGTATATCTGTATGTCTGTACCTGCATATCTGTATATCTGTACCTGTATATCTGTATTATATCTGTGCCTGTATATCTGTATGTCTGTACCTGTATATCTGTATTATATCTGTGTCTGTATATCTGTATATCTGTATATCTGTATTATATCTGTATATCTGTATATCTGTATGTCTGTATATCTGTATTATATCTGTGTCTGTATATCTGTATATCTGTATGTCTGTATGTCTGTATTATATCTGTATATCTGTATATCTGTATGTCTGTATTATATCTATGCCTGTATATCTGTTTTATATCTGTATATCTGTATCTGTATATCTGTACCTGTATATCTGTATATCTGTATGTCTGTATATCTGTATTATATCTGTGTCTGTATATCTGTATTATATCTGTACCTGTATGTCTGTATATCTGTACCTGTATATCTGTATTATAACTGTACCTGTATATCTGTGCCTGTATATCTGTATATCTGTACCTGTATATCTGTATTATATCTGTGCCTGTATATCTGTATATCTGTACCTGTATATCTGTATTATATCTGTATCTGTATATCTGTATTATATCTGTATATCTGTATTATATCTGTATCTGTATATCAGTATATCTGTACCTGTATGTCTGTATTATATCTGTATCTGTATATCTGTGCCTGTATATCTGTATTATATCTGTGTCTGTATATCTGTATTATATCTGTACCTGTATATCTGTGCCTGTATATCTGTATTATATCTGTGCCTGTATATCTGTACCTGTATATCTGTATTATATCTGTACCTGTATATCTGTGCCTGTATATCTGTATTATATCTGTGCCTGTATATCTGTACCTGTATATCTGTATTATATCTGTATCTGTATATCTGTATTATATCTGTATATCTGTATTATATCTGTATCTGTAATCTGTATATCTGTGCCTGTATATCTGTATGTCTGTATATCTGTACCTGTATATCTTCTGTACCTGTATATCTGTATTATATCTGTATCTGTATATCTGTATTATATCTGTATCTGTATATCTGTATATCTGTATATCTGTACCTGTATATCTGTATATCTGTATATCTGTATTATATCTGTGTCTGTATATCTGTATTATATCTGTGCCTGTATATCTGTATGTCTGTATATCTGTATTATATCTGTGTCTGTATATCTGTATTATATCTGTACCTGTATGTCTGTATATCTGTACTTGTATATCAGTATTATATCTGTACCTGTATATCTGTATTATATCTGTGCCTGTATATCTGTATTATATCTGTGCCTGTATATCTGTATGTCTGTATATCTGTATTATATCTGTGCCTGTATATCTGTATTATATCTGTGTCTGTATATCTGTATGTCTGTATGTCTGTAATATATCTGTATGTCTGTATATCTGTATTATATCTGTATCTGTATATCTGTATTATATCTGTGTCTGTATATCTGTATTATATCTGTATGTCTGTATATCTGTATTATATCTGTATGTCTGTGTATCTCTATATCTGTATTATATCTGTGCCTGTATATCTGTATTATATCTGTGCCTGTATATCTGTATGTCTGTATATCTGTATATCTGTGCCTGTATATCTGTATTATATCTGTGCCTGTATATCTGTATGTCTGTATGTCTGTATATCTGTATATCTGTGTATCTGTGTATCTGTATATCTGTATATCTGTATTATATCTGTACCTGTATATCTGTATATCTGTATGTCTGTATATCTGTACCTGTATATCTGTATGTCTGTATATCTGTAGGTCTGTATATATGTATCTGTATTATATCTGTACCTGTATATCTGTATTATATCTGTGCCTGTATATCTGTGCCTGTATATCTGTATGTCTGTATATCTGTACCTGTATATCTGTATATCTTCAATACCTGTATATCTGTATTATATCTGTTTCTGTATATCTGTATTATATCTGTATCTGTATATCTGTATATCTGTATATCTGTACCTGTATATCTGTATATCTGTGCCTGTATATCTGTATGTCTGTATATCTGTACCTGTATATTTGTATATCTGTATATCTGTATTATATCTGTGTCTGTATATCTGTATATCTGTATTATATCTGTGCCTGTATATCTGTATATCTGTACCTGTATATCTGTATATCAGTATATCTGTATTATATCTGTGCCTGTATATCTGTATCTGTATATCTGTATATCTGTATTATATCTGTGCCTGTATATCTGTATATCTGTACCTGTATATCTGTATATCTGTACCTGTATATCTGTATGTCTGTATATCTGTATTATATATGTGTCTGTATATCTGTATTATATCTGTGCCTGTATATCTGTATTATATCTGTGCCTGTATATCTGTATTATATCTGTGTCTGTGTATCTGTATATCTGTATGTCTGTATGTCTGTATGCCTGTATATCTGTATTATATCTGTATGTCTGTATATCTGTATATCTGTATGTCTGTATGTCTGTATGCCTGTATATCTGTATTATATCTGTATGTCTGTACTATATCTGTGCCTGTATATCTGTATTATATCTGTGTCTGTATGTCTGTGCCTGTATATCTGTATTATATCTGTGCCTGTATATCTGTATTATATCTGTGCCTGTATATCTGTATATCTGTATGTCTGTATATCTGTATATCTGTGCCTGTATATCTGTATTATATCTGTGCCTGTATATCTGTATATCTGTACCTGTATATCTGTATATCTGTATGTCTGTATATCTGTATATCTGTGTATCTGTATATATGTATTATATCTGTACCTGTATATCTGTATATCTGTACCTGTATATCTGTGCCTGTATATCTGTACCTGTATATCTGTATATCTGTATATCTGTATTATATCTGTATGTCTGTATATCTGTGTATCTGTATATCTGTATTATATCTGTGCCTGTATATCTGTATATCTGTACCTGCATATCTGTATATCTGTACCTGTATATCTGTATATCTGTATATCTGTATTATATCTGTGCCTATATATCTGTATATCTGTACCTGTATATCTGTATGTCTGTACCTGTATATCTGTATCATATCTGTGTCTGTATATCTGTATATCTGTATTATATCTGTGCCTGTATATCTGTATGTCTGTACCTGTATATCTGTATATCTGTATATCTGTATATCTGTATTATATCTGTGCCTGTATATCTGTATGTCTGTATGTCTGTATATCTGTATTATATCTGTGTCTGTATATCTGTATGTCTGTATATCTGTATTATATCTGTGCCTGTATATCTGTATTATATCTGTGCCTGTATATCTGTATTATATCTGTGTCTGTATATCTGTATATCTGTACCTGTATATCTGTATTATATCTGTATGTCTGTATATCTGTATGTCTGTATTATATCTGTGCCTGTATATCTGTATTATATCTGTGTCTGTATGTCTGTGCCTGTATATCTGTATTATATCTGTGCCTGTATATCTGTATTATATCTGTGCCTGTATATCTGTATTATATCTGTATATCTGTATTATATCTGTGCCTGTATATCTGTATTATATCTGTGCCTGTATATCTGTACCTGTATATCTGTATATCTGTATATCTGTATATCTGTATGTCTGTATGTCTGTATATCTGTACCTGTATATCTGTATATCTGTATGTCTGTATATCTGTATGTCTGTATATATGTATCTGTATTATATCTGTACCTGTATATCTGTATTATATCTGTGCCTGTATATCTGTATTATATCTGTGCCTGTATATCTGTATTATATCTGTGCCTGTATATCTGTATTATATCTGTACCTGTATATCTGTATGTCTGTATATCTGTATATCTGTGTATCTGTATATCTGTATTATATCTGTACCTGTATGTCTGTATATCTGTATGTCTGTATATCTGTATATCTTTATGTCTGTATATCTGTGTATCTGTATATCTGTATTATATCTGTACCTGTATATCTGTATTATATCTGTATATCTGTACGTCTGTATATCTGTATGTCTGTATATCTGTGTATCTGTATATCTGTATTATATCTGTACCTGTATATCTGTATGTCTGTATGTCTGTATATCTGTACCTGTATATCTGTATATCTGTATGTCTGTATATCTGTATGTCTGTATATATGTATCTGTATTATATCTGTACCTGTATATCTGTATTATATCTGTGCCTGTATATCTGTATTATATCTGTGCCTGTATATCTGTATTATATCTGTGCCTGTATATCTGTATTATATCTGTGCCTGTATATCTGTATTATATCTGTGCCTGTAAATCTGTATTATATCTGTATATATCTGTATTATATCTGTGCCTGTATATCTGTATTAAATCTGTGTCTGTATATCTGTGTATCTGTATTATATCTATATATCTGTATATCTGTATTATATCTGTGCCTGTATATCTGTATTATATCTGTGCCTGTATATCTGTATTATATCTGTATATCTGTATTATATCTGTGCCTGTAAATCTGTATTATATCTGTATATATCTGTATTATATCTGTGCCTGTGTATCTGTATTATATCTGTGCCTGTATATCTGTATTATATCTATATATCTGCATTATATCTGTGCCTGTATATCTGTATTATATCTGTGCCTGTATATCTGTATTATATCTGTGTCTGTATGTCTGTATATCTGTATTATATCTGTATATCTGTATTATATCTGTGCCTGTATATCTGTATTATATCTGTGCCTGTATATCTGTATATCTGTATATCTGTGCCTGTATATCTATATATCTGTGCCTGTATATCTGTATTATATCTGTATATCTGTATTATATCTGTGTCTGTGTCTGTATATCTGTATTATATCTGTGTCTGTATATCAGTATTATATCTGTGTCTGTATATCTGTGTATCTGTGCCTGTATATCTGTATTATATCTATATATCTGTATATCTGTATTATATCTGTGCCTGTATATCTGTATTATATCTGTGCCTGTATATCTGTATATCTGTATATCTGTGCCTGTATATCTATATATCTGTGCCTGTATATCTGTATTATATCTGTATATCTGTATTATATCTGTGTCTGTGTCTGTATATCTGTATTATATCTGTGTCTGTATATCTGTGTATCTGTGCCTGTATATCTGTATTATATCTATATATCTGTATATCTGTATTATATCTGTATTATATGTGTGCCTGTATATCTGTATTATATCTGTGTCTGTATATCTGTATGTCTGTATATTAGGGGTGAGCGGGTTCGGATTTCTGAAATCCGAACCCCCCCGAGCCCCCCCGATCCGAGTCCGATCCGAGTCAGGCTCGACTTTTCCCGCCTGACTCGGATCTGACATCGAGGCAAAACGTCATCATCCCGCCTTCCGAGTCTCGCGGGTTTTGGATCCTATATAAGGTACCCGCGTCGGCGCCATTTTCTCACTCGGCTGTGGACAGTGAAGAGGGAGGGTGGGAGTTAGTGCTGTGTAGTGTAGTGTAGTGTAGTGCTGCTGTTGTCCACTACTTCAAAGTCCATAGGGGCTGGCTGTGTTGTGCTGTGCTGCTGTTGTTAATAGGGGCTGTGTCCACTACTTCAAAGTCCATAGGGGCTGGCTGGACTGTGTTGTGCAGTCAGTTCTCCATAGGGGCTGTGTCCACTCCAAAGTCCCGTGCAGTGTCCAGTCCTAGAGGGGTGCTGTAGTGTTGTCCAGGGGGTGCTCTGTCCATCAGGGGTGCTCCCCCCAAGTGCTAAAAAAATAATATATTTTCTGTGTTTGTGAATTGTGTGCGCAGTAGCCGCACGTGCATCAACAAAGTAGTGCCAAGCGTGCGCCTGTGTCATAAGTAAAGGGCCGGCTGGCTTGACCGTTAAGGGTGCTGTAACCCCCGAAAGTACACTCCAGTCCAAACCAAAAAAAGAATTATTTTCTGTGTTTGTGAATTGTGTGCGCAGTAGCCGCACGTGCATCAACAAAGTAGTGCCAAGCGTGCGCCTGTGTCATAAGTAAAGGGCCGGCTGGCTTGACCGTTAAAGGGTGCTGTAACCCCCGAAAGTACACTCCAGTCCAAACCAAAAAAAAATTATTTTCTGTGTTTGTGAATTGTGTGCGCAGTAGCCGCACGTGCATCAACAAAGTAGTGCCAAGCGTGCGCCTGTGTCATAAGTAAAGGGCCGGCTGGCTTGACCGTTAAGGGTGCTGTAACCCCCGAAAGTACACTCCAGTCCAAACCTAAAAAAAAATTATTTTCTGTGTTTGTGAATTGTGTGCGCAGTAGCCGCATGTGCATCAACAAAGTAGTGCCAAGAGTGCCCCTGTGTCATAAGTAAAGGGCCGGCTGGCTTGACCGTTAAAGGGTGCTGTAACCCCCGAAAGTACACTCCAGTCCAAACCAAAAAAAAATTATTTTCTGTGTTTGTGAATTGTGTGCGCAGTAGCCGCACGTGCATCAACAAAGTAGTGCCAAGCGTGCGCCTGTGTCATAAGTAAAGGGCCGGCTGGCTTGACCGTTAAAGGGTGCTGTAACCCCTGAAAGTACACTCCAGTCCAAACCAAAAAAAAATTATTTTCTGTGTTTGTGAATTGTGTGCGCAGTAGCCGCACGTGCATCAACAAAGTAGTGTCAAGCGTTCGCCTGTGTCATAAGTAAAGGGCCGGCTGGCTTGACCGTTAAGGGTGCTGTAACCCCCGAAAGTACACTCCAGTCCAAACCAAAAAAAAAATTATTTTCTGTGTTTGTGAATTGTGTGCGCAGTAGCCGCACGTGCATCAACAAAGTAGTGCCAAGCGTGCGCCTGTGTCATAAGTAAAGGGCCGGCTGGCTTGACCGTTAAGGGTGCTGTAACCCCCGAAAGTACACTCCAGTCCAAACCAAAAAAAAATTATTTTCTGTGTTTGTGAATTGTGTGCGCAGTAGCCGCACGTGCATCAACAAAGTAGTGCCAAGCGTGCGCCTGTGTCATAAGTAAAGGGCCGGCTGGCTTGACCGTTAAAGGGTGCTGTAACCCCTGAAAGTACACTCCAGTCCAAACCAAAAAAAAAATATTTTCTGTGTTTGTGAATTGTGTGCGCAGTAGCCGCACGTGCATCAACAAAGTAGTGCCAAGCGTGCGCCTGTGTCATAAGTAAAGGGCCGGCTGGCTTGACCATTAAGGGTGCTGTAACTCCCGAAAGTACACTCCAGTCCAAACCAAAAAAAAAATTATTTTCTGTGTTTGTGAATTGTGTGCGCAGTAGCCGCACGTGCATCAACAAAGTAGTGCCAAGCGTGCGCCTGTGTCATAAGTAAAGGGCCGGCTGGCTTGACCGTTAAAGGGTGCTGTAACCCCCGAAAGTACACTCCAGTCCAAACCAAAAAAAAATTATTTTCTGTGTTTGTGAATTGTGTGCGCAGTAGCCGCACGTGCATCAACAAAGTAGTGCCAAGCGTGTGCCTGTGTCATAAGTAAAGGGCCGGCTGGCTTGACCGTTAAAGGGTGCTGTAACCCCCAAAGTACACTCCAGTCCAAACCAAAAAAAAATTATTTTCTGTGTTTGTGAATTGTGTGCGCAGTAGCCGCACGTGCATCAACAAAGTAGTGCCAAGAGTGTGCCTGTGTCATAAGTAAAGGGCCGGCTGGCTTGACCGTTAAAGGGTGCTGTAACCCACAAAGTACACTCCAGTCCGAACCAAAAAAAAATTTATTTTCTGTGTTTAGCCGCACGTATATATCAAATCGATATAACATAAATGGAGGACCAAACTTTCTCCGATAAAAATAAAATAGAGAAAGATCAAGAACCACTTCCTCCTAGTGCTGAAGCTGCTGCCACTAGTCATGACATAGACGATAACATGCCATCAACGTCGTCTGCCAAGGCCGATGCCCAATGTCATAGTAGAGGGCACATACAATCCCAAATGGCAAAGTTCAGGAAAATGACCTTGAAAAAGACATTTAAATCAGCTGAAGAGAAACGTAAACTTGCCAATATGCCATTTACGACACGGAGTGGCAAGGAACGGCTAAGGTCGATCCCTAGTATGTTCATGACTAGTGGTTCAGCTTCACATGACGATGGAAGCACTCCTCCCACTAAAAAAATCAAAAGAGTTAAGCTGGCAAAAGCACAGCGAAGAACTGTGCTTTCTAAGAAGATATCACAAATCCCCAAAGAGAGTCCAAGTGTGGTGGTGGTTGCGATGCCTGACCTTCCCAGCACTGGACGGGAAGAGGTGGCTCTTTCCACCATTTGCACGCCCCCTGCAAGTGCTGAAAGGAGCACCCACAGTCCACTTGCTGATATGCAAATTGAAGATGTCACTGTTGAAGTACAACAGGATGAGGATACTGGTGTAGCTGGCGCTGAGGAGGAAGTTGGCGAGGAGGATTCTGATGGTGATGTGGTTTGTTTAAATCAGGCTCCGGGGGAGACAGTTGTTGTCCGTGGGATGAAAAAGCCCATCACGGTCATGCCTGGGCAGAAGACCAAACATTCCACCTCTTTGGTCTGGCAATATTTCTATCCAAATCCGGACAACAACTGTCTTGCCATATGTACCATATGTAAAGGTGAAATAAGTAGGGGTAGGGACGTCAACCACCTAGGAACATCCTCCCTTATACGGCACCTGCAGCGCGTTCATAAAAAGTTACTGTCAAGTTCAGAAACTTTGGCTCAGACCGTAAGCAGTCCAGGGACACCTAAATCCCGTTGTCCTGTTGTATCCAAGCGCCTGCAAACCACACCGTCAACTCCCTCCTCGTCAATTTCCTCCTTAGTCAGGATCGGAAGTAGTCCTGCAGGCCATATCACTGGCATGACTGACTCTCCTATCCGGGATTCCTCCGGAGGATCCTGCATTGCTACGCCTACTGCTGCCGCTGCTGCTGTTGCTGCTGCTGCTAGGAGTCGTTCATCATCCCAGAGAGGAAGTAGGAACACCACTACTTTTACTAAACAATTGACCCTCCAACAGTCCTTAGCGAGGAGGATGAAGTACGACAGCAGTCATCCTGAAGCAAAACGTATAACTGAGGCCTTGACTGCTATGTTGGTGTTAGACGTGCGTCCGGTATCCGCCATTAGTGCAGTGGGATTTAGACAATTGATGGAGGTAGTGTGTCCCCGGTTCCAAATCCCGTCTAGATTCCACTTCACTAGGCAGGCGATACCGAGACTGTACAGAAACGTCAGAAAAAGTGTCCTCAGTGTCCTGAAAAATGCCGTTGTACACAATGTCCACTTAACCACGGACATGTGGACAAGTGGAACAGGGCAGACTAAGGACTATATGACTGTGACAGCCCACTGGGTAGATGTATCACCTTACGCAGCAACAGCAGCAGCGTCACCAGTAGCAGCATCTCAGAAACGCCAGCTCGTTACAAGGCAGGCTACGCTGTGTATCACCGGTTTCAGTAAGAGGCACACCGCCGACAACCTCTTAGAGAAACTGAGGGAAATCATCGCCCAGTGGCTTACCCCACTTAGACTCTCCTGGGGATTTGTGATATCTGACAACGCCACCAATATTGTGCGGGCATTACATCTGGGCAAAATCCAGCACGTCCCATGTTTTGCTCACACAATAAACTTGGTGGTGCAGAATTTTCTGAAAAGCGACAGGGGCGTGCAGGAGACGCTTTGGGTGGCCCGAAAAATTTCTGGCCACTTTCGCCATTCAGCGACTGCGTGCCGAAGACTGGAGCGCCAGCAAACACTCTTGAACCTGCCCCGCCATCACCTGAAGCAAGAGGTTGTGACGCGGTGGAACTCAACCCTCTATATGCTTCAGAGGATGGAGGAGCAGCAAAAGGCCATACAAGCCTATACATCCACCTATGACATAGGCAAAGGAGGGGGTATGCACCTGACTCAAGCGCAGTGGAGAATGATTTCCGTGTTGTGCAAGGTTCTTCAGCCCTTCGAACTTGCCACACGTGAAGTCAGTTCAGACACTGCCAGCTTGAGTCAGGTCATTCCCCTCATCAGGCTTTTGCAGAAGCAGCTGGAGAAAGTGAAGGAGGAGCTAAGACGGAGCGATTCCGCTCGGCATGTGGGACTTGTGGATGAAGCCCTTCATTCGCTTTGCCAGGATTCCAGGGTGGTCAATCTGTTGAAATCAGACCACTACATTTTGGCCACCGTGCTCGATCCTAGGTTTAAAGCCTATGTGGTGTCTCTCTTTCCGGCCGACACAAGCCTGCAGAGGTGCAAAGACCTGCTGGTGAACACACTGTCAGCTGAAGCGGAACGTGACACGTCAACGGCTCCTTCTTCATTTTCTCCCGCAACTGGGGCTGCCAGGAAAAAACTTAGGTATCCTAAGCAACCCGCTGGCGGTGATGCAGGGCAGGCAGGACCAAGTTTGGACATCTGGTCCGGACTGAAGGACCTGGCAACAATTTCTGACATGTCTACTGTCACTGCATATGATACTGTCACCATTGACAGAATGGTGGAGGATTACATCGGTGACAGCATCCAAGTAGGCATGTCAGACAGTCCATACCTGTACTGGCAGGAAAAAGAGGCAATTTGGAGGCCCCTGTACAAACTGGCTCTATTTTACCTGAGTTGCCCCCCCTCCAGTGTGTACTCCGAAAGAGTGTTTAGTGCAGCCGGGAACCTTGTCAGCGAAAGGCGTAGGAGGTTGCTTCCACAGAATGTGGAGAAGATGATGTTCATCAAAATGAATTATCAGCTCTTCCAGGGAGACCAGCCTCCAGAAGGTACAGAGGGACCTGTGGTGGTGGATTCAAGTGGGGACGAGTTAATACTTTGTGAGGATGAGGATGTACACACTGAAGAGGGTGAGGAATCGGTGGATGAGGAGGATGAGGATGACATCTTGCCTCCGTAGAGCCAGTTTGTGCAGGGACACATTAATTGCCAGCTTGTTTTGTGGGGGCCCAAACGAACCAATCATTTCAGCCACAGTTGTGTGGCAGACCCTGGCGCTGAAATGATTGATTTGTTAAAGTGTGCATGTCCTGTTTATACAACATAAGGGTGGGTGGGAGGGCCCAAGGACAATTCCATCTTGCACCTCTTTTTTTCTTTGCATTATGTACAGTTTGGGGCCTAGTTTTTCTAACTGCCATCCTGCCTGCCACTGCAGTGTCACTCCTAGATGGGTCACGTGTTTGTGCCGCCCACTCGTGTCGCTTAGCATAGTCATCCAGCTACCTCGGTGCAACCTTTTGGACATAAAAACACTATTGTGAGGTGTGAGGTGTTCAGAATAGACTGGAAATGAGTGGAAATTAAGGTTATTGAGGTTAATAATAGCATAGGAGCAGAAAAACCTACAAATTCTGTGATTTTAGCTGTTTTTATGCTTTTTTTCAAAAAAATACAGATCCAAAACACAAAACCCAGAACCCAAAACACGGAAGGGTGGTTTTGGCAAAACCAATCCAGATCCAAAACACGAAGAAAGATCCAGATCCAAAACCAAAACACAAAACACGAAAAGTGGCCGGTGCACACCCCTACTGTATATCTATATTATATCTGTGCCTGTATATCTGTATTATATCTGTGTCTGTATATCTGTATTATATCTATATATCTGTATATCTGTATTATATCTGTGCCTGTATATCTGTATTATATCTGTGCCTGTATATCTGTATATCTGTATTATATCTGTGCCTGTAAATCTGTATTATATCTGTATATATCTGTATTATATCTGTGCCTGTATATCTGTGTATCTGTGCCTGTATATCTGTATTATATCTATATATCTGTATTATATCTGTGCCTGTATATCTGTATATCTGTATTATATCTGTATATCTGTATTATATCTGTGCCTGTATATCTGTATTATATCTGTGTCTGTATATCTGTATTATATCTGTGTCTGTATATCTGTATATCTGTATGTCTGTATATCTGTGCCTGTATATCTGTATATCTGTGCCTGTATATCTATATATCTGTGCCTGTATATCTATATATCTGTATATCTGTATTATATCTGTGCCTGTATATCTGTATATCTGTATTATATCTGTATATCTGTATTATATCTGTGTCTGTATATCTGTGTATCTGTGCCTGTATATCTGTATTATATCTATATATCTGTATATCTGTATTATATCTGTATTATATCTGTGCCTGTATATCTGTATTATATCTGTGTCTGTATATCTGTATTATATCTGTGTCTGTATATCTGTGTATCTGTGCCTGTATATCTGTATTATATCTATATATCTGTATTATATCTGTGCCTGTATATCTGTATTATATCTGTGCCTGTATATCTGTATATCTGTATTATATCTGTGCCTGTAAATCTGTATTATATCTGTATATATCTGTATTATATCTGTGCCTGTATATCTGTGTATCTGTGCCTGTATATCTGTATTATATCTATATATCTGTATATCTGTATTATATCTGTGCCTGTATATCTGTATTATATCTATATATCTGTATATCTGTATTATATCTGTGCCTGTATATCTGTATTATATCTGTGTCTGTATATCTGTATTATATCTGTGTCTGTATGTCTGTATATCTGTGCCTGTATATCTGTATATCTGTATATCTGTGTCTGTATATCTGTATTATATCTGTGCCTGTATATCTGTATTATATCTGTACCTGTATATCTGTATTATATCTGTGCCTGTATATCTGTATTATATCTGTGCCTATATATCTGTATATCTGTATTATATCTGTGCCTGTATTTCTATATATCTGTGCCTGTATATCTGTATTATATATGTGCCTGTATATCTGTATATCTGTATTATATCTGTATATCTGTATTATATCTGTGTCTGTATATCTGTATTATATCTGTGTCTGTATTATATCTGTGCCTGTATATGTGTATCTGTATATCTGTATATCTGTGCCTGTATATCTGTATATCTGTACCTGTATATCTGTATGTCTGTACCTGCATATCTGTATATCTGTGCCTGTGTACCTGTATATCTGTGCCTGTATATCTGTATTATATCTGTGCCTGTATATCTGTATTATATCTGTGTCTGTATGTCTGTATATCTGTATGTCTGTATGTCTGTATATCTGTGCCTGTATATCTGTATATCTGTATATCTGTATTATATCTGTGTCTGTATGTCTGTATATCTGTATGTCTGTATGTCTGTATATCTGTGCCTGTATATCTGTATATCTGTATATCTGTGCCTGTATATCTGTATGTCTGTATATCTGTGCCTGTATATCTGTATTATATCTGTATATCTGTATTATATCTGTGCCTGTATATATGTATTATATCTGTCCCTGTATATCTGTATTATATCTGTATATCTGTATTATATCTGTGCCTGTATATATGTATTATATCTGTCCCTGTATATCTGTATTATATCTGTGCCTGTATGTCTGTATGTCTTGTTCAATCACCTGTGTTTCCTTGTAATATAACCCTGGAGAGATTATCTCAGTAAATCCTAATAATGTATCAACGTTATCTCTGCTCTATGTAATCACAGACTGGAGAGCCCCATGCTACATGTGTAATAATTGTGCATTATTAATTGTGATTTATGTGTCTGGTGAGCACAAGAGCGCTATTCTAATACTCTTCATGGTGACAGCTTGAGTAAAACCCACGTCACAACCCCCCACCTGCGTCAGGTCGGCGTATCTGAGTGCAGGCTGGGTCGCGGTGTTTGACCGCAGTATATCACCACAGCATAGCTAGCACAAGTCACATAAAATGCAAATAAATACAAATAACAAGAGATATGGTAAGAACTTACCTTTGTTATCTCTGTTTCTACGAAGTCCATAGGGTCCACAGGGTTGACCTTGGGGTATAGGTTGGGAACCAAATCCGGGCACCACGCAGTTAAAGCTTTTAGCTCCCAGGATGCACTTGGGTCCACTCTCCCTATAACCCCGCCCCCCAGCCAGAGGCACCTCAGATTGTAAGTAGCCAAAGGCCGGAGGAGGAGAGAAAAAGAGAGAGAAAACTGGAACACTCTAGAACCATACTCACAGAAAAGGAGACGGGAAGCCGGTGACCAGTAACACAGCCCATATGAAGCCAGGTGCGTCAGGGCGGGCGCCCTGTGGACCCTATGGACTTCGTAGAAACAGAGATAACAAAGGTAAGTTCTTACCATATCTCTTGTTTTCTACTTCAGGGTCCATAGGGGGTCCACAGGGTTGACCTTGGGGATGTCCCAAAGCAGTTCAACCAAGGGTGGGGACGCTCCTGTGCTGAGAGGAGAATCCGTCGCCAAAAAGGAAGCATCCTGAGAGGCAAAGGAAACCAATGCCTAGAACCTTAAAAAGGTATGGACAGAAGACCACGTGGACACCTAGTAAGGCAAAACAGCCGAGGCGCCACGACGAGCCGCCCACGAGGGTTACACGGCCCGAGAAAAAAACAAGCCTCAACGACAGAAATGCCCACCCATGGGTAGGCCCCTGAGGAAGACATACGAGGCCATCCAGTCAACATTTCATTATAGGCCGGCCATCGTTTCCTGTTAAAACCAGAAACCGCAGACCACCAATAAGGAGTCCGCTTACCATAAGGAACTTGAACGGATCACATAAAGCCAAAGAGGCCGGACCACAGTCCATGAGGCCACAACAGCCGAGAGGACTGGGAACTGAATGGCCATACCATAAGTTCCAGAATAATATGGAACCTAAAAACCACTTTAAGAAGAAACACAGGGCGAGAGCAACTCACAGCCTGACATGATGCCCTCCAGAAGAGGGAGCCACATGAGAACGCTCCCCATTCAGACACTCTCCTGGTTGATTTAAACACCCTGAGAGAGAGAGAGCTTAAACAATAGACCATGTAATGGCTATCGCAACCAGCGGTTCCATTGACTGTCCCCGGAGGGAACAAAGAACCACTACTAACTCCCCAGGAGTCCCTAGGGAGGACAAGTGGAGACATAATCCAGAAAACACTCCAAAGGATGAACTGGATACCAGAGCGGAGCAATTCCATATCTTAACCATACCGACAGTGTAGAGATCCGCACTGTCAGGAAGGCCAGGCCAAGGGTGAAACCCAAGCCAGCTGGAAGGAATGCCAGAATATCTGGAAATCCTGGACACCGGAGGATCGTATCGACAGGTACGATACCATAAGAATTATGTATGCCACAGTCCGTGGCAGATCCCAGCAAAGTCTGGCCTATCTGCTCTAAACATCTCAATGAAGACAGAGCCAGGGAAGCCCGAGGACCACAGTAGGGGCGCAGTTAAAGACAAGCGATCCAGATCCAGGGAAAAACAAGGACCCTGAGACAACAGGTCCAGATAGTGAAGCAGTAGGAACGGAGCATCGAGGAGGAGACTCCGAAAATCTTAGTACCAATGATGTCTGGGACGACCTGGAGCCCCCAGAAGGAAAGCCCCTCCGTCTCGAATTAAACTTCCGAAGACCTCGAGGAAGAAGGGAGACCGGAGGACACAGGTACACAAAGTGGAAGGACCACTTCACTGACAAAGAGTCACTGAAGGTAGCTTCAGTACTCCTAGAGCTGGACTGTAACACCGGTAATGTGTGATCGAGTCAGAAGGCCATGGGGATCAATCCCCTCAGGGAGGCCCCCTCTGCTCACCAGGAGTTGAAACCTCTCTTGGAGAAGAGACTAGTCCCCGGGATGCACGCCGTGACGGCTGAGGAAGCCCGCTTCCCAATGGAGAGCTCCGGGAATAAACACCGCAGAGTTGGCCAGGAGAAGACCCTTGGACTATGTCAGAATGGGTGACATTCCTAACATTGCCACCCAACTACCAGTGTTGCCTAGATGGAAGCCACTGTTGTGACACTGTCGGACTGAACCTATTCAGGTTAACCGTGACAAATGGGTTAGGCCAGAGTGAAAGTCCAAGACAGCTTAAAGTATCAACAAGGTAAGTGGCAGGGCAGAAGCGACAGACGTCCAACTGCCCCGAAATGAATGCGGACCAGACACTGTCTTTAGCAAAGAACACCCTGGACGAGATGGCCATAGCCACCCGGACAGAGACCAACTCGCCTCCGTAGAAAGTATCATCGTTCGAACAGCGATCCGATGGAAAAAACTCGATCCATCTGGAGGGGAGTCAATTATGGCAAGGCCTGGAATGGAACTGAGCACATTCCACCCTACCAAAAGGTAGACACTCTGGTAGACCGCGCATCACAAAGAGTAATGACATATGTCGACTGCGTAGATATCCGCACCCTCGAAGTTGAAGAGTGGAGATCTTGTCTTACGCCAGAAAAATTCTCAGATTCTGAGAATCCAGCAGTGCTCCCAGATGAAGAAAACCCTGTGAGGGATGCAGGGAGGACTTTTCTGTGACGAGAAGAAGCCCCGGTTATCCTGACCTGGCGGTAAAGTACCTTGGTGATCCTGCTAAAAGTAGGAGACCGTCCAGAGAAAGGAGCATTCGGATACACTGAACAGGTGAACTGTCAGAAAATCCATAAAGCTGGTAAACCCCGGTGGAGTTGAGGACAGCCCCAAAAGGCAGAGCCCGAAACTTACAAGTGTTGCTGTGGCACAGCAAACCTGAACCCATGCTGATGAGAGGGCTCTGTATGTACCCGTAGGTACGTATCCTGAATACTCGGATATACCATAAAATCCCCAGGTTCCAAACATCGGATGATGGAGCATGGACGATTCCACCTGAGTCAAGGCACCGTTGGAATCTGATTCAGGGATTTGAGACAGAGTATAGGCAAAGGAGGACCAGTCGGTCACCGCCCCAAAAAGAAAGTAGAACAACCAGTCCCTCACTGAGATAGTGAGGTTGGCCGAAATAGCTCTGCTTACCACAAAGACTGTATAGCTTTCTGGGATTGTAAGGCCCTGATCAGTTCTGAAGAAGGGCCCGTGTAACAATGCCTGTGAGGAGGCTGCATGAGCAATGAGAGGCCGTTGAGAATCAGTACCTCACTCTGGAAATTCCCCAGATGTAGACCTGTCCCGTCAGGCTGAGGGTATATCCTCAGGTGTAGAAACAGGGTCGTCCGGAAGTCCAGGACTGCTCGGTACTGGATATGGTGGCCCCCGTGGAGGCCGACAGCCTAGGAAAAAACAGGCCTTTAGGCTGACCCTGAGGACAAAAAGACTTAACAGAGTTAGTCCGAATGTAGTGGGAGTAGCTAAAGACGGTATCTCCCCATTAGTGATACTGCCAATGATGCAACGATCTTGTCAAGGTCAGGACCAAACAAGAACTTCCCCCTGGAAGGAGTGTGCACCTCTGCTTTCCCATAACGCAGCCATAGGGTACTGCGGCGGATACAGACGCCGCCGAAACCCTGAAAGTTAGAAGACCGGCATCCCATGAGGTAATCCCACATATGACCACTGCATATTTTGTGAGCGGCAAAAAGATATTTGAACCTCAGACGTGTTGGAGGGGAAAAACGTCACAAAAGCATCACCATGCGATGGCCATGGTAGGACGGGCAACAGGCCCTGAAAACGAGTACATTGATTTCAGGCAAAGTTACCACCTACGGATCCGTAAAAATTCGTCCAGGCCGGGATGGGAGGCGTATTAATGCCTGTAACCCGATGATTAACATACAAATCCATCCCAGAAGGGAATTTCCATTACTTGTGAGGACCCTCAGGGAATGGGAAACAGGAGGCCTTTGTGACTCCTCGTATCTGGGGACAGCCAGACTCCCGCTATGAGATCCACCCGCTGGGCAGAAAACGGGAGATGTATGATACTGGTGCAGGATCGACATTCTCTATATCCAGAATGAGCCTGGCTACCAGCCCCAAAGCAGGGATAATAATACTTGAGATCGGCTCCCCCCCATGTGAGAGGGAAAGAGCCGAATATACCATCCAGTTCACGGCAGAGCCACTGGTCAGTAACCACAGGGCGTATATCACGCCAATTAGCATTTCGTATAAAACGACATCCACCAGGGTGGCCGTTGTGGTAATCCCTGCAAGGGGAATGACAGACCGATGTGGTATCGGAGGTAATTCATGTACTGTGAAAAACCCCGGCAGGGAGCGATAGTCTGTGACACAGGGGTAAATTGCAAGAAATTGCGAGATACCCCGAGTTCAAAAGGGCAGTATGGTGAAGTAACTCCAAGCGAGTGACGACAATGGGGCCCGCCCGGCGATCCTCAAAGGAGAGGATCCTGAGAAACAACGCCCTTTAAGGGGGTCGTGCAAGGGGCCCGGCACCAGATGGTGCCGCATACGTAAACCTTTCTGAGTTAAAATCCTCCGCACTAATTCCTGCAGGCTATGACTTGCAGGATAGCAATAATGGGTGCAGTATCGTGTGCAATCTCCTGGTCAGATATATCTGACTATCTTGACGGAAATATTAAGCAGCGCCATACCGGTCCTGACTGACGCTAAGATTAGCTGCAGGAACCCATTATCAGCGTACGCAACTCACAGTTCCATCTAAAATATGGCAACGTGCAGCACGCAACAGTATGTGACAAACCTCACAGATATTAACAAATATATATATGTGAGGTCTCAGAACCACCCCAGGTACACCTGTATTAGGGCAGATAAAGAAAAGGGATAGATATACACTGACAGGTGAGAGAAAAAGCAGACAGTCAGCACTAGCATAAGTCACATACAATGCAGAAAAATATATATACATACATAAGCATGACATATAATATACTGCACAATGTCGCTACATTCAACTGCCCAGATTCAGTGTCTGGGAAGGCTATAGCGCTGTGTACACTCACCCAAAATGGCCAGGTACGCAGGGGGGACTGGGCTCACTGACATCCTAAGAGTTCTGCAGCACCACAGAGAGAAAATGGCCGCTGGAGACCTCAGAAGAAGCGTGGCCCGCGGAGGAAGCAGCTCAGCGACGCCAGACTGTATTATTGAAAGGCGCGCTGAGCTGAGGGGAGGAGCCGCTAGACAGGGAAGGCTTCCTCCCCTGGCTAGCAATTAACCCCCCGGGATGCCGGCTCCCGCTGCCGCTATAATCCCTGGTGGGCTGTGGACACGCGGGGTATGCCTCCATGGAGGGGGAGCCCGCCGCCACCCGCTAGCGCCTCCGGTCTGTCCCCAGAGACCGGAGGCATAAGGCTGCATGTACACGCGGGTCACCGCAAGCGGTGACCACGCGACTTACCTGTCCCCGTCGATCCGGCAGCAGCCCAGGGATTCCTCCAGAGCCCGGCTAGTACAGACTCTGGGGTCCCGCTGCGATCCCCAGATCTGTACTGGCGTCGCAGCGCCGGCGGGGTGTAGGAGCGGCAGCTCAGACGTCCATTGGACAGTCTGATGCTGCCGCTCTGAAGAGTAGTAAAAAAAAAATAATAAAATAAAACTCTTTTAAGCTTAGGGGCTGCTAAGCAGCCCCCCTGCAGTAACGGTGACCCGACTCCGGCCGGGCACCAACTTAAACTGAGGTGCCTCTGGCTGGGGGGCGGGGTTATAGGGAGAGTGGACCCAAGCCAAGTGCATCCTGGGAGCTAAAAGCTTTAACTGCGTGGTGCCCGGATTTTGTTCCCAACCTATACCCCAAGGTCAACCCTGTGGACCCCCCTATGGACCCTGAAGTAGAAAATAAATATACTTATAATGAGCACTGAATCAACTACTCAAACAACACTAGGCTGCCAGGATTTGTGCGCTGTATAACCTGGCTCAGGGGAGAGGTATACAGGGAGACAGGACCCGATCTCCTGAGACCTACAGCGTCAGAACAGCCCAGATTACAGGCACCTGAGCATCTCATTAGGAGGAGGGTGTACGAGGAGCAGCTCAGAGGTGGTAAGAAATCACAGTCTGAGCTGGGAGGGGCTGTCAGGGGAGAGGTATACAGGGAGACAGGACCCGATCTCCTGAGACCTACAGCATCCAGAAAAGCCCTGATTACAGGCACCTGAGCTCTCATTAGGGAGGAGGTGTACGAGGAGCAGCTCAGAGGTGGTAAGAAATCACAGTCTGAGCTGGGGAGGGGCTGTCAGGGAGTAGGTATACAGGGAGACAGGACCCGATCTCCTAGACCTACAGCGTCAGAAAAGCCCGATTACAGGCACCTGAGCGTCTCATTAGGGAGGAGGGTGTACGAGGAGCAGCTCAGAGGTGGTAAGAAATCACAGTCTGAGCTGGGGAGGGGGCTGTCAGGGGAGAGGTATACAGGGAGACAGGACCCCCATCTCCTGAGACCTACAGCATCAGAAAAGCCCTGATTTACAGCACCTGAGCATCTCATTAGGGAGGAGGGTGTACGAGGAGCAGCTCAGAGGTGGTAAGAAATCACAGTCTGAGCTGGGGAGGGGGCTGTCAGGGGAGAGGTATACAGGGAGACAGGACCCCCATCTCCTGAGACCTACAGCGTCAGAAAAGCCCTGATTACAGGCACCTGAGCATCTCATTAGGGAGGAGGGTGTACGAGGAGCAGCTCAGAGGTGGTAAGAAATCACAGTCTGAGCTGGGGAGGGGCTGTCAGGGGAGAGGTATACAGGGAGACAGGACCCCGATCTCCTGAGACCTACAGCGTCAGAACAGCCCGATTACAGGCACCTGACGTCTCATTAGGGAGGAGGGTGTACGAGGAGCAGCTCAGAGGTGTAAGAAATCAGTCTGAGCTGGTGAGGGGGCTGTCAGGGGAGAGGTATACAGGGAGACAGGACCCGATCTCCTGAGACCTACAGCGTCAGAACAGCCCGGATTACAGGCACCTGAGCGTCTCATTAGGGAGGAGGGTGTACGAGGAGCAGCTCAGAGGTGGTAAGAAATCAGTCTGAGCTGGGGAGGGGCTGTCAGGGGAGAGGTATACAGGGAGACAGGACCCCATCTCCTGAGACCTACAGCGTCAGAACAGCCCGGATTACAGGCACCTGAGCATCTCATTAGGGAAGAGGGTGTACGAGGAGCAGCTCAGAGGTGGTAAGAAATCAGTCTGAGCTGTGGGAGGGGCTGTCAGGGGAGAGGTATACAGGGAGACAGGACCCCATCTCCTGAGACCTACAGCGTCAGAAAAGCCCTGATTACAGGCACCTGAGCGTTCTCATTAGGAGGAGGGTGTACGAGGAGCAGCTCAGAGGTGGTAAGAAATCACAGTCTGAGCTGGGGAGGGGGCTGTCAGGGGAGAGGTATACAGGAGACAGGACCTGATCTCCTGAGACCTACAGCGTCAGAACAGCCCGGATTACAGGCACCTGAGCGTCTCATTAGGGAGGAGGGTGTACGAGGAACAGCTCAGAGGTGGTAAGAAATCACAGTCTGAGCTGGGGAGGGGCTGTCAGGGGAGAGGTATACAGGGAGACAGGACCCGATCTCCTGAGACCTACAGCGTCAGAAAAGCCCTGATTACAGGCACCTGAGTGTCTCATTAGGGAGGAGGGTTTACGAGGAGCAGCTCCAGAGGTGGTAAGAAATCACAGTCTGAGCTGGGGAGGGGGCTGTCAGGGGAGAGGTATACAGGGAGACAGAACCCGATCTCCTGAGACCTACAGCGTCAGAAAAGCCCTGATTACAGGCACCTGAGCTTCTCATTAGGGAGGAGGGTGTACGAGGAGCAGCTCAGAGGTGGTAAGAAATCACAGTCTGAGCTGGGGAGGGGGCTGTCAGGGGAGAGGTATACAGGGAGACAGGACCTGATCTCCTGAGACCTACAGCGTCAGAACAGCCGGATTACAGGCACCTGAGCGTCTCATTAGGGAGGAGGGTGTACGAGGAACAGCTCAGAGGTGGTAAGAAATCACAGTCTGAGCTGGAGAGGGGCCTGTCAGGGGAAAGGTATACAGGGAGACAGGACCCGATCTCCTGAGACCTACAGCATCAGAAAAGCCCTGATTACAGGCACCTGAGTGTCTCATTAGGGAGGAGGGTTTACGAGGAGCAGCTCAGAGGTGGTAAGAAATCAGTCTGATCTGGGGAGGGGGCTGTCAGGGGAGAGGTATACAGGGAGACAGGACCCAATCTCCTGAGACCTACAGCGTCAGAAAAGCCCTGATTACAGGCACCTGAGCGTCTCATTAGGGAGGAGGGTGTACGAGGAGCAGCTCAGAGGTGGTAAGAAATCACAGTCTGAGCTGGGGAGGGGGCTGTCAGGGGAGAGGTATACAGGGAGACAGGACCCCATCTCCTGAGACCTACAGCGTCAGAAAAGCCCTGATTACAGGCACCTGAGCGTCTCATTAGGGAGGAGGGTGTACGAGGAGCAGCTCAGAGGTGGTAAGAAATCACAGTCTGATCTGGGGAGGGGGCTGTCAGGGGAGAGGTATACAGGGAGACAGGACCCCATCTCCTGAGACCTACAGCGTCAGAAAAGCCCTGATTACAGGCACCTGAGCATCTCATTAGGGAGGAGGGTGTACGAGGAACAGCTCAGAGGTGGTAAGAAATCACAGTCTGAGCTGGGGAGGGGCTGTCAGGGGAGAGGTATACAGGGAGACAGGACCTGATCTCCTGAGACCTACAGCGTCAGAAAAGCCCTGATTACAGGCACCTGAGCGTCTCATTAGGGAGGAGGGTGTACGAGGAGCAGCTCAGAGGTGGTAAGAAATCACAGTCTGAGCTGGGGAGGGGGCTGTCAGGGGAGAGGTATACAGGGAGACAGGACCCGATCTCCTGAGACCTACAGCGTCAGAAAAGCCCTGATTACAGGCACCTGAGCGTCTCATTAGGGAGGAGGGTGTACGAGGAGCAGCTCAGAGGTGGTAAGAAATCACAGTCTGAGCTGGGGAGGGGGCTGTCAGGGGAGAGGTATACAGGGAGACAGGACCCGATCTCCTGAGACCTACAGCGTCAGAACAGCCCGGATTACAGGCACCTGAGCATCCCATTAGGGAGGAGGGTGTACGAGGAACAGCTCAGAGGTGGTAAGAAATCACAGTCTGATCTGGGGAGGGGGCTGTCAGGGGAGAGGTATACAGGGAGACAGGACCCGATCTCTTGAGACCTACAGCGTCAGAACAGCCCGGATTACAGGCACCTGAGCGTCTCATTAGGGAGGAGGGTGTACGAGGAACAGCTCAGAGGTGGTAAGAAATCAGTCTGAGCTGGGGAGGGGCTGTCAGGGGAGAGGTATACAGGGAGACAGGACCCCATCTCCTGAGACCTACAGCGTCAGAACAGCCCGGATTACAGGCACATGAGCATCTCATTAGGGAGGAGGGTGTACGAGGAACAGCTCAGAGGTGGTAAGAAATCACAGTCTGAGCTGGGGAGGGGCTGTCAGGGGAGAGCCTACCTCCTGTCACAGCACCGCGCCCCAGCCTGCGCTCAGATACGCCAATCAGACACAGGTGGGCGGTTGTTACCTGGGTTTTACTCAAGCTGTCACCATGAAGAGTATTAGAATAGCGCTCTTGTGCTCGCCAGACACATAAATCACAATAATGCACAATTATTACACATGTAGCATGGGGCTCTCCAGGCCGTGATTACATAGAGCAGAGATAACGTTGATACATTATTAGGATTTACTGAGATAATATCTCCAGGGTTATATTACAAGGAAACACAGGTGAATAAACAAGATATACAAACAGGCACAGATATAATACATATATACAGACATACAGATATACAGACACAGATTGATTTCAATAAAAGAGAAAGATAAAAAGTCAGAACCCTAAATTATCTTACTATGAGGTATTAGGAGACCACAGGACAGGAGATGGGAGCACTACTAGCACAAAGCTTCTCCCTTATAGAGTGAACACAGGGCCTGATTCAGACCCGGACGGTATCCACAGTGCGCTCACTATTGCCTATGGTTGCTAATCTGCGTATGTGCGAACTACACTGTGTGATCACAGATCCTCGCTCGCCCAGCACAGCCAGCCCAGCCCAGCACAGCACAGCCAGCCCAGCCCAGCACAGCCAGCCCAGCCCAGCCCAGCACAGCACAGCCAGCACAGCCCAGCACAGCCAGCCCAGCCCAGCACAGCACAGCACAGCACAGCCAGCCCAGCCAGCCCAGCACAGCCAGCCCAGCACAGCACAGCACAGCCAGCCCAGCACAGCACAGCCAACCCAGCACAGCCAGCCCAGCACAACCAGCCCAGCACAGCCCAGCCCAGCACAGCCCAGCCCAGCCCAACCCAGCACAGCACAGCCAGCCCAGCACAGCACAGCCCAGCACAGCCAGCCCAGCACAGCACAGCACACTCAGCACAGCCAGCCCAGCACAACCAGCCCAGCACAGCACAGCCCAGCCCAGCACAGCCAGCCCAGCACAGCCAGCACAGCCAGCCCAGCACAGCACAGCCAGCACAGCCAGCCCAGCACAGCCAGCCCAGCACAACCAGCCCAGCACAGCCAGCCCAGCACAACCAGCCCAGCACAGCCCAGCACAACCAGCCCAGCCCAGCACAGCCCAGCACAGCCAGCCCAGCACAGCACAGCCAGCCCAGCACAGCCAGCCCAGCATAGCCAGCCCAGCAGAGTGAGTGACAGGAGAGGCCGTTTGAGGGTGGTGTGGGCAGTCCAGTAAAAATGGGGGGTTGGAGATGCGAACGCAGGCGTGCCTGAGTGTTTCAACGCCGTTTTAGAGGGCGTGCATATTAACAGGCAGTGTCATAGTACACGTCACCAGCCATTTTTTTCCTCTGTTTTCCTCGCAACCCAGCACAGCCAGCCCAGCACAACCAGCCCAGCACAGCACAGCCCAGCACAGCACAGCCAGCCCAGCACAGCACAGCCAGCACAGCCCAGCACAGCCAGCCCAGCCCAGCACAGCACAGCCAGCACAGCACAGCCAGCCCAGCACAGCCAGCCAAGCACAACCAGCCCAGCACAGCCAGCCCAGCACAACCAGCCCAGCACAGCACAGCACAGCACAGCCAGCCCAGCACAGCCAGCCCAGCACAGCACAGCCAGCCCAGCACAGCCAGCCCAGCATAGCCAGCCCAGCAGAGTGAGTGACAGGAGAGACCCCCCCGTGGGGGGTTGGAGATGCGAACGCAGGCGTGCCTGAGTGTTTCAACACCGTTTTAGAGGCGTGCATATTAACAGGCAGCGTCATAGTACACGTCACCAGCCATTTTTTTCCTCTGTTTTCCTCGCAATGCTTGTGGTAAAAAAAAGCTACCACAAGCACTGCGTTCCCATCCGATAGTGGTCGATGTACCAATGTTTTCATAAACTTCCAGGAGATGACATGGGGCAGTGGGCGTCTCTGCATACACAAAGTGAACGCTCGTACAGGTACGATGGGCGTGCTTATGCCTTGGCAAGCACTCGCTCCCCGCCACGTCACTTTCAAATATTTGCATACGCATCATGCGAGCGTACGCTCATAGCGACCAGGTCTGACTCAGGCCCACAGAGTAGTGTGGGTTGCTGATCCTTATAGTTCCACAACTGACCTCTCCCCCAGCAGCCCCCACCATCTGCAGGCTCAAAAGGACTGGCCTTTGTTCTCCGAGGGTCTGTGTAGATGTAAATTAGAAAGGCCTCATATATCTCCATGACTTCAAAAGACATTTTATTGTAGAACAGCTGATAAACTTAAGGTGATACAAATGACCCTCTAGCAGCCGGTGTGTCTGTGTGTAGGGCTTGCACAAGGGCCACCTACTGTAGAGAGCAAACACTATTTCCATTAAGCTTTTGTCTTCAGAGACTAGATAGCACCTGGCCACTTGGTTCTGAGTAGCTGATATAACCCAGTTTTGACATACTGTACCGATTCATAGCCAGTAGACATTCCTAATATATATATTTCAGGGGAACTATAATAACACAAATCACGCTCACAGTCAGGTTGCTATTAATAGCACCATGAGCACACTAACCACGGCACACAGAATACACATAGTCATGACACATGACTGAGGAATCTCCGTAACCCATGGTGATGGTCACATCTCCCCACTGCTGTATTAAGCCCCGAGTCTACTGGCTTAACAAAGGCCCCAGACACCAGATGTTACTGCCACGGTGGTGTAGTGAAGGAGCGAACGCACCAGTCGCCTCACAACAGCAGCTTCCGGCTGGTCTCCACAGCTGGAGGCTGGAAATGCATAACAACGCGATTCCCCACAGGCGCCTTACCTGACATCCCCGTTATCCAGCTGCAGTCCAGGGTCTCCCATGGAAGCACTAGCCAAGCTCCATTGGTGCACACTGTAATCCCCGGACCACTCCCCAGTGTTGCAGCACCGGCGATAGTAGGAGCAGTCATGCAGGCGTCCATTAGGACGCTCAGCACAACTTGGTCAGAAACAAAGTAAGAACTTTATAACATAAAATAAAAGGTAGGGGCTGCCAAACAATGACCCACTGTTCTAAAAGGTGCAACTGCTTCTGCTAACCCCAAATGGAAAAAAAAATGGCTGCCTGTGGCTGAGGGAGAGATATATATGGAGGGCTAGTGCATGCTGGGAGCTAAAGCTTAACTGTAAGGTGCACGGCTTACTCCAACCAACTACACCCCATTGTAATCCCTGTGGACCCTGAGGAAGAAAGTTTACTGGTAGATAGAGAGGATAATTGGTAGAAAGGACATGAGACAGACAGGTGTAGGCTGCTTGTGGTAGGGTCACTGGTAGTGAGAGGACAATTGGTGGAAAGGACATAAGACAGACAGGCGTAGGCTGCATGTGGTAGGGACTCTGGTAGACAGAGAGGATAATTGGTGGAAAGGACATAAGACAGACAGGTGTAGGCTGCATGTGGTAGGGTCACTGGTAGACAGAGAGGATAATTGGTGGAAAGGACATGAGACAGACAGGTGTAGGCTGCATGTGGTAGGGTCACTGGTAGACAGAGAGGATAATTGGTGGAAAGGACATAAGACAGACAGGCGTAGGCTGCATGTGGTAGGGACTCTGGTAGACAGAGAGGATAATTGGTGGAAAGGACATAAGACAGACAGGTGTAGGCTGCATGTGGTAGGGTCACTGGTAGTCAGAGAGGATAATTGGTGGAAAGGACATAAGACAGACAGGTGTCGGCTGCATGTGGTAGACAGATTGAAAGAAGTGTAGCCACCATTTGATTGGATACCTGGATTTTTGACATACTTTTACCTAATTGGATACCCCTAATGTAGTAAGATAACTGGTAGAGAAGATTAAAGAAAAGGTGTAGCCTCTATGTGGTAGGATAACTGGTAGATAGGATGAAAGAATAAGACGTGTAGCCTCCATGTGGTAGGATAACTGGTAGACAGGATAATAGAGGAAGAGGTGTAGCCTCCATGTGGTAGGTTGACTGGTAGACAGGATGAAAGAGGAAGATGTGAAGCCTCCATGTGGTAGGATAACTGGTAGACAGGATGAAAGAGGAAGAGGTGAAGCCTCCATGTGGTAGGATAACTGTAGACAGGATGAAAGAGGAAGAGGTGTCGCCTCCATGTGGTGGGATAACAAGAGATATGGTAAGAACTTACCTTTGTTATCTCTGTTTCTACGAAGTCCATAGGGTCCACAGGGTTGACCTTGGGGTATAGGTTGGGAACCAAATCCGGGCACCACGCAGTTAAAGCTTTTAGCTCCCAGGATGCACTTGGGTCCACTCTCCCTATACTCCCGCCCCCCAGCCAGAGGCACCTCAGATTGTAAGTAGCCAAAGGCCGGAGGAGGAGAGAAAAAGAGAGAGAAAACTGGAACACTCTAGAACCATACTCACAGAAAAGGAGACGGGAAGCCGGTGACCAGTAACACAGCCCATATGAAGCCAGGTGCGTCAGGGCGGGCGCCCTGTGGACCCTATGGACTTCGTAGAAACAGAGATAACAAAGGTAAGTTCTTACCATATCTCTTGTTTTCTACTTCAGGGTCCATAGGGGGTCCACAGGGTTGACCTTGGGGATGTCCCAAAGCAGTTCAACCAAGGGTGGGGACGCTCCTGTGCTGAGAGGAGAATCCGTCGCCAAAAAGGAAGCATCCTGAGAGGCAAAGGAAACCAATGCCTAGAACCTTAAAAAGGTATGGACAGAAGACCACGTGGACACCTAGTAAGGCAAAACAGCCGAGGCGCCACGACGAGCCGCCCACGAGGGTTACACGGCCCGAGAAAAAAACAAGCCTCAACGACAGAAATGCCCACCCATGGGTAGGCCCCTGAGGAAGACATACGAGGCCATCCAGTCAACATTTCATTATAGGCCGGCCATCGTTTCCTGTTAAAACCAGAAACCGCAGACCACCAATAAGGAGTCCGCTTACCATAAGGAACTTGAACGGATCACATAAAGCCAAAGAGGCCGGACCACAGTCCATGAGGCCACAACAGCCGAGAGGACTGGGAACTGAATGGCCATACCATAAGTTCCAGAATAATATGGAACCTAAAAACCACTTTAAGAAGAAACACAGGGCGAGAGCAACTCACACCCTGACATGATGCCCTCCAGAAGAGGGAGCCACATGAGAACGCTCCCCATTCAGACACTCTCCTGGTTGATTTAAACACCCGGAGAGAGAGAGAGAGAGAGCTTAAACAATAGACCATGTAATGGCTATCACAACCAGGGGTTCCATTGACTGTCCCCGGAGGGAACAAAGAACCACTACTAACTCCCCAGGAGTCCCTAGGGAGGACAAGTGGAGACATAATCCAGAAAACACTCCAAAGGATGAACTGGATACCAGAGCGGAGCAATTCCATATCTTAACCATACCGACAGTGTAGAGATCCGCACTGTCAGGAAGGCCAGGCCAAGGGTGAAACCCAAGCCAGCTGGAAGGAATGCCAGAATATCTGGAAATCCTGGACACCGGAGGATCGTATCGACAGGTACGATACCATAAGAATTATGTATGCCACAGTCCGTGGCAGATCCCAGCAAAGTCTGGCCTATCTGCTCTAAACATCTCAATGAAGACAGAGCCAGGGAAGCCCGAGGACCACAGTAGGGGCGCAGTTAAAGACAAGCGATCCAGATCCAGGGAAAAACAAGGACCCTGAGACAACAGGTCCAGATAGTGAAGCAGTAGGAACGGAGCATCGAGGAGGAGACTCCGAAAATCTTAGTACCAGTGATGTCTGGGACGACCTGGAGCCCCCAGAAGGAAAGCCCCTCCGTCTCGAATTAAACTTCCGAAGACCTCGAGGAAGAAGGGAGACCGGAGGACACAGGTACACAAAGTGGAAGGACCACTTCACTGACAAAGAGTCACTGAAGGTAGCTTCAGTACTCCTAGAGATGGACTGTAACACCGGTAATGTGTGATCGAGTCAGAAGGCCATGGGGATCAATCCCCTCAGGGAGGCCCCCTCTGCTCACCAGGAGTTGAAACCTCTCTTGGAGAAGAGACTAGTCCCCGGGATGGACGCCGTGACGGCTGAGGAAGCCCGCTTCCCAATGGAGAGCTCCGGGAATAAACACCGCAGAGTTGGCCAGGAGAAGACCCTTGGACTATGTCAGAATGGGTGACATTCCTAACATTGCCACCCAACTACCAGTGTTGCCTAGATGGAAGCCACTGTTGTGACACTGTCGGACTGAACCTATTCAGGTTTACCGTGACAAATGGGTTAGGCCAGAGTGAAAGTCCAAGACAGCTTAAAGTATCAACAAGGTAAGTGGCAGGGCAGAAGCGACAGACGTCCAACTGCCCCGAAATGAATGCGGACCAGACACTGTCTTTAGCAAAGAACACCCTGGACGAGATGGCCATAGCCACCCGGACAGAGACCAACTCGCCTCCGTAGAAAGTATCATCGTTCGAACAGCGATCCGATGGAAAAAACTCGATCCATCTGGAGGGGAGTCAATTATGGCAAGGCCTGGAATGGAACTGAGCACATTCCACCCTACCAAAAGGTAGACACTCTGGTAGACCGCGCATCACAAAGAGTAATGACATATGTCGACTGCGTAGATATCCGCACCCTCGAAGTTGAAGAGTGGAGATCTTGTCTTACGCCAGAAAAATTCTCAGATTCTGAGAATCCAGCAGTGCTCCCAGATGAAGAAAACCCTGTGAGGGATGCAGGGAGGACTTTTCTGTGACGAGAAGAAGCCCCGGTTATCCTGACCTGGCGGTAAAGTACCTTGGTGATCCTGCTAAAAGTAGGAGACCGTCCAGAGAAAGGAGCATTCGGATACACTGAACAGGTGAACTGTCAGAAAATCCATAAAGCTGGTAAACCCCGGTGGAGTTGAGGACAGCCCCAAAAGGCAGAGCCCGAAACTTACAAGTGTTGCTGTGGCACAGCAAACCTGAACCCATGCTGATGAGAGGGCTCTGTATGTACCCGTAGGTACGTATCCTGAATACTCGGATATACCATAAAATCCCCAGGTTCCAAACATCGGATGATGGAGCATGGACGATTCCACCTGAGTCAAGGCACCGTTGGAATCTGATTCAGGGATTTGAGACAGAGTATAGGCAAAGGAGGACCAGTCGGTCACCGCCCCAAAAAGAAAGTAGAACAACCAGTCCCTCACTGAGATAGTGAGGTTGGCCGAAATAGCTCTGCTTACCACAAAGACTGTATAGCTTTCTGGGATTGTAAGGCCCTGATCAGTTCTGAAGAAGGGCCCGTGTAACAATGCCTGTGAGGAGGCTGCATGAGCAATGAGAGGCCGTTGAGAATCAGTACCTCACTCTGGAAATTCCCCAGATGTAGACCTGTCCCGTCAGGCTGAGGGTATATCCTCAGGTGTAGAAACAGGGTCGTCCGGAAGTCCAGGACTGCTCGGTACTGGATATGGTGGCCCCCGTGGAGGCCGACAGCCTAGGAAAAAACAGGCCTTTAGGCTGACCCTGAGGACAAAAAGACTTAACAGAGTTAGTCCGAATGTAGTGGGAGTAGCTAAAGACGGTATCTCCCCATTAGTGATACTGCCAATGATGCAACGATCTTGTCAAGGTCAGGACCAAACAAGAACTTCCCCCTGGAAGGAGTGTGCACCTCTGCTTTCCCATAACGCAGCCATAGGGTACTGCGGCGGATACAGACGCCGCCGAAACCCTGAAAGTTAGAAGACCGGCATCCCATGAGGTAATCCCACATATGACCACTGCATATTTTGTGAGCGGCAAAAAGATATTTGAACCTCAGACGTGTTGGAGGGGAAAAACGTCACAAAAGCATCACCATGCGATGGCCATGGTAGGACGGGCAACAGGCCCTGAAAACGAGTACATTGATTTCAGGCAAAGTTACCACCTACGGATCCGTAAAAATTCGTCCAGGCCGGGATGGGAGGCGTATTAATGCCTGTAACCCGATGATTAACATACAAATCCATCCCAGAAGGGAATTTCCATTACTTGTGAGGACCCTCAGGGAATGGGAAACAGGAGGCCTTTGTGACTCCTCGTATCTGGGGACAGCCAGACTCCCGCTATGAGATCCACCCGCTGGGCAGAAAACGGGAGATGTATGATACTGGTGCAGGATCGACATTCTCTATATCCAGAATGAGCCTGGCTACCAGCCCCAAAGCAGGGATAATAATACTTGAGATCGGCTCCCCCCCATGTGAGAGGGAAAGAGCCGAATATACCATCCAGTTCACGGCAGAGCCACTGGTCAGTAACCACAGGGCGTATATCACGCCAATTAGCATTTCGTATAAAACGACATCCACCAGGGTGGCCGTTGTGGTAATCCCTGCAAGGGGAATGACAGACCGATGTGGTATCGGAGGTAATTCATGTACTGTGAAAAACCCCGGCAGGGAGCGATAGTCTGTGACACAGGGGTAAATTGCAAGAAATTGCGAGATACCCCGAGTTCAAAAGGGCAGTATGGTGAAGTAACTCCAAGCGAGTGACGACAATGGGGCCCGCCCGGCGATCCTCAAAGGAGAGGATCCTGAGAAACAACGCCCTTTAAGGGGGTCGTGCAAGGGGCCCGGCACCAGATGGTGCCGCATACGTAAACCTTTCTGAGTTAAAATCCTCCGCACTAATTCCTGCAGGCTATGACTTGCAGGATAGCAATAATGGGTGCAGTATCGTGTGCAATCTCCTGGTCAGATATATCTGACTATCTTGACGGAAATATTAAGCAGCGCCATACCGGTCCTGACTGACGCTAAGATTAGCTGCAGGAACCCATTATCAGCGTACGCAACTCACAGTTCCATCTAAAATATGGCAACGTGCAGCACGCAACAGTATGTGACAAACCTCACAGATATTAACAAATATATATATGTGAGGTCTCAGAACCACCCCAGGTACACCTGTATTAGGGCAGATAAAGAAAAGGGATAGATATACACTGACAGGTGAGAGAAAAAGCAGACAGTCAGCACTAGCATAAGTCACATACAATGCAGAAAAATATATATACATACATAAGCATGACATATAATATACTGCACAATGTCGCTACATTCAACTGCCCAGATTCAGTGTCTGGGAAGGCTATAGCGCTGTGTACACTCACCCAAAATGGCCAGGTACGCAGGGGGACTGGGCTCACTGACATCCTAAGAGTTCTGCAGCACCACAGAGAGAAAATGGCCGCTGGAGACCTCAGAAGAAGCGTGGCCCGCGGAGGAAGCAGCTCAGTGACGCCAGACTGTATTATTGAAAGGCGCGCTGAGCTGAGGGGAGGAGCCGCTAGACAGGGAAGGCTTCCTCCCCTGGCTAGCAATTAACCCCCCGGGATGCCGGCTCCCGCTGCCGCTATAATCCCTGGTGGGCTGTGGACACGCGGGGTATGCCTCCATGGAGGGGGAGCCCGCCGCCACCGCTAGCGCCTCCGGTCTGTCCCCAGAGACCGGAGGCATAAGGCTGCATGTACACGCGGGTCACCGCAAGCGGTGACCACGCGACTTACCTGTCCCCGTCGATCCGGCAGCAGCCCAGGGATTCCTCCAGAGCCCGGCTAGTACAGACTCTGGGGTCCCGCTGCGATCCCCAGATCTGTACTGGCGTCGCAGCGCCGGCGGGGTGTAGGAGCGGCAGCTCAGACGTCCATTGGACAGTCTGATGCTGCCGCTCTGAAGAGTAGTAAAAAAATAATAAAATAAAACTCTTTTAAGCTTAGGGGCTGCTAAGCAGGCCCCCTGCAGTAACGGTGACCCGACTCCGGCCGGGCACCAACTTAAACTGAGGTGCCTCTGGCTGGGGGGCGGGAGTATAGGGAGAGTGGACCCAAGTGCATCCTGGGAGCTAAAAGCTTTAACTGCGTGGTGCCCGGATTTGGTTCCCAACCTATACCCCAAGGTCAACCCTGTGGACCCCCTATGGACCCTGAAGTAGAAAACTGGTAGAAGGATAATAGAGGAAGAGGTGTAGCCTCCATGTGGTGGGATAACTGGTAGACAGGATAATAGAGGCAGAGGTGTAGCCTCCTTGTGGTAGGATAACTGGTAGACAGGATGAAAGAGGAAGAGGTGTAGCTTCCATGTGATAGGACAACTGGCAGACAGGATGAAAGAGGAAGAGGTGTAGCCTCCATGTGATAGGATAACTGGTAGACCAGATAAGAAAGGAAGAGGTGTAGCCTCCATGTGGTAGGATAACTGGTAGACAGGATGAAAGAGGAAGAGGTGTAGCCTCCATGTGGTAGGATAACTGGTAGACAGGATGAAAGAGGAAGAGGTGTAGCCTCCAAGTGATAGGATAACTGGTAGACAGGATGAAAGAGGAAGAGGTGTATCCTCCATGTGGTAGGATAACTGGTAGACCGGATAATAAAGGAAGATGTGTAGCTTCCATGTGCTAGGATAACTGGTAGACAGGATGAAAGAGGAAGAGGTGTAGGCCCATGTGGTAGGATAACTGGTAGACTGGATGAAAGAGGAAGAGGTGTAGCCTCCTCGTGGTAGGATAACTGGTAGACAGGATGAAAGAGGAAGAGGTGTAGGTTCCATGTGGTAGGATAACTGGTAGACAGGATAAAAGAATAAGAGGTGTAGCCTCCATGTGGTAGGATAACTGGTAGACAGGATGAAAGAGGAAGAGGTGTAGCCTCCTTGTGGTAGGATAACTGGTAGACAGGATGAAAGAGGAAGAGGTGTAGCCTCCATGTAGTAGGATAACTGGTAGACAGGATGAAAGAGGAAGAGGTGTAGCCTCCATGTGGTAGGATAACTGGTAGACAGGATAAAAGAATAAGAGGTGTAGCCTCCATGTGGTAGGATAACTGGTAGACCGGATAATAAAGGAAGAGGTGTAGCCTCCATGTGGTACGATAACTGGAAGACCGGATAATAAAGGAAGAGGTGTAGCCTCCATGTGGTAGCATTACTGGTAGACAGGATGAAAGAGGAAGAGGTGTAGCCTCCTTGTGGTAGGATAACTGGTAGACCGGATAATAAAGGAAGAGGTGTAGCCTCCATGTGGTAGCATTACTGGTAGACAGGATGAAAGAGGAAGAGGTGTAGCCTCCATGTGGTAGGATAACTGGTAGACAGGATAAAAGAACAAGAGGTGTAGCCTCCATGTGGTAGCATAACTGGTAGACAGGGTGAAAGAGGAAGAGGTGTAGCCTCCATGTGGTAGGATAACTGGTAGACAGGATGAAAGAGGAAGAGGTGTAGCCTCCATGTGGTAGGATAACTTGTAGACCGGATAATAAAGGAAGAGGTGTAGCCTCCATGTGGTAGCATTACTGGTAGATAGGATGAAAGAGGAAGAGGTGTAGCCTCCATGTCGTAGGATAACTGGTAGACAGGATAAAAGAACAAGAGGTGTAGCCTCCATGTGGTAGCATAACTGGTAGACAGGGTGAAAGAGGAAGAGATGTAGCCTCCATGTGGTAGGATAACTGGTAGACCGGATAATAAAGGAAGAGGTGTAGCCTCCATGTGGTAGGATAACTGGTAGACAGGATGAAAGAGGAAGAGGTGTAGCCTCTATGTGGTAGGATAACTGGTAGACAGGATGAAAGAGGAAGAGGTGTAGCCTCCATGTGGTAGGATAACTGGTAGACAGGATAAAAGAATAAGAGGTGTAGCCTCCATGTGGTAGGATAACTGGTAGACCGGATAATAAAGGAAGAGGTGTAGCCTCCATGTGGTACGATAACTGGAAGACCGGATAATAAAGGAAGAGGTGTAGCCTCCATGTGGTAGCATTACTGGTAGACAGGATGAAAGAGGAAGAGGTGTAGCCTCCTTGTGGTAGGATAACTGGTAGACCGGATAATAAAGGAAGAGGTGTAGCCTCCATGTGGTAGGATAACTGGTAGACAGGATGAAAGAGGAAGAGGTGTAGCCTCCATGTGGTAGGATAACTGGTAGACTGGATAAAAGAACAAGAGGTGTAGCCTCCATGTGGTAGCATAACTGGTAGACAGGGTGAAAGAGGAAGAGGTGTAGCCTCCATGTGGTAGGATAACTGGTAGACAGGATGAAAGAGGAAGAGGTGTAGCCTCCATGTGGTAGGATAACTTGTAGACCGGATAATAAAGGAAGAGGTGTAGCCTCCATGTGGTAGCATTACTGGTAGATAGGATGAAAGAGGAAGAGGTGTAGCCTCCATGTCGTAGGATAACTGGTAGACAGGATAAAAGAACAAGAGGTGTAGCCTCCATGTGGTAGCATAACTGGTAGACAGGGTGAAAGAGGAAGAGATGTAGCCTCCATGTGGTAGGATAACTGGTAGACCGGATAATAAAGGAAGAGGTGTAGCCTCCATGTGGTAGGATAACTGGTAGACAGGATGAAAGAGGAAGAGGTGTAGCCTCTATGTGGTAGGATAACTGGTAGACAGGATGAGAGAGGAAGAGGTGTAGCCTCCTCGTGGTAGGATAACTGGTAGACAGGATGAAAGAGGAAGAGGTGTAGCCTCCATGTGGTAGGATAACTGGTAGATCGGATAATAAAGGAAGAGGTGTAGCCTCCATGTGTTAGCATAACTGGTAGACAGGATGAAAGAGGAAGAGGTGTAGCCTCCATGTGGTAGGATAACTGGTAGACCGGATAATAAAGGAAGAGGTGTAGCCTCCATGTGGTACCATAACTGGTAGATAGGATGAAAGAGGAAGAGGTGTAGCCTCCATGTGATAGGATAACTGGTAGACAGGATAAAAGAATAAGAGGTGTAGCCTCCATGTGATAGGATAACTGGTAGACAGCATGAAAGAGGAAGAGGTGTAGCTTCCATGTGGTAGGATAACTGGTAGACAGGATAAAAGAATAAGAGGTGTAGCCTCCATGTGGTAGGATAACTGGTAGACAGGATAAAAGAATAAGAGGTGTAGCCTCCATTTGGTAGGATAACTGGTAGACAGGATGAAAGAGGAAGAGGTGTAGCCTCCTTGTGGTAGGATAACTGGTAGACAGGATGAAAGAGGAAGAGGTGTAGCTTCCATGTGATAGGATAACTATCAGACAGGATGAAAGAGGAAGAGGTGTAGCCTCCATGTGGTAGGATAACTGGTAGACAGGATGAAAGAGGAAGAGGTGTAGCCTCCATGTGGTAGGAAAAATGGTAGACAGGATAAAAGAATAAGAGGTGTAGCCTCCATGTGGTAGGATAACTGGTAGACCAGATAATAAAGGAAGAGGTGTAGCCTCCATGTGGTAGCATTACTGGTAGACAGGATGAAAGAGGAAGAGGTGTAGCTTCCATGTGATAGGATAACTATCAGACAGGATGAAAGAGGAAGAGGTGTAGCCTCCATGTGGTAGGATAACTGGTAGACCGGATAATAAAGGAAGAGGTGTAGCCTCCATGTGGTAGGATAACTGGTAGACCGGATAATAAAGGAAGAGGTGTAGCCTCCATGTGGAAGCATTACTGGTAGACAGGATGAAAGAGGAAGAGGTGTAGCCTCCATGTGGTAGGATAACTGGTAGACAGGATAAAAGAATAAGAGGTGTAGCCTCCATTTGGTAGGATAACTGGTAGACAGGATGAAAGAGGAAGAGGTGTAGCCTCCTTGTGGTAGGATAACTGGTAGACAGGATGAAAGAGGAAGAGGTGTAGCCTCCTTGTGGTAGGATAACTGGTAGACAGGATGAAAGAGGAAGAGGTGTAGCTTCCATGTGATAGGATAACTATCAGACAGGATGAAAGAGGAAGAGGTGTAGCCTCCAAGTTGTAGGATAACTGGTAGACAGGATAAAAGAATAAGAGGTGTAGCCTCCATGTGGTAGGATAACTGGTAGACCGGATAATAAAGGAAGAGGTGTAGCCTCCATGTGGTAGGATAACTGGTAGACCGGATAATAAAGGAAGAGGTGTAGCCTCCATGTGGTAGCATTACTGGTAGACAGGATGAAAGAGGAAGAGGTGTAGCTTCCATGTGATAGGATAACTATCAGACAGGATGAAAGAGGAAGAGGTGTAGCCTCTATGTGATAGCATTACTGGTAGACAGGATGAAAGAGGAAGAGGTGTAGCCTCCTTGTGGTAGGATAACTGGTAGACCGGATAATAGAGGAAGAGGTGTAGCCTCTATGTGGTAGGATAACTGGTAGACAGGATGAAAGATGAAGAGGTGTAGCCTCCATGTGGTAGGATAACTGGAAGACAGGATGAAAGAGGAAGAGGTGTAGCCTCCTTGTGGTAGGATAACTGGTAGACAGGATGAAAGAGGAAGAGGTGTAGCCTCCATGTGGTAGGATAACTGGTAGACAGGATAAAAGAATAAGAGGTGTAGCCTCCATGTGGTAGGATAACTGGTAGACCGGATAATAAAGGAAGAGGTGTAGCCTCCATGTGGTAGGATAACTGGTAGACCGGATAATAAAGGAAGAGGTGTAGCCTCCATGTGGAAGCATTACTGGTAGACAGGATGAAAGAGGAAGAGGTGTAGCCTCCATGTGGTAGGATAACTGGTAGACAGGATAAAAGAATAAGAGGTGTAGCCTCCATTTGGTAGGATAACTGGTAGACAGGATGAAAGAGGAAGAGGTGTAGCCTCCTTGTGGTAGGATAACTGGTAGACAGGATGAAAGAGGAAGAGGTGTAGCTTCCATGTGATAGGATAACTATCAGACAGGATGAAAGAGGAAGAGGTGTAGCCTCCATGTGGTAGGATAACTGGTAGACAGGATGAAAGAGGAAGAGGTGTAGCCTCCATGTGGTAGGATAACTGGTAGACAGGATAAAAGAGTAAGAGGTGTAGCCTCCATGTGGTAGGATAACTGGTAGACCGGATAATAAAGGAAGAGGTGTAGCCTCCATGTGGTAGGATAACTGGTAGACCGGATAATAAAGGAAGAGGTGTAGCCTCCATGTGGTAGCATTACTGGTAGACAGGATGAAAGAGGAAGAGGTGTAGCTTCCATGTGATAGGATAACTATCAGACAGGATGAAAGAGGAAGAGGTGTAGCCTCTATGTGGTAGCATTACTGGTAGACAGGATGAAAGAGGAAGAGGTGTAGCCTCCTTGTGGTAGGATAACTGGTAGACCGGATAATAGAGGAAGAGGTGTAGCCTCTATGTGGTAGGATAACTGGTAGACAGGATGAAAGAGGAAGAGGTGTAGCCTCTATGTGGTAGGATAACTGGTAGACAGGATGAAAGAGGAAGAGGTGTAGCCTCCATGTGGTAGGATAACTGGTAGACAGGATAAAAGAATAAGAGGTGTAGCTTCCATGAGGTAGGATAACTGGTAGACAGGATGAAAGAGGAAGAGGTGTAGCCTCCATGTGGTAGGATAACTGGTAGACAGGATGAAAGAGGAAGAGGTGTAGGCCCATGAGGTAGGATAACTGGTAGACAGGATGAGAGAGGAAGAGGTGTAGCCTCCATGTGGTAGGATAACTTTTAGACAGGATGAAAGAGGAAGAGGTGTAGCCTCCATGTGGTAGGATAACTGGTAGACCGGATAATAAAGGAAGAGGTGTAGCCTCCATGTGGTAGGATAACTGGTAGATCAGATAATAAAGGAAGAGGTGTAGCCTCCATGTGTTAGCATAACTGGTAGACAGGATGAAAGAGGAAGAGGTGTAGCCTCCATGCGGTAGGATAACTGGTAGACCGGATAATAAAGGAAGAGGTGTAGCCTCCATGTGGTACCATAACTGGTAGACAGGATGAAAGAGGAAGAGGTGTAGCCTCCATGTGGTAGGATAACTGGTAGACCGGATAATAGAGGAAGAGGTGTAGCCTCCATGTGGTAGGATAACTGGTAGACAGGATGAAAGATGAAGTGGTGTAGCCTCCATGTGGTAGGATAACTGGTAGACAGGATGAAAGAGGAAGAGGTGTAGCCTCTATGTGGTAGGATAACTGGTAGACAGGATGAAAGACGAAGAGGTGTAGCCTCTATGTGGTAGGATAACTGGTAGACAGGATGAAAGAAGTGTAGCCTCTATGTGGTAGGATAACTGGTAGACAGGATGAAAGAGGAAGAGGTGTAGCCTCCATGTGGTAGGATAACTGGTAGACAGGATGAAAGAGGAAGAGGTGTAGCCTCCATGTGGTAGGATTACTGGTAGACAGGATGAAAGATGAAGAGGTGTAGCCTCCATGTGGTTGGATGCTGGACAGGATAAAAGTTGGAGAGGTATAGCCTCCATGTGGTAATGTTACTGTCAGACAGGAGTGACTGAACAGAGAGTTATTATGTTTGATACTTACCACCTGAGAGGGGACAAATATTGGGTTTTTGAAAACAGTCCAGACTACAGCCTGCTCGCATGTAGGAGTGGTGAGTGAGCCAAGATATCGATAGTACAGAGTACGATTGACATCACCCAGGAGTGCATCGAGAGAGAGAGTGACATTCATGGGCAACGTTGTTCCTGAAATGATGAAGGAGCAGCAATCACAAGTATTTTCCCTTAGCCGGAATATCACTTTCCTATGTACATAAGGCCTGCTCACAACTATCCATGGTCCATACATAGAAACACAGAATATTATGGTCTATATAGTCTGTCCATGATAACATCCATGTGGCTGGTATCCCTTCAGCAGCAATGTATCCCAGGATGTGATTATACATTTCTCCATAATGTAACAGGGAGTTGTCACCAGGAGATACTAATAATAGGGGCTGATATCGCAACATGAAAAACCCTACAGCCAGCAAAAACGGGTGTGTTCTGTAAAAATAGGGCCGTATTCACCACCAGCGCCAAGTATTGATGGCTTTTACTTGATATTGCCGGAGGATCCTAAATATTGCGCATAGCAGCAGTATCGACACAATACTCATCCTGATAACCCAATCTCAGGGTGATCAGAACAAAGAGAGATGAAAATAATTCTTTATTAATGACATTTTTACCAGGAAGAATCTATGAGAAGTGAAGGAGGCTGCTGAATGTAATTCATATATTATATCTACTGATTTATTTTTAGATAATATAATATTAAATTGAAGTGATCTGTGAATTTGTTTTTATCACTGCGACATGTGTTAGTTTGATAACTAGGAGCGCACAACCTCAGGCAAGAAGTTCTGTAATAACTATGGCCCTGATTCAGAGGTGCTCGCTATTTGCGAGTGTACGCTGTGAATCAGGCCATTTTTTTTTTTTTTTAAACCCGGCCTCCAGGCCGCTTGCTTAGCTGTGGGTGACCACCCACCGCTTTAGCTGGCGGCCTGGCGATGTTCACGATTATCGCGACCATCGGGCTTGCGAGGAGACCCTGTGGTAGGGTCTCAGGTCTCGCAAGCCCGAGCAGACTTCCTGCTCTAATAGAGCAGGAAGTCCACTACTGACATCACAAGTGATGTCAGAAGGGCCGCCCACAAACGGCAGGCGTTCCTTCGGGAACGCCTCCATTTGTCCAGCCATCCCCCTCTACCCGCCTACAAAACGGGGCAAGCTGTCGATCAACATCGACAGCCGCCCTGTCTTGTAGCTAGCCCCAGAGCGAGTGAAGTTCTCGCTCGCGCATGCACACTGGCCGACCATTGACCTGCTTGCAAGCGCTGTGCGCTTGCGAGTGGGTCTGAATCAGGCCCTATGTTCATAATATTAACTAATTACATATTAGAAGACTGTAGAATATATGGGTGATAAGTTACCGGGAGTGGAGACTTGATTTAACAGACTGGAGATCACTGGTAGCTGGGATGTGTTGGCTGAGTCCATGACCTGTGGAAAAGGACACAAATAACGTCACACCCCTCTCCTGTACGTCACACCTCTCTCCTGTATGTCACACCCCTCTCCTGTACATCACAACCCTTTCCTGTATGTCACACCCCTCTCCTGTACATCACACCCCTCTCCTGTACGTCACACCCCTCTCCTGTACGTCACACCTCTCTCCTGTACGTCACACCCCTCTCCTGTACGTCACACCCCTCTCCTGTACGTCACACCCCTCTCCTGTACGTCACACCTCTCTCCTGTACGTCACACCTCTCTCCTGTACATCACACTTCTCTCCTGTACGTCACACCCCTCTCCTGTACATCACACCGCTCTCCTGTACATCACACCCCTCTCCTGTACGTCACACCCCTCTACTGTACATCACACCCCTCTCCTGTACATCACACCCCTCTCCTGTATGTCACACCCCTCTCCTGTAAGTCACACCCCTCTCCTGTACATCACACCCCTCTCCTGTAAGTCACACCCCTCTACTGTAAGTCACACCCCTCTCCTGTACATCACACCCCTCTCCTGTACGTCACACCCCTCTCCTGTATGTCACACCCCTCTCCTGTAAGTCACACCTCTCTCCTGTAAGTCACACCCCTCTACTGTACATCACACCCCTCTTCTGTACATCACACCCCTCTCCTGTACGTCACACCCCTCTCCTGTAAGTCACACCCCTCTCCTGTAAGTCACACCCCTCTACTGTAAGTCACACCCCTCTCCTGTACGTCACACCCCTCTCCTGTACGTCACACCCCTCTCCTGTATGTCACACCCCTCTCCTGTACGTCACACCTCTCTCCTGTACGTCACACCTCTCCCCTGTACGTCACACCTCTTTCCTGTACATCACACCTGTCTTCTGTAGTGTGTGACTAGAACCAGCGTGCTGTGTACACAGTGTGTGACTAGAACCAGTGTGCTGTAAATTTAGTGTGTGACTAGAACCAGCCTGCTGTGTATTCAGTGTGTGACTAGAACCAGCGTGCTGTGTACACAGTGTGTGACTAGAACCAGTGTGCTGTATATTCAGTGTGTGACTAGAACCAGCGTGCTATGTACTCAGTGTGTGACTAGAACCAGCATTCTGTGTATTCCGTGTGTGACTTGAACCAGCGTTCTGTGTACTCCGTGTGTGACTAGAACCAGCGTGCTGTGTATTCAGTGTGTGACTAGAACCAGTGTGCTGTGTATTCAGTGTATGACTTGAACCAGCATGCTGTGTACTCAGTGTGCGACTAGAACCAGTGTGCTGTATATTCAGTGTGTGACTAGAACCAGCGTGCTATGTACTCAGTGTGTGACTAGAACCAGCATTCTGTGTATTCCGTGTGTGACTTGAACCAGCGTTCTGTGTACTCCGTGTGTGACTAGAACCAGCGTGCTGTGTATTCAGTGTGTGACTAGAACCAGTGTGCTGTGTATTCAGTGTATGACTTGAACCAGCATGCTGTGTACTCAGTGTGCGACTAGAACCAGCGTGCTGTGTATTCAGTGTGCAACTAGAACCGGCATGCTGTGTACTCAGTATATGGCTAGAACCAGCGTGCTGTATATTCAGTGTGTGACTAGAACCAGCATGCTGTGTACTTAGTGTATGACTAGAACCAGCGTGCTGTATATTCAGTGTGCGACTAGAACCTGCATGCTGTGTATTCAGTGTGCGACTAGAACCTACGTGCTGTCTATTCAGTGTGTGACTAGAACCAGCGTGCTGTGTATTCAGTGTGTGACTAGAACCAGCGTGCTGTGTATTCAGTGTGCGACTAGAACCAGCGTGCTGTGTACTCAGTGTGCGACTAGAACCAGCGTGCTGTGTATTCAGTGTGCGACTAGAACCTACGTGCTATGTATTCAGTGTGTGACTAGAACCTACGTGCTGTGTATTCAGTGTGTGACTAGAACCAGCATTCTGTGTTCTCAGTGTGTGACTAGAACCAGTGTGTTGTATATTCAGTGTGTGACTAGAACCAGCCTGCTGTGTATTCAGTGTGCGACTAGAACCAGCGTGCTGTGTATTCAGTGTGCGACTAGAACCAGCGTGCTGTGTATTCAGTGTGCGACTAGAACCAGCGTGCTGTGTACTCAGTCTGTGACTAGAACCAGCATGCTGTGCATTCAGTGTGTGACTAGAACCGGCGTGCTGTGCATTCAGTGTGTGACTAGAACCGGCGTGCTGTGTATTCAGTGTGTGACTAGAACCAGCGTGCTGTGCATTCAGTGTGTGACTAGAACCAGCGTGCAGTGCATTCAGTGTGTGACTTCAACCAGCGTGCTGTGCATTCAGTGTGTGACTAGAACCAGCATGCTGTGTACTCAGTGTGTGACTAGAACCAGCGTTCTGTGTATTCCGTGTGTGACTAGAACCAGCATGCTGTATATTCAGTGTGTGAGTAGAACCAGCCTGCTATGTATTCCATGTGTGACTTGAACCAGCGTTCTGTGTATTCCGTGTGTTACTAGAACCAGCGTGCTGTGTATTCAGTGTGTGACTAGAACCAGCATGCTGTATATTCAGTGTGTGACTAGAACCAGCGTGCTGTGTACTTAGTGTGTGACTAGAACCAGCATGCTGTATATTCAGTGTGTGAGTAGAACCAGCCTGCTGTGTATTTAGTGTGTGACTAGAGCCAGCGGCTGTGTATTCCGTGTGTGACTAGAACCAGCGTGCTGTGTATTCAGTGTGTGACAAGAACCAGCGTGCTGTGTATTCAGTGTGTGACTAGAACCAGCGTGCTGTGTATTCAGTGTGCGACTAGAACCGGCATGCTGTGTACTCAGTGTAAGACTAGAACCAGCGTGCTGTATATTCAGTGGGCGACTAGAACCAGAATGCTGTGTATTCAGTGTGCGACTAGAACCTACGTGCTGTCTATTCAGTGTGTGACTAGAACCAGCGTGCTGTGTATTCAGTGTGCAACTAGAACCAGCGTGCTGTGTACTCAGTGTGCGACTAGAACCAGCGTGCTGTGTATTCAGTGTGCGACTAGAACCTACGTGCTATGTATTCAGTGTGTGACTAGAACCTACGTGCTGTGTATTCAGTGTGTGACTAGAACCAACGTGCTGTGTATTCAGTGTGCGACTAGAACCAGTGTGCTGTGCATTCAGTGTGTGACTAGAACTGTACTCAGTGTGTGACTAGAACCAGCGTTCTGTGTATTCCGTGTGTGACTAGAACCAGCATGCTGTATATTCAGTGTGTGAGTATAACCAGCCTGCAGTGTATTCCGTGTGTGACTAGAACCAGCGTTCTGTGTATTCCGTGTGTGACTAGAACCAGCGTGCTGTGTATTCAGTGTGTGACAAGAACCAGCATGCTGTATATTCAGTGTGTGACTAGAACCAGCGTGCTGTGTACTTAGTGTGTGACTAGAACCAGCATGCTGTGTATTCAGTGTGTGACTAGAACAAGCGTTCTGTGTATTCCATGTGTGACTAGAACCAGCGTGCTGTGTATTCAGTGTGTGACTAGAACCAGCGTGCTGTATATTCAGTGTGTGACTAGAACCAGCGTGCTGTGTACTCACTGTGACTAGAACTAGCGTGCTATGTACTCAGTGTGACTAGAACTAGCGTGCTGTGTATTCAGTGTGTGACTAGAACCAGCGTGCTGTGTGTGCGACTAGAACCAGCGTGCTGTGTATTCAGTGTGCGACTAGAACCAGCATGCTGTGTATTCAGTGTGCAACTAGAACCGGCATGCTGTGTACTCAGTATATGACTAGAACCGGCGTGCTGTATATTCAGTGTGAGACTAGAACCAGCATGCTGTGTATTCAGTGTGCGACTAGAACCGGCATGCTGTGTACTCAGTGTATGACTAGAACCAGCGTGCATTATATTCAGTGTGCGACTAGAACTAGCATGTTGTGTATTCAGTGTGCGACTAGAACCTACGTGCTGTGTATTCAGTGTGTGAGTAGAACCAGCGTGCTGTATATTCAGTGTGTGACTAGAACCAGCGTGCTGTGTATTCAGTGTGCGACTAGAACCAGCGTGCTGTGTAATCAGTGTGCGACTAGAACCAGCGTGCTGTGTATTCAGTGTGCGACTAGAACCTACGTGCTGTGTATTCAGTGTGTGACTAGAACCAGCATTCTGTGTTCTCAGTGTGTGACTAGAACCAGCGTGCTGTATATTCAGTGTGTGACTAGAACCAGCGTGCTGTGTATTCAGTGTGCGACTAGAACCAGCGTGCTGTGTATTCAGTTTGTGACTAGAACCAGCGTGCTGTGGATTCAGTGTGCGACTAGAACCAGCGTGCTGTGCTTTCAGTGTGCGACTAGAACCAGCGTGCTGTGCATTCAGTGTGCGACTAGAACCGGAGTGCTGTGCATTCAGTGTGTGACTAGAACCGGCGTGCTGTGCATTCAGTGTGCGACTAGAACCGGCGTGCTGTGCATTCAGTGTGTTACTAGAACCGGCGTGCTGTGCATTCAGTGTGTGACTAGAACCGGCGTGCTGTGCATTCAGTGTGTGACTAGAACCGGCGTGCTGTGCATTCAGTGTGTGACTAGAACCGGCGTGCAGTGCATTCAGTGTGTGACTAGAACCGGCGTGCTGTGCACTCAGTGTGTGACTAGAACCGGCGTGCTGTGCACTCAGTGTGTGAATAGAACCGGCGTGCTGTGTATTCAGTGTGTGACTAGAACCAGCATGCTGTATATTCAGTGTGTGAGTAGAACCAGCCTGCTGTGTATTCCGTGTGTGACTAGAACCAGCGTTCTGTGTATTCCGCGTGTGACTAGAACCAGCGTGCTGTGTATTCCCTGTGTGACTAGAACCAGCGTGCTGTGTATTCAGTGTGTGACTAGAACCAGCGTGCTGTGTATTCAGTGTGTGACTAGTGCCAGCGTGCTGTGTATTCAGTATGTGACTAGAGCCAGCGTGCTGTGTATTCAGTGTGTGACTAGAACCTACGTTCTGTGTATTCAGTGTGTGACTAGAGCCAGCGTGCTGTGTATTCAGTGTGTGACTAGAACCTACGTTCTGTGTATTCAGTGTGTGACTACAACCAGCGTGCTGTGTATTCAGTGTGTGACTAGAACCAGCGTACTGTATATTCAGTGTGTGACTAGAACCAGCGTGCTGTGTATTCAGTGTGCGACTAGAACCAGCGTGCTGTGTATTCAGTGTGCGACTAGAACCTACGTGCTGTGTATTCAGTGTGCGACTAGAGCCAGCATGGTGTGTATTCCGTGTGCGACTAGAACCAGCGTGCTGTATATTCAGTGTGCGACTAGAACCAGCGTGCTGTGTATTCAGTGTGCGACTAGAACCAGCGTGCTGTATATTCAGTGTGCGACTAGAACCAGCGTGCTGTGTATTCCGTGTGCGACTAGAACCAGCGTGCTGTGTATTCAGTGTGCGACTAGAACCAGCGTGCTGTGTATTCAGTGTGCGACTAGAACCAGCATGCTGTGTATTCAGTGTGCGACTAGAACCAGCGTGCTGTGTATTCAGTGAGTGACTAGAACCAGCGTGCTGTGTACTCAGTGTGTGACTAGAACCAGCGTGCTGTATATTCAGTGTGTGAGTAGAACCAGCCTGCTGTGTATTCCGTGTGTGACTAGAACCAGCCTTCTGTGTATTCCGTGTGTGACTAGAACCAGCGTGCTGTGTATTCCCTGTGTGACTAGAACCAGCGTGCTGTGTATTCAGTGTGTGACTAGAACCTACGTGCTGTGTATTCAGTGTGTGACTAGAGCCAGCGTGCTGTGTATTCAGTGTGTGACTAGAACCAGCGTGCTGTGTATTCAGTGTGTGACTAGAACCAGCGTGCTGTATATTCAGTGTGTGACTAGAACCAGCATGCTGTGTATTCAGTGTGTGACTAGAGCCAGCGTGCTGTGTATTCAGTGTGTGACTAGAACCTACGTGCTGTGTATTCAGTGTGCGACTAGAGCCAACGTGCTGTGTATTCAGTGTGCGACTAGAGCCAGCGTGGTGTGTAATCCGTGTGCGCCTAGAACCAGCGTGCTGTGTATTCAGTGTGCGACTAGAACCAGCGTGCTGTGTATTCAGTGTGTGACTAGAACCAGCGTGCTGTGTATTCAGTGTGTGATTAGAACCAGCGTTCTGTGTATTCCGTGTGTGACTAGAACCAGCGTTCTGTATATTCAGTGTGTGAGTAGAACCGGCGTGCTGTCTATTCAGTGTGTGACTAGAACCGGCGTGCTGTGTATTCAGTGTGTGACTAGAGGCAGCGTGCTGTGTATTCAGTGTGCGACTAGAGGCAGCGTGCTGTGTACTCAGTGTGCGAATAGAACCAGCGTGCTGTGTATTCAGTGTGCGACTAGAACCTACGTGCTATGTATTCAGTGTGTGACTAGAACCTACGTGCTGTGTATTCCGTGTGTGACTAGAACCAGCGTTCTGTGTATTCAGTGTGTGACTAGAACCAGTGTGCTGTGTATTCAGTGTGTGACGAGAACCAGCGTGCTGTGCACTCAGTGTGTGAATAGAACCAGCATGCTGTGTATTCAGTGTGTGACTAGAACCAGCGTTCTGTGTATTCCGTGTGTGACTAGTACCAGCCTGCTGTGTATTCAGTGTGTGACTAGAACCAGCGTGCTGTATATTCAGTGTGTGACTAGAACCAGCGTGCTGTGTACTCAGTGTGACTAGAACTAGCGTGCTATGTACTCAGTGTGACTAGAACTAGCGTGCTGTGTATTCAGTGTGTGACTAGAACCAGCGTGCTGTGTATTCAGTGTGCGACTAGAGGCAGCGTGCTGTGTACTCAGTGTGCGACTAGAACCAGCGTGCTGTGTATTCAGTGTGCGACTAGAACCAGCGTGCTGTGTATTCAGTGTGCGACTAGAACCGGCGTGCTGTATATTCAGTGTGCGACTAGAACCGGCGTGCTGTCTATTCAGTGTGTGACTAGAACCGGCGTGCTGTGTATTCAGTGTGTGACTAGAGGCAGCGTGCTGTGTATTCAGTGTGCGACTAGAGGCAGCGTGCTGTGTACTCAGTGTGCGAATAGAACCAGCGTGCTGTGTATTCAGTGTGCGACTAGAACCTACGTGCTATGTATTCAGTGTGTGACTAGAACCTACGTGCTGTGTATTCAGTGTGTGACTAGAACCAGCGTGCTGTATATTCAGTGTGCGACTTGAACCAGCGTTCTGTGTATTCAGTGTGCGACTAGAACCAGCGTGCTGTGTATTCAGTGTGCGACTAGAACCAGCGTGCTGTGTATTCCGTGTGCGACTAGAACCAGCGTGCTGTGTATTCCGTGTGCGACTAGAGCCAGCGTTCTGTGTATTCCGTGTGTGACTAGAACCAGTGTGCTGTGTATTCAGTGTGTGACTAGAACCAGCGTGCTGTATATTCAGTGTGTGACTAGAACCAGCGTGCTGTGTACTTAGTGTGTGACTAGAACCAGCATGCTGTGTATTCAGTGTGTGACTAGAACCAGCGTTGTGTAATCCGTGTGTGACTAGAACCAGCGTGCTGTGTATTCAGTGTGTGACTAGAACCAGCGTGCTGTGTATTCAGTGTGCAACTAGAACCAGCGTGCTGTGTATTCCGTGTGTGACTAGAACCAGCGTGCTGTGCACTCAGTGTGTGACTAGAACCAGCGTGCTGTGCACTCAGTGTGTGACTAGAACCAGCGTGATGTGTATTCAGTGTGTGACTAGTACCAGCGTTCTGTGTATTCCGTGTGTGACTAGAACCAGCGTGCTGTGTATTCAGTGTGTGACTAGAACCAGCGTGCTGTATATTCAGTGTGTGACTAGAACCAGCGTGCTGTGCACTCAGTGTGTGACTAGAACCAGCGTGATGTGTATTCAGTGTGTGACTAGTACCAGCGTTCTGTGTATTCCGTGTGTGACTAGAACCAGCGTGCTGTGTATTCAGTGTGTGACTAGAACCAGCGTGCTGTGTATTCAGTGTGTGACTAGAACCAGCGTGCTGTGTACTCAGTGTGACTAGAACTAGCGTGCTATGTACTCAGTGTGACTAGAACTAGCGTGCTGTGTATTCAGTGTGCGACTAGAACCAGCGTGCTGTATACTCAGTTTGCGACTAGAACCAGCGTGCTGTATATTCAGTGTGTGACTAGAACCAGCATGCTGTGTATTCAGTGTGCGACTAGAACCGGCATGCTGTGTACTCAGTGTATGACTAAAACCAGCCTGCTGTATATTCAGTGTGCGACTAGAACCAGCATGCTGTGTATTCAGTGTGCGACTAGAACCTACGTGCTGTCTATTCAGTGTGTGACTAGAACCACGTGCTGTGTATTCAGTGTGTGACTAGAACCAGCGTGCTGTGTATTCAGTGTGCGACTAGAACCAGCGTGCTGTGTACTCAGTGTGCGACTAGAAGCAGCGTGTTGTGTATTCAGTGTGCGACTATTACCTACGTGCTATGTATTCAGTGTGTGACTAGAACCTACGTGCTGTGTATTCAGTGTGTGACTAGAACCAGCATTCTGTGTTCTCAGTGTGTGACTAGAACCAGAGTGCTGTATATTCAGCGTGTGACTAGAACCAGCGTGCTGTGTATTCAGTGTGCGACTAGAACCAGCGTGCTGTGTATTCAGTGTGCGACTAGAACCAGCGTGCTGTGTATTCAGTGTGCGACTAGAACCAGCGTGCTGTGCATTCAGTGTGCGACTAGAACCGGCGTGCTGTGTATTCAGTGTGCGACTTGAACCGGCGTGCTGTGCATTCAGTGTGTGACGAGAACCGGCGTGCTGTGCATTCAGTGTGTGACTAGAACCGGCGTGTTGTGCATTCAGTGTGTGACTAGAACCGGCGTGCTGTGCATTCAGTGTGTGACTACGTGCTGTGTATTCAGTGTGTGACTAGAACCGGCGTGCTGTGTATTCAGTGTGTGACTAGAACCAGCGTGCTGTATATTCAGTGTGTGAGTAGAACCAGCCTGCTGTGTATTCCGTGTGTGACTAGAACCAGCGTTCTGTGTATTCCGTGTGTGACTAGAACCAGCGTGCTGTGTATTCCGTGTGTGACTAGAACCAGCGTGCTGTGTATTCAGTATGTGACTAGAACCAGCGTGCTGTGTATTCAGTGTGTGACTAGAACCTACGTGCTGTGTATTCAGTGTGTGAGTTGAACCAGCCTGCTGTGTATTCCGTGTGTGACTAGAACCAGCGTACTGTATATTCAGTGTGTGACTAGAACCAGCGTGCTGTGTATTTAGTATGTGACTAGAGCCAGCGTGCTGTGTATTCAGTGTGTGACTAGAACCAGCGTGCTGTGTATTCAGTGTATGACTAGAACCAGCGTGCTGTGTATTCAGTGTGTGACTAGAACCAGCGTACTGTATATTCAGTGTGTGACTAGAACCAGCGTGCTGTGTATTCAGTGTGTGATTAGAGCCAGCGTGCTGTGTATTCAGTGTGTGACTAGAACTTACGTGCTGTGTATTCCGTGTGTGACTAGAGCCAGCGTGGTGTGTATTCCGTGTGCGACTAGAACAGGCATGCTGTGTACTCAGTATATGACTAGAACCAGCGTGCTGTATATTCAGTGTGTGACTAGAACCAGCATGCTGTGTACTCAGTGTGGGACTAGAACCGGCATGCTGTGTACTCAGTGTATGACTAGAACCAGCGTGCTGTATATTCAGTGTGCGACTAGAACCAGCATGCTGTGTATTCAGTGTGCAACTAGAACCTACATGCTGTCTATTCAGTGTGTGACTAGAACCAGCGTGCTGTGTATGCAGTGTGCGACTAGAACCAGTGTGCTGTGTACTCAGTGTATGACTAGAACCAGCGTGCTGTGCATTCAGTGTGCGACTAGAACCAGCGTGCTGTGCACTCAGTGTGTGACTAGAACCGGCATGCTGTGCATTCAGTGTGTGACTAGAACCGGCGTGCTGTGCATTCAGTGTGCGACTAGAACCAGCGTGCTGTGCACTCAGTGTGTGACTAGAACCGGCGTGCTGTGCATTCAGTGTGTGACTAGAACCTACGTGCTGTGCATTCAGTGTGTGACTAGAACCGGCGTGCTCTGCATTCAGTGTGTGACTAGAACCGGCGTGCTGTGCATTCAGTGTGTGACTAGAACCGGCGTGCTGTGCATTCAGTGTGTGACAAGAACCGGGGTGCTGTGCATTTAGTGTGTGACTAGAACCAGCGTGCTGTGCATTCAGTGTGTGACTAGAACCGGCGTGCTGTGCATTCAGTGTGTGACTAGAGCCGGCGTGCTGTGTATTCAGTGTGTGAGTAGAACCAGCGTGCTGTGTATTCAGTGTGTGAGTAGAACCAGCGTGCTGTGTATTCAGTGTGTGACTAGAACCAGCGTGCTGTGTATTCAGTGTGTGACTAGAACCAGCGTGCTGTGTATTCAGTGTGTGACTAGAGCCAGCGTGCTGTGTATTCAGTGTGTGACTAGAGCCAGCGTGCTGTGTATTCAGTGTGTGACTAGAACCAGCGTGCTGTGTATTCAGTGTGTGATTAGAGCCAGCGTGCTGTGTATTCAGTGTGTGACTATAACCTACGTGCTGTGTATTCCGTGTGTGACTAGAGCCAGCGTGGTGTGTATTCCGTGTGCGACTAGAACCGGCATGCTGTGTACTCAGTATATGACTAGAACCAGCGTGCTGTATATTCAGTGTGTGACTAGAACCAGCATGCTGTGTATTCAGTGTGCGACTAGAACCGGCATGCTGTGTACTCAGTGTATGACTAGAACCAGCGTGCTGTATATTCAGTGTGCGACTAGAACCAGCATGCTGTGTATTCAGTGTGCAACTAGAACCTACGTGCTGTCTATTCAGTGTGTGACTAGAACCAGCGTTCTGTGTATTCAGTGTGTGACTAGAACCAGCGTGCTGTGTATTCAGTGTGCGACTAGAACCAGCGTGCTGTGTACTCAGTGTGCGACTAGAACCAGCGTGCTGTGTATTCAGTGTGCGACTAGAACCTACGTGCTATGTATTCAGTGTGTGACTAGAACCTACGTGCTGTGTATTCAGTGTGTGACTAGAACCAGCATTCTGTGTTCTCAGTGTGTGACTAGAACCAGCGTGCTGTATATTCAGTGTGTGACTAGAACCAGCGTGCTGTGTATTCCGTGTGTGACTAGAACCAGCGTGCTCTGCATTCAGTGTGTGACTAGAACCGGCGTGATGTGCATTCAGTGTGTGACTAGAACCGGCGTGCTGTGCATTCAGTGTGTGACTAGAACCGGCGTGCTGTGCATTCAGTGTGTGACTAGAACCGGCGTGCTGTGCATTCAGTGTGTGACTAGAACCGGCGTGCTGTGCATTCAGTGTGTGACTAGAACCGGCGTGCTGTGTATTCAGTGTGTGACTAGAACCGGCGTGCTGTGCATTCAGTGTGTGACTAGAACCGGCGTGCTGTGTATTCAGTGTGTGACTAGAACCGGCGTGCTGTGTATTCAGTGTGTGACTAGAACCGGCGTGCTGTGCATTCAGTGTGTGAATAGAACCAGCGTGCAGTGCATTCAGTGTGTGACTAGAACCAGCGTGCTGTGCATTCAGTGTGTGACTTCAACCAGCGTGCTGTGCATTCAGTGTGTGACTAGATCCAGCGTGCTGTGTACTCCATGTGTGACTACAACCAGCGTTCTGTGTATTCCGTGTGTGACTAGAACCAGCCTTCTGTGTTATCCGTGTGTGACTAGAACCAGCGTGCTGTGTACTCAGTGTGTGACTAGAACCAGCGTGCTGTGTATTCAGTGTGTGACTAGAACCAGCGTGCTGTGCATTCAGTGTGTGACTTCAACCAGCGTGCTGTGCATTCAGTGCGTGACTAGAACCAGCGTGCTGTGTACTCAGTGTGTGACTAGAACCAGCATTCTGTGTATTCCGTGTGTGACTAGAACCAGCGTGCTGTGTATTCAGTGTGTGACTAGAACCAGCGTGCTGTGTATTCAGTGTGTGACTAGAACCAGCGTGTTGTGTACTCAGGGTGTAACTAGAACCAGCGTGCTGTGTATTCAGTGTGTGACTAGAACCAGCGTTCTGTGTATTCCGTGTGTGACTAGAACCAGCGTGCTGTGTATTCCGTGTGTGACTAGAACCAGCGTGCTCTGCATTCAGTGTGTGACTAGAACCGGCGTGATGTGCATTCAGTGTGTGACTAGAACCAGCGTGCTGTGCATTCAGTGTGTGACTAGAACCGGCGTGCTGTGCATTCAGTGTGTGACTAGAACCGGCGTGCTGTGCATTCAGTGTGTGACTAGAACCGGCGTGCTGTGCATTCAGTGTGTGACTAGAACCGGCGTGCTGTGTATTCAGTGTGTGACTAGAACCGGCGTGCTGTGCATTCAGTGTGTGACTAGAACCGGCGTGCAGTGCATTCAGTGTGTGACTAGAACCAGCGTGCTGTGCATTCAGTGTGTGACTTCAACCAGCGTGCTGTGCATTCAGTGTGTGACTAGAACCAGCGTGCTGTGTACTCCATGTGTGACTAGAAACAGCGTTCTGTGTATTCCGTGTGTGACTAGAACCAGCCTTCTGTGTATTCCGTGTGTGACTAGAACCAGCGTGCTGTGTACTCAGTGTGTGACTAGAAACAGCGTGCTGTGTATTCAGTGTGTGACTAGAACCAGCGTGCTGTGCATTCAGTGTGTGACTTCAACCAGCGTGCTGTGCATTCAGTGGTTGACTAGAACCAGTGTGCTGTGTACTCAGTGTGCATTCAGTGTGTGACTTCAACCAGCGTGCTGTGCATTCAGTGTGTGACTAGAACCAGCGTGCTGTGTACTCAGTGTGTGACTAGAACCAGCGTTCTGTGTATTCCGTGTGTGACTAGAACCAGCGTGCTGTGTATTCAGTGTGTGACTAGAACCAGCGTGCTGTGTATTCAGTGTGTGACTAGAACCAGCGTGCTGTGTACTCAGGGTGTGACTAGAACCAGCGTGCTGTGTATTCAGTGTGTGACTAGAACCAGCGTTCTGTGTATTCCGTGTGTGACTAGAATCAGCGTGCTGTGTATTCAGTGTGTGACTAGAACCAGCGTGCTGTGTATTCAGTGTGTGACTAGAACCAGCGTGCAGTGCATTCAGTGTGTGACTAGAACCAGCGTGCAGTGCATTCAGTGTGTGACTTCAACCAGCGTGCTGTGCATTCAGTGTGTGACTTCAACCAGCGTGCTGTGTACTCAGTGTGTGACTAGAACCAGCGTGCAGTGCATTCAGTGTGTGACTAGAACCAGCGTGCAGTGCATTCAGTGTGTGACTTCAACCAGCGTGCTGTGCATTCAGTGTGTGACTTCAACCAGCGTGCTGTGTACTCAGTGTGTGACTAGAATCAGCGTGCTGTGTATTCAGTGTGTGACTAGAACCAGCGTGCTGTGTATTCAGTGTGTGACTAGAACCAGCGTGCAGTGCATTCAGTGTGTGACTAGAACCAGCGTGCAGTGCATTCAGTGTGTGACTTCAACCAGCGTGCTGTGCATTCAGTGTGTGACTTCAACCAGCGTGCTGTGTACTCAGTGTGTGACTAGAACCAGCGTGCTGTGCATTCAGTGTGTGACTAGAACCAGCGTGCTGTGTACTCAGTGTGTGACTAGAACCAGCGTGCTGTGTACTCAGTGTGTGACTAGAACCAGCGTTCTGTGTATTCCGTGTGTGACTAGAACCAGCGTTCTGTGTATTCCGTGTGTGACTAGAACCAGCCTGCTGTATATTCAGTGTGTGAGTAGAACCAGCCTGCTGTGCATTCAGTGTGTGACTAGAACCAGCGTGCTGTGTACTCAGTGTGTGACTAGAACCAGCGTGCTGTGTACTCAGGGTGTGACTAGAACCAGCGTGCTGTGTATTCAGTGTGTGACTAGAATCAGCGTTCTGTGTATTCCGTGTGTGACTAGAACCAGCATGCTGTGTATTCAGTGTGTGACTAGAACCAGCGTGCTGTGTATTCAGTGTGTGACTAGAACCAGCGTGCTGTGTACTCAGTGTGTGACTAGAACCAGCGTGCTGTGTATTCCGTGTGTGACTAGAACCAGCGTTCTGTGTATTCCGTGTGTGACTAGAACCAGCGTGCTGTGTATTCAGTGTGTGACTAGAACCAGCGTGCTGTATATTCAGTGTGTGACTAGAACCAGCGTGCAGTGCATTCAGTGTGTGACTAGAACCAGCGTGCAGTGCATTCCGTGTGTGACTTCAACCAGCGTGCTGTGCATTCAGTGTGTGACTTCAACCAGCGTGCTGTGTACTCAGTGTGTGACTAGAACCAGCGTGCTGTGCATTCAGTATGTGACTAGAACCAGCGTGCTGTGTACTCAGTGTGTGACTAGAACCAGCGTGCTGTGTACTCAGTGTGTGACTAGAACCAGCGTTCTGTGTATTCCGTGTGTGACTAGAACCAGCGTGCTGTGTATTCAGTGTGTGACTAGAACCAGCGTGCTGTGTATTCAGTGTGTGACTAGAACCAGCGTGCTGTGTACTCACTGTGACTAGAACTAGCGTGCTATGTACTCAGTGTGACTAGAACTAGCGTGCGGTGTATTCAGTGTGCGACTTGAACCAGCGTGCTGTGTACTCAGTGTGCGACTAGAACCAGCGTGCTGTGTATTCAGTGTGTGACTAGAACCAGCATGCTGTGTATTCAGTGTGCGACTAGAACCGGCATGCTGTGTATTCAGTGTGTGACTAGAACCAGCATGCTGTGTATTCAGTGTGCGACTAGAACCGGCATGCTGTGTACTCAGTGTATGACTAGAACCAGCGTGCTGTGTATTCAGTGTGCGACTAGAACCAGCGTGCTGTATATTCAGTGTGCGACTAGAACCAGCATGCTGTGTATTCAGTGTGCGACTAGAACCTACGTGCTGTGTATTCAGTGTGCGACTAGAACCAGCGTGCTGTGTATTCAGTGTGCGACTAGTACCAGCGTGCTGTGTACTCAGTGTGCGACTAGAACCAGCGTGCTGTGTATTCAGTGTGCGACTAGAACCTACATGCTATGTATTCAGTGTGTGACTAGAACCTCCATGCTATGTATTCAGTGTGTGACTAGAACCAACGTGCTGTATATTCAGTGTGACTAGAACCAGCGTGCTGTGTATTCAGTGTGCGACTAGAACCAGCGTGCTGTGTATTCAGTGTGTGACTAGAACCAGCGTGCTGTGTATTCAGTGTGCGACTAGAACCAGTGTGCTGTGTATTCAGTGTGCGACTAGAACCGGCGTGCTGTGCATTCAGTGTGTGACTAGAACCGGAGTGCTGTGCATTCAGTGTGTGACTAGAACCGGCGTGTTGTGTATTCAGTGTGTGACTAGAGCCAGCGTGCTGTGTATTCAGTGTGTGACTAGAACCTACGTGCTGTGTATTCAGTGTGCGACTAGAGCCAGTGTGGTGTGTATTCCGTGTGTGACTAGAGCCAGCGTGCTGTGTATTCAGTGTGCGACTAGAACCAGCGTGCTGTGTATTCAGTGTGCGACTAGAACCAGCGTGCTGTGTATTCAGTGTGCGACTAGAACCAGCGTGCTGTGTATTCAGTGTGCGACTAGAACCAGCGTGCTGTGTATTCAGTGTGTGACTAGAACCAGCGTGTTGTGTACTCAGGGTGTAACTAGAACCAGCGTGCTGTGTATTCAGTGTGTGACTAGAACCAGCGTTCTGTGTATTCCGTGTGTGACTAGAACCAGCGTGCTGTGTATTCCGTGTGTGACTAGAACCAGCGTGCTCTGCATTCAGTGTGTGACTAGAACCGGCGTGATGTGCATTCAGTGTGTGACTAGAACCGGCGTGCTGTGCATTCAGTGTGTGACTAGAACCGGCGTGCTGTGCATTCAGTGTGTGACTAGAACCGGCGTGCTGTGCATTCAGTGTGTGACTAGAACCGGCGTGCTGTGCATTCAGTGTGTGACTAGAACCGGCGTGCTGTGTATTCAGTGTGTGACTAGAACCGGCGTGCTGTGCATTCAGTGTGTGACTAGAACCGGCGTGCAGTGCATTCAGTGTGTGACTAGAACCAGCGTGCTGTGCATTCAGTGTGTGACTTCAACCAGCGTGCTGTGCATTCAGTGTGTGACTAGAACCAGCGTGCTGTGTACTCCATGTGTGACTAGAACCAGCGTTCTGTGTATTCCGTGTGTGACTAGAACCAGCCTTCTGTGTATTCCGTGTGTGACTAGAACCAGCGTGCTGTGTACTCAGTGTGTGACTAGAAACAGCGTGCTGTGTATTCAGTGTGTGACTAGAACCAGCGTGCTGTGCATTCAGTGTGTGACTTCAACCAGCGTGCTGTGCATTCAGTGGTTGACTAGAACCAGTGTGATGTGTACTCAGTGTGCATTCAGTGTGTGACTTCAACCAGCGTGCTGTGCATTCAGTGTGTGACTAGAACCAGCGTGCTGTGTACTCAGTGTGTGACTAGAACCAGCGTTCTGTGTATTCCGTGTGTGACTAGAACCAGCGTGCTGTGTATTCAGTGTGTGACTAGAACCAGCGTGCTGTGTATTCAGTGTGTGACTAGAACCAGCGTGCTGTGTACTCAGGGTGTGACTAGAACCAGCGTGCTGTGTATTCAGTGTGTGACTAGAACCAGCGTTCTGTGTATTCCGTGTGTGACTAGAATCAGCGTGCTGTGTATTCAGTGTGTGACTAGAACCAGCGTGCTGTGTATTCAGTGTGTGACTAGAACCAGCGTGCAGTGCATTCAGTGTGTGACTAGAACCAGCGTGCAGTGCATTCAGTGTGTGACTTCAACCAGCGTGCTGTGCATTCAGTGTGTGACTTCAACCAGCGTGCTGTGTACTCAGTGTGTGACTAGAACCAGCGTGCAGTGCATTCAGTGTGTGACTAGAACCAGCGTGCAGTGCATTCAGTGTGTGACTTCAACCAGCGTGCTGTGCATTCAGTGTGTGACTTCAACCAGCGTGCTGTGTACTCAGTGTGTGACTAGAATCAGCGTGCTGTGTATTCAGTGTGTGACTAGAACCAGCGTGCTGTGTATTCAGTGTGTGACTAGAACCAGCGTGCAGTGCATTCAGTGTGTGACTAGAACCAGCGTGCAGTGCATTCAGTGTGTGACTTCAACCAGCGTGCTGTGCATTCAGTGTGTGACTTCAACCAGCGTGCTGTGTACTCAGTGTGTGACTAGAACCAGCGTGCTGTGCATTCAGTGTGTGACTAGAACCAGCGTGCTGTGTACTCAGTGTGTGACTAGAACCAGCGTGCTGTGTACTCAGTGTGTGACTAGAACCAGCGTTCTGTGTATTCCGTGTGTGACTAGAACCAGCGTTCTGTGTATTCCGTGTGTGACTAGAACCAGCCTGCTGTATATTCAGTGTGTGAGTAGAACCAGCCTGCTGTGCATTCAGTGTGTGACTAGAACCAGCGTGCTGTGTACTCAGTGTGTGACTAGAACCAGCGTGCTGTGTACTCAGGGTGTGACTAGAACCAGCGTGCTGTGTATTCAGTGTGTGACTAGAATCAGCGTTCTGTGTATTCCGTGTGTGACTAGAACCAGCATGCTGTGTATTCAGTGTGTGACTAGAACCAGCGTGCTGTGTATTCAGTGTGTGACTAGAACCAGCGTGCTGTGTACTCAGTGTGTGACTAGAACCAGCGTGCTGTGTATTCCGTGTGTGACTAGAACCAGCGTTCTGTGTATTCCGTGTGTGACTAGAACCAGCGTGCTGTGTATTCAGTGTGTGACTAGAACCAGCGTGCTGTATATTCAGTGTGTGACTAGAACCAGCGTGCAGTGCATTCAGTGTGTGACTAGAACCAGCGTGCAGTGCATTCCGTGTGTGACTTCAACCAGCGTGCTGTGCATTCAGTGTGTGACTTCAACCAGCGTGCTGTGTACTCAGTGTGTGACTAGAACCAGCGTGCTGTGCATTCAGTATGTGACTAGAACCAGCGTGCTGTGTACTCAGTGTGTGACTAGAACCAGCGTGCTGTGTACTCAGTGTGTGACTAGAACCAGCGTTCTGTGTATTCCGTGTGTGACTAGAACCAGCGTGCTGTGTATTCAGTGTGTGACTAGAACCAGCGTGCTGTGTATTCAGTGTGTGACTAGAACCAGCGTGCTGTGTACTCACTGTGACTAGAACTAGCGTGCTATGTACTCAGTGTGACTAGAACTAGCGTGCGGTGTATTCAGTGTGCGACTTGAACCAGCGTGCTGTGTACTCAGTGTGCGACTAGAACCAGCGTGCTGTGTATTCAGTGTGTGACTAGAACCAGCATGCTGTGTATTCAGTGTGCGACTAGAACCGGCATGCTGTGTATTCAGTGTGTGACTAGAACCAGCATGCTGTGTATTCAGTGTGCGACTAGAACCGGCATGCTGTGTACTCAGTGTATGACTAGAACCAGCGTGCTGTGTATTCAGTGTGCGACTAGAACCAGCGTGCTGTATATTCAGTGTGCGACTAGAACCAGCATGCTGTGTATTCAGTGTGCGACTAGAACCTACGTGCTGTGTATTCAGTGTGCGACTAGAACCAGCGTGCTGTGTATTCAGTGTGCGACTAGTACCAGCGTGCTGTGTACTCAGTGTGCGACTAGAACCAGCGTGCTGTGTATTCAGTGTGCGACTAGAACCTACATGCTATGTATTCAGTGTGTGACTAGAACCTACATGCTATGTATTCAGTGTGTGACTAGAACCAACGTGCTGTATATTCAGTGTGACTAGAACCAGCGTGCTGTGTATTCAGTGTGCGACTAGAACCAGCGTGCTGTGTATTCAGTGTGTGACTAGAACCAGCGTGCTGTGTATTCAGTGTGCGACTAGAACCAGTGTGCTGTGTATTCAGTGTGCGACTAGAACCGGCGTGCTGTGCATTCAGTGTGTGACTAGAACCGGAGTGCTGTGCATTCAGTGTGTGACTAGAACCGGCGTGTTGTGTATTCAGTGTGTGACTAGAGCCAGCGTGTTGTGTATTCAGTGTGTGACTAGAACCTACGTGCTGTGTATTCAGTGTGTGACTAGAGCCAGTGTGGTGTGTATTCCGTGTGTGACTAGAGCCAGCGTGCTGTGTATTCAGTGTGCGACTAGAACCAGCGTGCTGTGTATTCAGTGTGCGACTAGAACCAGCGTGCTGTGTATTCAGTGTGCGACTAGAACCAGCGTGCTGTGTATTCAGTGTGCGACTAGAACCAGCGTGCTGTGTATTCAGTGTGCGACTAGAACCAGCGTGCTGTGTATTCAGTGTGCGACTAGAACCAGCGTGCTGTGTATTCAGTGTGCGACTAGAACCAGCGTGCTGTGTATTCAGTGTGCGACTAGAACCAGCGTGCTGTGTATTCAGTGTGTGACTAGAACTACCGTGCTGTGTACTCAGTGTGTGACTAGAACCGGAGTGCTGTGTATACAGTGTGTGACTAGAACCAGCTTGCTGTGTATTCAGTGTGTGACTAGAACCAGCATGCTGTGTATTCAGTGTGTGACTAGAACCAGCGTGCTGTGTATTTAGTGTGTGACTAGAACCAGCATGCTGTGCATTCAGTGTGTGACTAGAACTAGCATGCTGTGCTTTCAGTGTGTGACTTCAACCAGCGTGCTGTGCATTCAGTGTGTGACTAGAACCAGCGTGCTGTGTACTCAGTGTGTGACTAGAACCAGTGTTCTGTGTATTCCGTGTGTGACTAGAACCAGCCTGCTGTGTATTCAGTGTGTGAGTAGAACCAGCCAGCTGTGTATTCCGTGAGTGACTAGAACCAGCGTTCTGTGTATTCCGTGTGTGACTAGAACCAGCGTGCTGTGTATTCAGTGTGTGACTAGAACCAGCGTGCTGTGTATTCAGTGTGTGACTAGAGCCAGCGTGCTGTGCTTTCAGTGTGTGACTTCAACCAGCGTGCTGTGCATTCAGTGTGTGACTAGAACCAGCGTGCTGTGTACTCAGTGTGTGACTAGAACCAGTGTTCTGTGTATTCCGTGTGTGACTAGAACCAGCCTGCTGTGTATTCAGTGTGTGAGTAGAACCAGCCAGCTGTGTATTCCGTGAGTGACTAGAACCAGCGTTCTGTGTATTCCGTGTGTGACTAGAACCAGCGTGCTGTGTATTCAGTGTGTGACTAGAACCAGCGTGCTGTGTACTCAGTGTGTGACTAGAACCAGCGTGCTATGTACTAAGTGTGACTAGAACCAGCGTGCTGTGTATTCAGTGTGTGACTAGAACCTACGTGCTGTGTATTCAGTGTGTGACTAGAGCCAGCATGCTGTGTATTCAGTGTGTGACTAGAACCAGCATGCTGTGTATTTAGTGTGTGACTAGAACCAGCCAGCTGTGTATTCCGTGTGTGACTAGAACCAGCGTTCTGTGTATTCCGTGTGTGACTAGAACCAGCGTTCTGTGTATTCCGTGTGTGACTAGAACCAGCGTGCTGTGTATTCAGTGTGTGACTAGAACCAGCGTGCTGTGTACTCAGTGTGTGACTAGAACCAGCGTGCTATGTACTCAGTGTGACTAGAACTTGCGTGCTGTGTACTCAGTGTGTGACTAGAACCAGCGTGCTATGTACTCAGTGTGTGACTAGAACCAGCGTGCTGTGCATTCAGTGGTTGACTAGAACCAGTGTGCTGTGTACTCAGTGTGCATTCAGTGTGTGACTTCAACCAGCGTGCTGTGCATTCAGTGTGTGACTAGAACCAGCGTGCTGTGTACTCAGTGTGTGACTAGAACCAGCGTTCTGTGTATTCCGTGTGTGACTAGAACCAGCGTGCTGTGTATTCAGTGTGTGACTAGAACCAGCGTGCTGTGTATTCAGTGTGTGACTAGAACCAGCGTGCTGTGTACTCAGGGTGTGACTAGAACCAGCGTGCTGTGTATTCAGTGTGTGACTAGAACCAGCGTTCTGTGTATTCCGTGTGTGACTAGAATCAGCGTGCTGTGTATTCAGTGTGTGACTAGAACCAGCGTGCTGTGTATTCAGTGTGTGACTAGAACCAGCGTGCAGTGCATTCAGTGTGTGACTAGAACCAGCGTGCAGTGCATTCAGTGTGTGACTTCAACCAGCGTGCTGTGCATTCAGTGTGTGACTTCAACCAGCGTGCTGTGTACTCAGTGTGTGACTAGAACCAGCGTGCAGTGCATTCAGTGTGTGACTAGAACCAGCGTGCAGTGCATTCAGTGTGTGACTTCAACCAGCGTGCTGTGCATTCAGTGTGTGACTTCAACCAGCGTGCTGTGTACTCAGTGTGTGACTAGAATCAGCGTGCTGTGTATTCAGTGTGTGACTAGAACCAGCGTGCTGTGTATTCAGTGTGTGACTAGAACCAGCGTGCAGTGCATTCAGTGTGTGACTAGAACCAGCGTGCAGTGCATTCAGTGTGTGACTTCAACCAGCGTGCTGTGCATTCAGTGTGTGACTTCAACCAGCGTGCTGTGTACTCAGTGTGTGACTAGAACCAGCGTGCTGTGCATTCAGTGTGTGACTAGAACCAGCGTGCTGTGTACTCAGTGTGTGACTAGAACCAGCGTGCTGTGTACTCAGTGTGTGACTAGAACCAGCGTTCTGTGTATTCCGTGTGTGACTAGAACCAGCGTTCTGTGTATTCCGTGTGTGACTAGAACCAGCCTGCTGTATATTCAGTGTGTGAGTAGAACCAGCCTGCTGTGCATTCAGTGTGTGACTAGAACCAGCGTGCTGTGTACTCAGTGTGTGACTAGAACCAGCGTGCTGTGTACTCAGGGTGTGACTAGAACCAGCGTGCTGTGTATTCAGTGTGTGACTAGAATCAGCGTTCTGTGTATTCCGTGTGTGACTAGAACCAGCATGCTGTGTATTCAGTGTGTGACTAGAACCAGCGTGCTGTGTATTCAGTGTGTGACTAGAACCAGCGTGCTGTGTACTCAGTGTGTGACTAGAACCAGCGTGCTGTGTATTCCGTGTGTGACTAGAACCAGCGTTCTGTGTATTCCGTGTGTGACTAGAACCAGCGTGCTGTGTATTCAGTGTGTGACTAGAACCAGCGTGCTGTATATTCAGTGTGTGACTAGAACCAGCGTGCAGTGCATTCAGTGTGTGACTAGAACCAGCGTGCAGTGCATTCCGTGTGTGACTTCAACCAGCGTGCTGTGCATTCAGTGTGTGACTTCAACCAGCGTGCTGTGTACTCAGTGTGTGACTAGAACCAGCGTGCTGTGCATTCAGTATGTGACTAGAACCAGCGTGCTGTGTACTCAGTGTGTGACTAGAACCAGCGTGCTGTGTACTCAGTGTGTGACTAGAACCAGCGTTCTGTGTATTCCGTGTGTGACTAGAACCAGCGTGCTGTGTATTCAGTGTGTGACTAGAACCAGCGTGCTGTGTATTCAGTGTGTGACTAGAACCAGCGTGCTGTGTACTCACTGTGACTAGAACTAGCGTGCTATGTACTCAGTGTGACTAGAACTAGCGTGCGGTGTATTCAGTGTGCGACTTGAACCAGCGTGCTGTGTACTCAGTGTGCGACTAGAACCAGCGTGCTGTGTATTCAGTGTGTGACTAGAACCAGCATGCTGTGTATTCAGTGTGCGACTAGAACCGGCATGCTGTGTATTCAGTGTGTGACTAGAACCAGCATGCTGTGTATTCAGTGTGCGACTAGAACCGGCATGCTGTGTACTCAGTGTATGACTAGAACCAGCGTGCTGTGTATTCAGTGTGCGACTAGAACCAGCGTGCTGTATATTCAGTGTGCGACTAGAACCAGCGTGCTGTGTATTCAGTGTGCGACTAGAACCTACGTGCTGTGTATTCAGTGTGCGACTAGAACCAGCGTGCTGTGTATTCAGTGTGCGACTAGTACCAGCGTGCTGTGTACTCAGTGTGCGACTAGAACCAGCGTGCTGTGTATTCAGTGTGCGACTAGAACCTACATGCTATGTATTCAGTGTGTGACTAGAACCTACATGCTATGTATTCAGTGTGTGACTAGAACCAACGTGCTGTATATTCAGTGTGACTAGAACCAGCGTGCTGTGTATTCAGTGTGCGACTAGAACCAGCGTGCTGTGTATTCAGTGTGTGACTAGAACCAGCGTGCTGTGTATTCAGTGTGCGACTAGAACCAGTGTGCTGTGTATTCAGTGTGCGACTAGAACCGGCGTGCTGTGCATTCAGTGTGTGACTAGAACCGGAGTGCTGTGCATTCAGTGTGTGACTAGAACCGGCGTGTTGTGTATTCAGTGTGTGACTAGAGCCAGCGTGCTGTGTATTCAGTGTGTGACTAGAACCTACGTGCTGTGTATTCAGTGTGCGACTAGAGCCAGTGTGGTGTGTATTCCGTGTGTGACTAGAGCCAGCGTGCTGTGTATTCAGTGTGCGACTAGAACCAGCGTGCTGTGTATTCAGTGTGCGACTAGAACCAGCGTGCTGTGTATTCAGTGTGCGACTAGAACCAGCGTGCTGTGTATTCAGTGTGCGACTAGAACCAGCGTGCTGTGTATTCAGTGTGCGACTAGAACCAGCGTGCTGTGTATTCAGTGTGCGACTAGAACCAGCGTGCTGTGTATTCAGTGTGCGACTAGAACCAGCGTGCTGTGTATTCAGTGTGCGACTAGAACCAGCGTGCTGTGTATTCAGTGTGTGACTAGAACTACCGTGCTGTGTACTCAGTGTGTGACTAGAACCGGAGTGCTGTGTATACAGTGTGTGACTAGAACCAGCTTGCTGTGTATTCAGTGTGTGACTAGAACCAGCGTGCTGTGTATTCAGTGTGTGACTAGAACCAGCGTGCTGTGTATTTAGTGTGTGACTAGAACCAGCATGCTGTGCATTCAGTGTGTGACTAGAACTAGCATGCTGTGCTTTCAGTGTGTGACTTCAACCAGCGTGCTGTGCATTCAGTGTGTGACTAGAACCAGCGTGCTGTGTACTCAGTGTGTGACTAGAACCAGTGTTCTGTGTATTCCGTGTGTGACTAGAACCAGCCTGCTGTGTATTCAGTGTGTGAGTAGAACCAGCCAGCTGTGTATTCCGTGAGTGACTAGAACCAGCGTTCTGTGTATTCCGTGTGTGACTAGAACCAGCGTGCTGTGTATTCAGTGTGTGACTAGAACCAGCGTGCTGTGTATTCAGTGTGTGACTAGAGCCAGCGTGCTGTGCTTTCAGTGTGTGACTTCAACCAGCGTGCTGTGCATTCAGTGTGTGACTAGAACCAGCGTGCTGTGTACTCAGTGTGTGACTAGAACCAGTGTTCTGTGTATTCCGTGTGTGACTAGAACCAGCCTGCTGTGTATTCAGTGTGTGAGTAGAACCAGCCAGCTGTGTATTCCGTGAGTGACTAGAACCAGCGTTCTGTGTATTCCGTGTGTGACTAGAACCAGCGTGCTGTGTATTCAGTGTGTGACTAGAACCAGCGTGCTGTGTACTCAGTGTGTGACTAGAACCAGCGTGCTATGTACTAAGTGTGACTAGAACCAGCGTGCTGTGTATTCAGTGTGTGACTAGAACCTACGTGCTGTGTATTCAGTGTGTGACTAGAGCCAGCATGCTGTGTATTCAGTGTGTGACTAGAACCAGCATGCTGTGTATTTAGTGTGTGACTAGAACCAGCCAGCTGTGTATTCCGTGTGTGACTAGAACCAGCGTTCTGTGTATTCCGTGTGTGACTAGAACCAGCGTTCTGTGTATTCCGTGTGTGACTAGAACCAGCGTGCTGTGTATTCAGTGTGTGACTAGAACCAGCGTGCTGTGTACTCAGTGTGTGACTAGAACCAGCGTGCTATGTACTCAGTGTGACTAGAACTTGCGTGCTGTGTACTCAGTGTGTGACTAGAACCAGCGTGCTATGTACTCAGTGTGTGACTAGAACCAGCGTGCTGTGTACTCCGTATGACTAGAACCGGCGTGCTGTGTATTCAGTGTGTGACTAGAACCAGCGTGCTGTATATTCAGTGTGTGACTAGAACCAGCGTGCTGTGTATTCAGTGTGACTAGAACTAGCGTGCTATGTACTCAGTGTGACTAGAACTAGCGTGCTGTGTATTCAGTGTGTGAATAGAACCAGCATGCTGTGTACTCAGTGTATGACTAGAAGCAGCATGCTGTGTATTCAGTGTGCGACTAGAACCTACGTGCTGTGTTTTCAGTGTGTGACTAGAACCAGCGTGCTGTGTATTCAGTGTGCGACTAGAACCAGCGTGCTGTGTATTCAGTGTGTGACTAGAACCAGCGTGCTGTGTACTCAGTGTGCGACTAGAACCAGCATGCTGTGTATTCAGTGTGTGACTAGAACCTACGTGCTGTGTATTCATTGTGTGACTAGAACCAACGTGCTGTGTATTCAGTGTGTGACTAGAACCAGAATTCTGTGTTCTCCGTGTGTGACTAGAACCAGCGTGCTGTATATTCAGTGTGCGACTAGAACCAGCGTGCTGTGTATTCAGTGTGCGACTAGAACCAGCGTGCTGTGTATTCAGTGTGTGACTAGAACCAGCGTGCTGTGCATTCAGTGTGTGACTAGAACCAGCGTGCTGTGTACTCAGTGTTTGACTAGAACCAGTGTTCTGTGTATTCCGTGTGTGACTAGAACCAGCCTGCTGTGTATTCAGTGTGTGAGTAGAACCAGCCAGCTGTGTATTCAGTGTGTGACTAGAACCAGCGTGCTGTGTATTTAGTGTGTGACTAGAACCAGCATGCTGTGAATTCATTGTGTGACTTCAACCAGCGTGCTGTGCATTCAGTGTGTGACTAGAACCAGCGTGCTGTGTACTCAGTGTGTGACTAGAACCAGTGTTCTGTGTATTCCGTGTGTGACTAGAACCAGCCTGCTGTGTATTCAGTGTGTGAGTAGAACCAGCCAGCTGTGTATTCCGTGTGTGACTAGAACCAGCGTTCTGTGTATTCCGTGTGTGACTAGAACCAGCGTGCTGTGTATTCAGTGTGTGACTAGAACCAGCGTGCTGTGTACTCAGTGTGTGACTAGAACCAGCGTGCTGTGTACTCAATGTGACTAGAACCAGCGTGCTGTGAATTCAGTGTGTGACTAGAACCTACGTGCTGTGTATTCAGTGTGTGACTAGGGCCGGCGTGCTGTGTATTCAGTGTGTGACTAGAACCGGCGTGCTGTGCATTCAGTGTGTGACTAGAACCAGCGTGCAGTGCATTCAGTGTGTGACTAGAACCAGCGTGCTGTGCATTCAGTGTGTGACTTCAACCAGCGTGCTGTGCATTCAGGGTGTGACTAGAACCGGCGTGCTGTGCATTCAGTGTGTGACTAGAACCGGCGTGACTAGAACCAGCGTGCTGTGTATTCAGTGTGTGACTAGAACCAGCGTGCTGTGTATTCAGTGTGTGACTAGAGCCAGCGTGCTGTGTATTCACTGTGTGACTAGAACCAGCGTGCTGTATATTCAGTGTGTGACTAGAACCTACGTGCTGTGTATTCAGTGTGTGACTAGAGCCAGCGTGCTGTGTATTCAGTGTGTGACTAGAACCAGCGTGCTGTGTATTCAGTGTGTGACTAGAACCAGCGTACTGTGTATTCAGTGTGTGACTAGAACCAGCGTGCTGTGTATTCAGTGTGTGACTAGAGCCAGCGTGCTGTGTATTCAGTGTGTGACTAGAACCTACGTGCTGTGTATTCAGTGTGCGACTAGAGCCAGCGTGGTGTGTATTCCGTGTGTGACTAGAGCCAGCGTGCTGTGTATTCAGTGTGCGACTAGAACCAGCGTGCTGTGTATTCAGTGTGCGACTAGAACCAGCGTGCTGTGTATTCAGTGTGCGACTAGAACCAGCGTGCTGTGTATTCAGTGTGCGACTAGAACCAGCGTGCTGTGTATTCAGTGTGCGACTAGAACCAGCGTGCTGTGTATTCAGTGTGCGACTAGAACCAGCGTGCTGTGTATTCAGTGTGCGACTAGAACCAGCGTGCTGTGTATTCAGTGTGTGAGTAGAACCAGCCAGCTGTGTATTCCGTGAGTGACTAGAACCAGCGTTCTGTGTATTCCGTGTGTGACTAGAACCAGCGTGCTGTGTATTCAGTGTGTGACTAGAACCAGCGTGCTGTGTATTCAGTGTGTGACTAGAGCCAGCGTGCTGTGCTTTCAGTGTGTGACTTCAACCAGCGTGCTGTGCATTCAGTGTGTGACTAGAACCAGCGTGCTGTGTACTCAGTGTGTGACTAGAACCAGTGTTCTGTGTATTCCGTGTGTGACTAGAACCAGCCTGCTGTGTATTCAGTGTGTGAGTAGAACCAGCCAGCTGTGTATTCCGTGAGTGACTAGAACCAGCATTCTGTGTATTCCGTGTGTGACTAGAACCAGCGTGCTGTGTATTCAGTGTGTGACTAGAACTAGCGTGCTGTGTACTCAGTGTGTGACTAGAACCAGCGTGCTATGTACTAAGTGTGACTAGAACCAGCGTGCTGTGTATTCAGTGTGTGACTAGAACCTACGTGCTGTGTATTCAGTGTGTGACTAGAGCCAGCATGCTGTGTATTCAGTGTGTGACTAGAACCAGCATGCTGTGTATTTAGTGTGTGACTAGAACCAGCCAGCTGTGTATTCCGTGTGTGACTAGAACCAGCGTTCTGTGTATTCCGTGTGTGACTAGAACCAGCGTTCTGTGTATTCCGTGTGTGACTAGAACCAGCGTGCTGTGTATTCAGTGTGTGACTAGAACCAGCGTGCTGTGTACTCAGTGTGTGACTAGAACCAGCGTGCTATGTACTCAGTGTGACTAGAACTTGCGTGCTGTGTACTCAGTGTGTGACTAGAACCAGCGTGCTATGTACTCAGTGTGTGACTAGAACCAGCGTGCTGTGTACTCCGTATGACTAGAACCGGCGTGCTGTGTATTCAGTGTGTGACTAGAACCAGCGTGCTGTATATTCAGTGTGTGACTAGAACCAGCGTGCTGTGTATTCAGTGTGACTAGAACTAGCGTGCTATGTACTCAGTGTGACTAGAACTAGCGTGCTGTGTATTCAGTGTGTGAATAGAACCAGCATGCTGTGTACTCAGTGTATGACTAGAAGCAGCATGCTGTGTATTCAGTGTGCGACTAGAACCTACGTGCTGTGTTTTCAGTGTGTGACTAGAACCAGCGTGCTGTGTATTCAGTGTGCGACTAGAACCAGCGTGCTGTGTATTCAGTGTGTGACTAGAACCAGCGTGCTGTGTACTCAGTGTGCGACTAGAACCAGCATGCTGTGTATTCAGTGTGTGACTAGAACCTACGTGCTGTGTATTCATTGTGTGACTAGAACCAACGTGCTGTGTATTCAGTGTGTGACTAGAACCAGAATTCTGTGTTCTCCGTGTGTGACTAGAACCAGCGTGCTGTATATTCAGTGTGCGACTAGAACCAGCGTGCTGTGTATTCAGTGTGCGACTAGAACCAGCGTGCTGTGTATTCAGTGTGTGACTAGAACCAGCGTGCTGTGCATTCAGTGTGTGACTAGAACCAGCGTGCTGTGTACTCAGTGTTTGACTAGAACCAGTGTTCTGTGTATTCCGTGTGTGACTAGAACCAGCCTGCTGTGTATTCAGTGTGTGAGTAGAACCAGCCAGCTGTGTATTCAGTGTGTGACTAGAACCAGCGTGCTGTGTATTTAGTGTGTGACTAGAACCAGCATGCTGTGCATTCATTGTGTGACTTCAACCAGCGTGCTGTGCATTCAGTGTGTGACTAGAACCAGCGTGCTGTGTACTCAGTGTGTGACTAGAACCAGTGTTCTGTGTATTCCGTGTGTGAATAGAACCAGCCTGCTGTGTATTCAGTGTGTGAGTAGAACCAGCCAGCTGTGTATTCCGTGTGTGACTAGAACCAGCGTTCTGTGTATTCCGTGTGTGACTAGAACCAGCGTGCTGTGTATTCAGTGTGTGACTAGAACCAGCGTGCTGTGTACTCAGTGTGTGACTAGAACCAGCGTGCTGTGTACTCAATGTGACTAGAACCAGCGTGCTGTGAATTCAGTGTGTGACTAGAACCTACGTGCTGTGTATTCAGTGTGTGACTAGGGCCGGCGTGCTGTGTATTCAGTGTGTGACTAGAACCGGCGTGCTGTGCATTCAGTGTGTGACTAGAACCAGCGTGCAGTGCATTCAGTGTGTGACTAGAACCAGCGTGCTGTGCATTCAGTGTGTGACTTCAACCAGCGTGCTGTGCATTCAGTGTGTGACTAGAACCAGCCTGCTGTGTACTCCATGTGTGACTAGAACCAGCGTTCTGTGTATTCCGTGTGTGACTAGAACCAGCCTTCTGTGTATTCCGTGTGTGACTAGAACCAGCGTGCTGTGTACTCAGTGTGTGACTAGAACCAGCGTGCTGTGTATTCAGTGTGTGACTAGAACCAGCGTGCTGTGCATTGAGTGTGTGACTTCAACCAGCGTGCTGTGCATTCAGTGGTTGACTAGAACCAGCGTGCTGTGTACTCAGTGTGTATTCAGTGTGTGACTAGAGCCAGCGTGCTGTGTATTCAGTGTGTGACTAGAACCAGCGTGCTGTGTACTCAGTGTGTGACTAGAACCAGCGTTCTGTGTATTCCGTGTGTGACTAGAACCAGCGTGCTGTGTATTCAGTGTGTGACTAGAACCAGCGTGCTGTGTATTCAGTGTGTGACTAGAACCAGCGTGCTGTGTACTCAGGGTGTAACTAGAACCAGCGTGCTGTGTATTCAGTGTGTGACTAGAACCAGCGTTCTGTGTATTCCGTGTGTGACTAGAACCAGCGTGCTGTGTATTCAGTGTGTGACTAGAACCAGCGTGCTGTGTATTCAGTGTGTGACTAGAACCAGCGTGCAGTGCATTCAGTGTGTGACTAGAACCAGCGTGCAGTGCATTCAGTGTGTGACTTCAACCAGCGTGCTGTGCATTCAGTGTGTGACTTCAACCAGCGTGCTGTGTTTTCAGTGTGTGACTTCAACCAGCGTGCTGTGCATTCAGTGTGTGACTAGAACCAGCGTGCTGTGTACTCAGTGTGTGACTAAAACCAGCGTTCTGTGTATTCCGTGTGTGACTAGAACCAGCGTTCTGTGTATTCCGTGTGTGACTAGAACCAGCCTGCTGTATATTCAGTGTGTGAGTAGAACCAGCCTGCTGTGTATTCCGTGTGTGACTAGAACCAGCGTTCTGTGTACTCCGTGTGTGACTAGAACCAGCGTGCTGTGTATTCAGTGTGTGACTAGAACCAGCGTGCTGTATATTCAGTGTGTGACTAGAACCAGCGTGCTGTGTACTCAGTGTGTGACTAGAACCAGCATGCTGTGTATTCAGTGTGTGACTAGAGCCAGCGTTCTGTGTATTCCGTGTGTGACTAGAACCAGCGTGCTGTGTATTCAGTGTGTGACTAGAACCAGCGTGCTGTGTATTCAGTGTGTGACTAGAACCAGCGTGCTGTGTACTCAGTGTGTGACTAGAACCAGCGTGCTGTGTATTCCGTGTGTGACTAGAACCAGCGTTCTGTGTATTCCGTGTGTGACTAGAACCAGCGTGCTGTGTATTCAGTGTGTGACTAGAACCAGCGTGCTGTATATTCAGTGTGTGACTAGAACCAGCGTGCAGTGCATTCAGTGTGTGACTAGAACCAGCGTGCAGTGCATTCCATGTGTGACTTCAACCAGCGTGCTGTGCATTCAGTGTGTGACTTCAACCAGCGTGCTGTGTACTCAGGGTGTGACTAGAACCAGCGTGCTGTGCATTCAGTGTGTGACTAGAACCGGCGTGACTAGAACCAGCGTGCTGTGTATTCAGTGTGTGACTAGAACCAGCGTGCTGTGTATTCAGTGTGTGACTAGAGCCAGCGTGCTGTGTATTCACTGTGTGACTAGAACCAGCGTGCTGTATATTCAGTGTGTGACTAGAACCTACGTGCTGTGTATTCAGTGTGTGACTAGAGCCAGCGTGCTGTGTATTCAGTGTGTGACTAGAACCAGCGTGCTGTGTATTCAGTGTGTGACTAGAACCAGCGTACTGTGTATTCAGTGTGTGACTAGAACCAGCGTGCTGTGTATTCAGTGTGTGACTAGAGCCAGCGTGCTGTGTATTCAGTGTGTGACTAGAACCTACGTGCTGTGTATTCAGTGTGCGACTAGAGCCAGTGTGGTGTGTATTCCGTGTGTGACTAGAGCCAGCGTGCTGTGTATTCAGTGTGCGACTAGAACCAGCGTGCTGTGTATTCAGTGTGCGACTAGAACCAGCGTGCTGTGTATTCAGTGTGCGACTAGAACCAGCGTGCTGTGTATTCAGTGTGCGACTAGAACCAGCGTGCTGTGTATTCAGTGTGCGACTAGAACCAGCGTGCTGTGTATTCAGTGTGCGACTAGAACCAGCGTGCTGTGTATTCAGTGTGCGACTAGAACCAGCGTGCTGTGTATTCAATGTGCGACTAGAACCAGCGTGCTGTGTATTCAGTGTGTGACTAGAACTACCGTGCTGTGTACTCAGTGTGTGACTAGAACCGGAGTGCTGTGTATACAGTGTGTGACTAGAACCAGCTTGCTGTGTATTCAGTGTGTGACTAGAACCAGCGTGCTGTGTATTCAGTGTGTGACTAGAACCAGCGTGCTGTGTATTTAGTGTGTGACTAGAACCAGCATGCTGTGCATTCAGTGTGTGACTAGAACCAGCATGCTGTGCTTTCAGTGTGTGACTTCAACCAGCGTGCTGTGCATTCAGTGTGTGACTAGAACCAGCGTGCTGTGTACTCAGTGTGTGACTAGAACCAGTGTTCTGTGTATTCCGTGTGTGACTAGAACCAGCCTGCTGTGTATTCAGTGTGTGAGTAGAACCAGCCAGCTGTGTATTCCGTGAGTGACTAGAACCAGAGTTCTGTGTATTCCGTGTGTGACTAGAACCAGCGTGCTGTGTATTCAGTGTGTGACTAGAACCAGCGTGCTGTGTATTCAGTGTGTGACTAGAGCCAGCGTGCTGTGCTTTCAGTGTGTGACTTCAACCAGCGTGCTGTGCATTCAGTGTGTGACTAGAACCAGCGTGCTGTGTACTCAGTGTGTGACTAGAACCAGTGTTCTGTGTATTCCGTGTGTGACTAGAACCAGCCTGCTGTGTATTCAGTGTGTGAGTAGAACCAGCCAGCTGTGTATTCCGTGAGTGACTAGAACCAGCGTTCTGTGTATTCCGTGTGTGACTAGAACCAGCGTGCTGTGTATTCAGTGTGTGACTAGAACCAGCGTGCTGTGTACTCAGTGTGTGACTAGAACCAGCGTGCTATGTACTAAGTGTGACTAGAACCAGCGTGCTGTGTATTCAGTGTGTGACTAGAACCTACGTGCTGTGTATTCAGTGTGTGACTAGAGCCAGCATGCTGTGTATTCAGTGTGTGACTAGAACCAGCATGCTGTGTATTTAGTGTGTGACTAGAACCAGCCAGCTGTGTATTCCGTGTGTGACTAGAACCAGCGTTCTGTGTATTCCGTGTGTGACTAGAACCAGCGTTCTGTGTATTCCGTGTGTGACTAGAACCAGCGTGCTGTGTATTCAGTGTGTGACTAGAACCAGCGTGCTGTGTACTCAGTGTGTGACTAGAACCAGCGTGCTATGTACTCAGTGTGACTAGAACTTGCGTGCTGTGTACTCAGTGTGTGACTAGAACCAGCGTGCTATGTACTCAGTGTGTGACTAGAACCAGCGTGCTGTGTACTCCGTATGACTAGAACCGGCGTGCTGTGTATTCAGTGTGTGACTAGAACCAGCGTGCTGTATATTCAGTGTGTGACTAGAACCAGCGTGCTGTGTATTCAGTGTGACTAGAACTAGCATGCTATGTACTCAGTGTGACTAGAACTAGCGTGCTGTGTATTCAGTGTGTGAATAGAACCAGCATGCTGTGTACTCAGTGTATGACTAGAAGCAGCATGCTGTGTATTCAGTGTGCGACTAGAACCTACGTGCTGTGTTTTCAGTGTGTGACTAGAACCAGCGTGCTGTGTATTCAGTGTGCGACTAGAACCAGCGTGCTGTGTATTCAGTGTGTGACTAGAACCAGCGTGCTGTGTACTCAGTGTGCGACTAGAACCAGCATGCTGTGTATTCAGTGTGTGACTAGAACCTACGTGCTGTGTATTCATTGTGTGACTAGAACCAACGTGCTGTGTATTCAGTGTGTGACTAGAACCAGAATTCTGTGTTCTCCGTGTGTGACTAGAACCAGCGTGCTGTATATTCAGTGTGCGACTAGAACCAGCGTGCTGTGTATTCAGTGTGCGACTAGAACCAGCGTGCTGTGTATTCAGTGTGTGACTAGAACCAGCGTGCTGTGCATTCAGTGTGTGACTAGAACCAGCGTGCTGTGTACTCAGTGTTTGACTAGAACCAGTGTTCTGTGTATTCCTTGTGTGACTAGAACCAGCCTGCTGTGTATTCAGTGTGTGAGTAGAACCAGCCAGCTGTGTATTCAGTGTGTGACTAGAACCAGCGTGCTGTGTATTTAGTGTGTGACTAGAACCAGCATGCTGTGCATTCATTGTGTGACTTCAACCAGCGTGCTGTGCATTCAGTGTGTGACTAGAACCAGCGTGCTGTGTACTCAGTGTGTGACTAGAACCAGTGTTCTGTGTATTCCGTGTGTGACTAGAACCAGCCTGCTGTGTATTCAGTGTGTGAGTAGAACCAGCCAGCTGTGTATTCCGTGTGTGACTAGAACCAGCGTTCTGTGTATTCCGTGTGTGACTAGAACCAGCGTGCTGTGTATTCAGTGTGTGACTAGAACCAGCGTGCTGTGTACTCAGTGTGTGACTAGAACCAGCGTGCTGTGTACTCAATGTGACTAGAACCAGCGTGCTGTGAATTCAGTGTGTGACTAGAACCTACGTGCTGTGTATTCAGTGTGTGACTAGGGCCGGCGTGCTGTGTATTCAGTGTGTGACTAGAACCGGCGTGCTGTGCATTCAGTGTGTGACTAGAACCAGCGTGCAGTGCATTCAGTGTGTGACTAGAACCAGCGTGCTGTGCATTCAGTGTGTGACTTCAACCAGCGTGCTGTGCATTCAGGGTGTGACTAGAACCGGCGTGCTGTGCATTCAGTGTGTGACTAGAACCGGCGTGACTAGAACCAGCGTGCTGTGTATTCAGTGTGTGACTAGAACCAGCGTGCTGTGTATTCAGTGTGTGACTAGAGCCAGCGTGCTGTGTATTCACTGTGTGACTAGAACCAGCGTGCTGTATATTCAGTGTGTGACTAGAACCTACGTGCTGTGTATTCAGTGTGTGACTAGAGCCAGCGTGCTGTGTATTCAGTGTGTGACTAGAACCAGCGTGCTGTGTATTCAGTGTGTGACTAGAACCAGCGTACTGTGTATTCAGTGTGTGACTAGAACCAGCGTGCTGTGTATTCAGTGTGTGACTAGAGCCAGCGTGCTGTGTATTCAGTGTGTGACTAGAACCTACGTGCTGTGTATTCAGTGTGCGACTAGAGCCAGCGTGGTGTGTATTCCGTGTGTGACTAGAGCCAGCGTGCTGTGTATTCAGTGTGCGACTAGAACCAGCGTGCTGTGTATTCAGTGTGCGACTAGAACCAGCGTGCTGTGTATTCAGTGTGCGACTAGAACCAGCGTGCTGTGTATTCAGTGTGCGACTAGAACCAGCGTGCTGTGTATTCAGTGTGCGACTAGAACCAGCGTGCTGTGTATTCAGTGTGCGACTAGAACCAGCGTGCTGTGTATTCAGTGTGCGACTAGAACCAGCGTGCTGTGTATTCAGTGTGTGAGTAGAACCAGCCAGCTGTGTATTCCGTGAGTGACTAGAACCAGCGTTCTGTGTATTCCGTGTGTGACTAGAACCAGCGTGCTGTGTATTCAGTGTGTGACTAGAACCAGCGTGCTGTGTATTCAGTGTGTGACTAGAGCCAGCGTGCTGTGCTTTCAGTGTGTGACTTCAACCAGCGTGCTGTGCATTCAGTGTGTGACTAGAACCAGCGTGCTGTGTACTCAGTGTGTGACTAGAACCAGTGTTCTGTGTATTCCGTGTGTGACTAGAACCAGCCTGCTGTGTATTCAGTGTGTGAGTAGAACCAGCCAGCTGTGTATTCCGTGAGTGACTAGAACCAGCGTTCTGTGTATTCCGTGTGTGACTAGAACCAGCGTGCTGTGTATTCAGTGTGTGACTAGAACTAGCGTGCTGTGTACTCAGTGTGTGACTAGAACCAGCGTGCTATGTACTAAGTGTGACTAGAACCAGCGTGCTGTGTATTCAGTGTGTGACTAGAACCTACGTGCTGTGTATTCAGTGTGTGACTAGAGCCAGCATGCTGTGTATTCAGTGTGTGACTAGAACCAGCATGCTGTGTATTTAGTGTGTGACTAGAACCAGCCAGCTGTGTATTCCGTGTGTGACTAGAACCAGCGTTCTGTGTATTCCGTGTGTGACTAGAACCAGCGTTCTGTGTATTCCGTGTGTGACTAGAACCAGCGTGCTGTGTATTCAGTGTGTGACTAGAACCAGCGTGCTGTGTACTCAGTGTGTGACTAGAACCAGCGTGCTATGTACTCAGTGTGACTAGAACTTGCGTGCTGTGTACTCAGTGTGTGACTAGAACCAGCGTGCTATGTACTCAGTGTGTGACTAGAACCAGCGTGCTGTGTACTCCGTATGACTAGAACCGGCGTGCTGTGTATTCAGTGTGTGACTAGAACCAGCGTGCTGTATATTCAGTGTGTGACTAGAACCAGCGTGCTGTGTATTCAGTGTGACTAGAACTAGCGTGCTATGTACTCAGTGTGACTAGAACTAGCGTGCTGTGTATTCAGTGTGTGAATAGAACCAGCATGCTGTGTACTCAGTGTATGACTAGAAGCAGCATGCTGTGTATTCAGTGTGCGACTAGAACCTACGTGCTGTGTTTTCAGTGTGTGACTAGAACCAGCGTGCTGTGTATTCAGTGTGCGACTAGAACCAGCGTGCTGTGTATTCAGTGTGTGACTAGAACCAGCGTGCTGTGTACTCAGTGTGCGACTAGAACCAGCATGCTGTGTATTCAGTGTGTGACTAGAACCTACGTGCTGTGTATTCATTGTGTGACTAGAACCAACGTGCTGTGTATTCAGTGTGTGACTAGAACCAGAATTCTGTGTTCTCCGTGTGTGACTAGAACCAGCGTGCTGTATATTCAGTGTGCGACTAGAACCAGCGTGCTGTGTATTCAGTGTGCGACTAGAACCAGCGTGCTGTGTATTCAGTGTGTGACTAGAACCAGCGTGCTGTGCATTCAGTGTGTGACTAGAACCAGCGTGCTGTGTACTCAGTGTTTGACTAGAACCAGTGTTCTGTGTATTCCGTGTGTGACTAGAACCAGCCTGCTGTGTATTCAGTGTGTGAGTAGAACCAGCCAGCTGTGTATTCAGTGTGTGACTAGAACCAGCGTGCTGTGTATTTAGTGTGTGACTAGAACCAGCATGCTGTGCATTCATTGTGTGACTTCAACCAGCGTGCTGTGCATTCAGTGTGTGACTAGAACCAGCGTGCTGTGTACTCAGTGTGTGACTAGAACCAGTGTTCTGTGTATTCCGTGTGTGACTAGAACCAGCCTGCTGTGTATTCAGTGTGTGAGTAGAACCAGCCAGCTGTGTATTCCGTGTGTGACTAGAACCAGCGTTCTGTGTATTCCGTGTGTGACTAGAACCAGCGTGCTGTGTATTCAGTGTGTGACTAGAACCAGCGTGCTGTGTACTCAGTGTGTGACTAGAACCAGCGTGCTGTGTACTCAATGTGACTAGAACCAGCGTGCTGTGAATTCAGTGTGTGACTAGAACCTACGTGCTGTGTATTCAGTGTGTGACTAGGGCCGGCGTGCTGTGTATTCAGTGTGTGACTAGAACCGGCGTGCTGTGCATTCAGTGTGTGACTAGAACCAGCGTGCAGTGCATTCAGTGTGTGACTAGAACCAGCGTGCTGTGCATTCAGTGTGTGACTTCAACCAGCGTGCTGTGCATTCAGTGTGTGACTAGAACCAGCCTGCTGTGTACTCCATGTGTGACTAGAACCAGCGTTCTGTGTATTCCGTGTGTGACTAGAACCAGCCTTCTGTGTATTCCGTGTGTGACTAGAACCAGCGTGCTGTGTACTCAGTGTGTGACTAGAACCAGCGTGCTGTGTATTCAGTGTGTGACTAGAACCAGCGTGCTGTGCATTCAGTGTGTGACTTCAACCAGCGTGCTGTGCATTCAGTGGTTGACTAGAACCAGCGTGCTGTGTACTCAGTGTGCATTCAGTGTGTGACTTCAACCAGCGTGCTGTGCATTCAGTGTGTGACTAGAACCAGCGTGCTGTGTACTCAGTGTGTGACTAGAACCAGCGTTCTGTGTATTCCGTGTGTGACTAGAACCAGCGTGCTGTGTATTCAGTGTGTGACTAGAACCAGCGTGCTGTGTATTCAGTGTGTGACTAGAACCAGCGTGCTGTGTACTCAGGGTGTAACTAGAACCAGCGTGCTGTGTATTCAGTGTGTGACTAGAACCAGCGTTCTGTGTATTCCGTGTGTGACTAGAACCAGCGTGCTGTGTATTCAGTGTGTGACTAGAACCAGCGTGCTGTGTATTCAGTGTGTGACTAGAACCAGCGTGCAGTGCATTCAGTGTGTGACTAGAACCAGCGTGCAGTGCATTCAGTGTGTGACTTCAACCAGCGTGCTGTGCATTCAGTGTGTGACTTCAACCAGCGTGCTGTGTTTTCAGTGTGTGACTTCAACCAGCGTGCTGTGCATTCAGTGTGTGACTAGAACCAGCGTGCTGTGTACTCAGTGTGTGACTAAAACCAGCGTTCTGTGTATTCCGTGTGTGACTAGAACCAGCGTTCTGTGTATTCCGTGTGTGACTAGAACCAGCCTGCTGTATATTCAGTGTGTGAGTAGAACCAGCCTGCTGTGTATTCCGTGTGTGACTAGAACCAGCGTTCTGTGTACTCCGTGTGTGACTAGAACCAGCGTGCTGTGTATTCAGTGTGTGACTAGAACCAGCGTGCTGTATATTCAGTGTGTGACTAGAACCAGCGTGCTGTGTACTCAGTGTGTGACTAGAACCAGCATGCTGTGTATTCAGTGTGTGACTAGAGCCAGCGTTCTGTGTATTCCGTGTGTGACTAGAACCAGCGTGCTGTGTATTCAGTGTGTGACTAGAACCAGCGTGCTGTGTATTCAGTGTGTGACTAGAACCAGCGTGCTGTGTACTCAGTGTGTGACTAGAACCAGCGTGCTGTGTATTCCGTGTGTGACTAGAACCAGCGTTCTGTGTATTCCGTGTGTGACTAGAACCAGCGTGCTGTGTATTCAGTGTGTGACTAGAACCAGCGTGCTGTATATTCAGTGTGTGACTAGAACCAGCGTGCAGTGCATTCAGTGTGTGACTAGAACCAGCGTGCAGTGCATTCCATGTGTGACTTCAACCAGCGTGCTGTGCATTTTATTGTGTGACTTCAACCAGCGTGCTGTGTACTCAGGGTGTGACTAGAACCAGCGTGCTGTGCATTCAGTGTGTGACTAGAACCAGCGTGCTGTGTACTCAGTGTGTGACTAGAACCAGCGTTCTGTGTATTCCGTGTGTGACTAGAACCAGCGTGCTGTGTATTCAGTGTGTGACTAGAACCAGCGTGCTGTGTATTCAGTGTGTGACTAGAACCAGCGTGCTGTGTACTCACTGTGACTAGAACTAGCGTGCTATGTACTCAGTGTGACTAGAACTAGCGTGCGGTGTATTCAGTGTGCGACTTGAACCAGCGTGCTGTGTACTCAGTGTGCGACTAGAACCAGCGTGCTGTGTATTCAGTGTGTGACTAGAACCAGCATGCTGTGTATTCAGTGTGCGACTAGAACCGGCATGCTGTGTATTCAGTGTGTGACTAGAACCAGCATGCTGTTTATTCAGTGTGCGACTAGAACCGGCATGCTGTGTACTCAGTGTATGACTAGAACCAGCGTGCTGTGTATTCAGTGTGCGACTAGAACCAGCATGCTGTGTATTCAGTGTGCGACTAGAACCTACGTGCTGTGTATTCAGTGTGCGACTAGAACCAGCGTGCTGTGTATTCAGTGTGCGACTAGTACCAGCGTGCTGTGTACTCAGTGTGCGACTAGAACCAGCGTGCTGTGTATTCAGTGTGCGACTAGAACCTACATGCTATGTATTCAGTGTGTGACTAGAACCTACATGCTATGTATTCAGTGTGTGACTAGAACCTACGTGCTGTATATTCAGTGTGACTAGAACCAGCGTGCTGTGTATTCAGTGTGCGACTAGAACCAGCGTGCTGTGTATTCAGTGTGTGACTAGAACCAGCGTGCTGTGTATTCAGTGTGCGACTAGAACCAGCGTGCTGTGTATTCAGTGTGCGACTAGAACCGGCGTGCTGTGCATTCAGTGTGTGACTAGAACCGGAGTGCTGTGCATTCAGTGTGTGACTAGAACCGGCGTGTTGTGCATTCAGTGTGTGACTAGAACCAGCGTGCTGTGCATTCAGGGTGTGACTAGAACCGGCGTGCTGTGCATTCAGTGTGTGACTAGAACCGGCGTGACTAGAACCAGCGTGCTGTGTATTCAGTGTGTGACTAGAACCAGCGTGCTGTGTATTCAGTGTGTGACTAGAGCCAGCATGCTGTGTATTCACTGTGTGACTAGAACCAGCGTGCTGTATATTCAGTGTGTGACTAGAACCTACGTGCTGTGTATTCAGTGTGTGACTAGAGCCAGCGTGCTGTGTATTCAGTGTGTGACTAGAACCAGCGTGCTGTGTATTCAGTGTGTGACTAGAACCAGCGTACTGTGTATTCAGTGTGTGACTAGAACCAGCGTGCTGTGTATTCAGTGTGTGACTAGAGCCAGCGTGCTGTGTATTCAGTGTGTGACTAGAACCTACGTGCTGTGTATTCAGTGTGCGACTAGAGCCAGCGTGGTGTGTATTCCATGTGTGACTAGAACCAGCGTGCTGTGTATTCAGTGTGCGACTAGAACCAGCGTGCTGTGTATTCAGTGTGCGACTAGAACCAGTGTGCTGTGTATTCAGTGTGCGACTAGAACCAGCGTGCTGTGTATTCAGTGTGCGACTAGAACCAGCGTGCTGTGTATTCAGTGTGCGACTAGAACCAGCGTGCTGTATATTCAGTGTGCGACTAGAACCAGCGTGCTGTGTATTCAGTGTGCGACTAGAACCAGCGTGCTGTGTATTCAGTGTGCGACTAGAACCAGCGTGCTGTGTATTCAGTGTGTGACTAGAACTACCGTGCTGTGTACTCAGTGTGTGACTAGAACCGGAGTGCTGTGTATACAGTGTGTGACTAGAACCAGCGTGCTGTGTATTCAGTGTGTGACTAGAACCAGCGTGCTGTGTATTCAGTGTGTGACTAGAACCAGCGTGCTGTGTATTTAGTGTGTGACTAGAACCAGCATGCTGTGCATTCAGTGTGTGACTAGAACCAGCATGCTGTGCTTTCAGTGTGTGACTTCAACCAGCGTGCTGTGCATTCAGTGTGTGACTAGAACCAGCGTGCTGTGTACTCAGTGTGTGACTAGAACCAGTGTTCTGTGTATTCCGTGTGTGACTAGAACCAGCCTGCTGTGTATTCAGTGTGTGAGTAGAACCAGCCAGCTGTGTATTCCGTGAGTGACTAGAACCAGCGTTCTGTGTATTCCGTGTGTGACTAGAACCAGCGTGCTGTGTATTCAGTGTGTGACTAGAACCAGCGTGCTGTGTATTCAGTGTGTGACTAGAGCCAGCGTGCTGTGCTTTCAGTGTGTGACTTCAACCAGCGTGCTGTGCATTCAGTGTGTGACTAGAACCAGCGTGCTGTGTACTCAGTGTGTGACTAGAACCAGCGTGCTATGTACTCAGTGTGACTAGAACCAGCGTTCTGTGTATTCCATGTGTGACTAGAACCAGCCTGCTGTATATTCAGTGTGTGAGTAGAACCAGCCTGCTGTGTTTTCCGTGTGTGACTAGAACCAGCGTTCTGTGTACTCCGTGTGTGACTAGAACCAGCGTGCTGTGTATTCAGTGTGTGACTAGAACCAGCGTGCTGTATATTCAGTGTGTGACTAGAACCAGCGTGCTGTGTACTCAGTGTGTGACTAGAACCAGCATGCTGTGTATTCAGTGTGTGACTAGAGCCAGCGTTCTGTGTATTCCGTGTGTGACTAGAACCAGCGTGCTGTGTATTCAGTGTGTGACTAGAACCAGCGTGCTGTGTACTCAGTGTGTGACTAGAACCAGCGTGCTGTGTATTCCGTGTGTGACTAGAACCAGCGTTCTGTGTATTCCGTGTGTGACTAGAACCAGCGTGCTGTGTATTCAGTGTGTGACTAGAACCAGCGTGCTGTATATTCAGTGTGTGACTAGAACCAGCGTGCAGTGCATTCCGTGTGTGACTTCAACCAGCGTGCTGTGCATTCAGTGTGTGACTTCAACCAGCGTGCTGTGTACTCAGGGTGTGACTAGAACCAGCGTGCTGTGCATTCAGTGTGTGACTAGAACCAGCGTGCTGTGTACTCAGTGTGTGACTAGAACCAGCGTGCTGTGTACTCAGTGTGTGACTAGAACCAGCGTTCTGTGTATTCCGTGTGTGACTAGAACCAGCGTGCTGTGTATTCAGTGTGTGACTAGAACCAGCGTGCTGTGTATTCAGTGTGTGACTAGAACCAGCGTGCTGTGTACTCACTGTGACTAGAACTAGCGTGCTATGTACTCAGTGTGACTAGAACTAGCGTGCGGTGTATTCAGTGTGCGACTTGAACCAGCGTGCTGTGTACTCAGTGTGCGACTAGAACCAGCGTGCTGTGTATTCAGTGTGTGACTAGAACCAGCATGCTGTGTATTCAGTGTGCGACTAGAACCGGCATGCTGTGTATTCAGTGTGTGACTAGAACCGGCATGCTGTGTATTCAGTGTGCGACTAGAACCGGCATGCTGTGTACTCAGTGTATGACTAGAACCAGCGTGCTGTGTATTCAGTGTGCGACTAGAACCTACGTGCTGTGTATTCAGTGTGCGACTAGAACCAGCGTGCTGTGTATTCAGTGTGCGACTAGTACCAGCGTGCTGTGTACTCAGTGTGCGACTAGAAACAGCGTGCTGTGTATTCAGTGTGCGACTAGAAACAGCGTGCTGTGTATTCAGTGTGCGACTAGAACCTACATGCTATGTATTCAGTGTGTGACTAGAACCTACATGCTATGTATTCAGTGTGTGACTAGAACCTACGTGCTGTATATTCAGTGTGACTAGAACCAGCGTGCTGTGTATTCAGTGTGCGACTAGAACCAGCGTGCTGTGTATTCAGTGTGCGACTAGAACCAGCGTGCTGTGTATTCAGTGTGCGACTAGAACCAGTGTGCTGTGTATTCACTGTGCGACTAGAACCGGCATGCTGTGCATTCAGTGTGTGACTAGAACCGGAGTGCTGTGCATTCAGTGTGTGACTAGAACCGGCGTGTTGTGCATTCAGTGTGTGACTAGAACCAGCGTGCTGTGCATTCAGGGTGTGACTAGAACCGGCGTGCTGTGTATTCAGTGTGTGACTAGAACCAGCGTGCTGTGTATTCAGTGTGTGACTAGAGCCAGCGTGCTGTGTATTCACTGTGTGACTAGAACCAGCGTGCTGTATATTCAGTGTGTGAATAGAACCTACGTGCTGTGTATTCAGTGTGTGACTAGAGCCAGCGTGCTGTGTATTCAGTGTGTGACTAGAACCAGCGTGCTGTGTATTCAGTGTGTGACTAGAACCAGCGTACTGTGTATTCAGTGTGTGACTAGAACCAGCGTGCTGTGTATTCAGTGTGTGACTAGAGCCAGCGTGCTGTGTATTCAGTGTGTGACTAGAACCTACGTGCTGTGTATTCAGTGTGCGACTAGAGCCAGCGTGGTGTGTATTCCGTGTGTGACTAGAACCAGCGTGCTGTGTATTCAGTGTGCGACTAGAACCAGCGTGCTGTGTATTCAGTGTGCGACTAGAACCAGCGTGCTGTGTATTCAGTGTGCGACTAGAACCAGCGTGCTGTGTATTCAGTGTGCGACTAGAACCAGCGTGCTGTGTATTCAGTGTGCGACTAGAACCAGCGTGCTGTGTATTCAGTGTGCGACTAGAACCAGCGTGCTGTGTATTCAGTGTGCGACTAGAACCAGCGTGCTGTGTATTCAGTGTGCGACTAGAACCAGCGTGCTGTGTATTCAGTGTGTGACTAGAACTACCGTGCTGTGTACTCAGTGTGTGACTAGAACCGGAGTGCTGTATATACAGTGTGTGACTAGAACCAGCGTGCTGTGTATTCAGTGTGTGACTAGAACCAGCGTGCTGTGTATTCAGTGTGTGACTAGAACCAGCGTGCTGTGTATTTAGTGTGTGACTAGAACCAGCATGCTGTGCATTCAGTGTGTGACTAGAACCAGCATGCTGTGCTTTCAGTGTGTGACTTCAACCAGCGTGCTGTGCATTCAGTGTGTGACTAGAACCAGCGTGCTGTGTACTCAGTGTGTGACTAGAACCAGTGTTCTGTGTATTCCGTGTGTGACTAGAACCAGCCTGCTGTGTATTCAGTGTGTGAGTAGAACCAGCCAGCTGTGTATTCCGTGAGTGACTAGAACCAGCGTTCTGTGTATTCCGTGTGTGACTAGAACCAGCGTGCTGTGTATTCAGTGTGTGACTAGAACCAGCGTGCTGTGTATTCAGTGTGTGACTAGAGCCAGCGTGCTGTGCTTTCAGTGTGTGACTTCAACCAGCGTGCTGTGCATTCAGTGTGTGACTAGAACCAGCGTGCTGTGTACTCAGTGTGTGACTACAACCAGTGTTCTGTGTATTCCGTGTGTGACTAGAACCAGCCTGCTGTGTATTCAGTGTGTGAGTAGAACCAGCCAGCTGTGTATTCTGTGAGTGACTAGAACCAGCGTTCTGTGTATTCCGTGTGTGACTAGAACCAGCGTGCTGTGTATTCAGTGTGTGACTAGAACCAGCGTTCTGTGTACTCAGTGTGTGACTAGAACCAGCGTGCTATGTACTAAGTGTGACTAGAACCAGCGTGCTGTGTATTCAGTGTGTGACTAGAACCTACGTGCTGTGTATTCAGTGTGTGACTAGAGCCAGCATGCTGTGTATTCAGTGTGTGACTAGAACCAGCATGCTGTGTATTTAGTGTGTGACTAGAACCAGCCAGCTGTGTATTCCGTGTGTGACTAGAACCAGCGTTCTGTGTATTCCATGTGTGACTAGAACCAGCGTTCTGTGTATTCCGTGTGTGACTAGAACCAGCGTGCTGTGTATTCAGTGTGTGACTAGAACCAGCGTGCTGTGTACTCAGTGTGTGACTAGAACCAGCGTGCTATGTACTCAGTGTGACTAGAACTTGCGTGCTGTGTACTCAGTGTGTGACTAGAACCAGCGTGCCATGTACTCAGTGTGTGACTAGAACCAGCGTGCTGTGTACTCCGTATGACTAGAACCGGCGTGCTGTGTATTCAGTGTGTGACTAGAACCAGCGTGCTGTATATTCAGTGTGTGACTAGAACCAGTGTGCTGTGTATTCAGTGTGACTAGAACTAGCGTGCTATGTACTCAGTGTGACTAGAACTAGCGTGCTGTGTATTCAGTGTGTGAATAGAACCAGCATGCTGTGTACTCAGTGTATGACTAGAAGCAGCGTGCTGTGTATTCAGTGTGCGACTAGAACCAGCATGCTGTGTATTCAGTGTGCGACTAGAACCTACGTGCTGTGTTTTCAGTGTGTGACTAGAACCAGCGTGCTGTGTATTCAGTGTGCGACTAGGACCAGCGTGCTGTGTATTCAGTGTGTGACTAGAACCAGCGTGCTGTGTACTCAGTGTGCGACTAGAACCAGCGTGCTGTGTATTCAGTGTGTGACTAGAACCTACGTGCTGTGTATTCATTGTGTGACTAGAACCAACGTGCTGTGTATTCAGTGTGTGACTAGAACCAGAATTCTGTGTTCTCCGTGTGTGACTAGAACCAGCGTGCTGTATATTCAGTGTGCGACTAGAACCAGCGTGCTGTGTATTCAGTGTGCGACTAGAACCAGCGTGCTGTGTATTCAGTGTGTGACTAGAACCAGCGTGCTGTGCATTCAGTGTGTGACTAGAACCAGCGTGCTGTGTACTCAGTGTTTGACTAGAACCAGTGTTCTGTGTATTCCGTGTGTGACTAGAACCAGCCTGCTGTGTATTCAGTGTGTGAGTAGAACCAGCCAGCTGTGTATTCAGTGTGTGACTAGAACCAGCGTGCTGTGTATTTAGTGTGTGACTAGAACCAGCATGCTGTGCATTCATTGTGTGACTTCAACCAGCGTGCTGTGCATTCAGTGTGTGACTAGAACCAGCGTGCTGTGTACTCAGTGTGTGACTAGAACCAGTGTTCTGTGTATTCCGTGTGTGACTAGAACCAGCCTGCTGTGTATTCAGTGTGTGAGTAGAACCAGCCAGCTGTGTATTCCGTGTGTGACTAGAACCAGCGTTCTGTGTATTCCGTGTGTGACTAGAACCAGCGTGCTGTGTATTCAGTGTGTGACTAGAACCAGCGTGCTGTGTACTCAGTGTGTGACTAGAACCAGCGTGCTGTGTACTCAATGTGACTAGAACCAGCGTGCTGTGAATTCAGTGTGTGACTAGAACCTACGTGCTGTGTATTCAGTGTGTGACTAGAGCCAGCGTGCTGTGTATTCAGTGTGTGACTAGAACCAGCGTGCTGTGTATTTAGTGTGTGACTAGAACCAGCCAGCTGTGTATTCCGTGTGTGACTAGAACCAGCGTTCTGTGTATTCCGTGTGTGACTAGAACCAGCGTTCTGTGTATTCCGTGTGTGACTAGAACCAGCGTGCTGTGTATTCAGTGTGTGACTAGAACCAGCGTGCTGTGTACTCCGTGTGTGACTAGAACCAGCGTGCTATGTACTCAGTGTGACTAGAACCAGCGTGCTGTGTATTCAGTGTGTGACTAGAACCAGCGTGCTGTGTATTCAGTGTGCGACTAGAACCAGCGTGCTGTATATTCAGTGTGCGACTAGAACCAGCGTGCTGTGTATTCAGTGTGCGACTAGAACCAGCGTGCTGTGTATTCAGTGTGCGACTAGAACCAGCGTGCTGTGTATTCAGTGTGTGACTAGAACTACCGTGCTGTGTACTCAGTGTGTGACTAGAACCGGAGTGCTGTGTATACAGTGTGTGACTAGAACCAGCGTGCTGTGTATTCAGTGTGTGACTAGAACCAGCGTGCTGTGTATTTAGTGTGTGACTAGAACCAGCATGCTGTGCATTCAGTGTGTGACTAGAACCAGCATGCAGTGCATTCAGTGTGTGACTAGAACCAGCGTGCTGTGCTTTCAGTGTGTGACTTCAACCAGCGTGCTGTGCATTCAGTGTGTGACTAGAACCAGCGTGCTGTGTACTCAGTGTGTGACTAGAACCAGTGTTCTGTGTATTCCGTGTGTGACTAGAACCAGCCTGCTGTGTATTCAGTGTGTGAGTAGAACCAGCCAGCTGTGTATTCCGTGTGTGACTAGAACCAGCGTTCTGTGTATTCCGTGTGTGACTAGAACCAGCGTGCTGTGTATTCAGTGTGTGACTAGAACCAGCGTGCTGTGTACTCAGTGTGTGACTAGATCCAGCGTGCTATGTACTCAGTGTGACTAGAACCAGCGTGCTGTGTATTCAGTGTGTGACTAGAACCTACATGCTGTGTATTCAGTGTGTGACTAGAGCCAGCGTGCTGTGTATTCAGTGTGTGACTAGAACCAGCATGCTGTGTATTTAGTGTGTGACTAGAACCAGCGTGCTGTATATTCAGTGTGTGACTAGAACCAGCGTGCTGTGCTTTCAGTGCGTGACTTCAACCAGCGTGCTGTGCATTCAGTGTGTGACTAGAACCAGCGTGCTGTGTACTCAGTGTGTGACTAGAACCAGTGTTCTGTGTATTCCATGTGTGACTAGAACCAGCCTGCTGTGTATTCAGTGTGTGAGTAGAACCAGCCAGCTGTGTATTCCGTGTGTGACTAGAACCAGCGTTCTGTGTATTCCGTGTGTGACTAGAACCAGCGTGCTGTGTATTCAGTGTGTGACTAGAACCAGCGTGCTGTGTACTCAGTGTGTGACTAGAACCAGCGTGCTATGTACTCAGTGTGACTAGAAACAGCGTGCTGTGTATTCAGTGTGTGACTAGAACCTACGTGCTGTGAATTCAGTGTGTGACTAGAGCCAGCGTGCTGTGTATTCAGTGTGTGACTAGAACCAGCATGCTGTGTATTTAGTGTGTGACTAGAACCGGCGTGCTGTGTATTCAGTGTGACTAGAACTGGCGTGCTGTGTACTCAGTGTGTGACTAGAACCAGCGTGCTGTGTACTCAGTGTGTGACTAGAACCAGCGTGCTGTGTACTCAGTGTGTGACTAGAACCAGCGTGCTATGTACTCAGTGTGACTAGAACCGGCGTGCTATGTATTCAGTGTGTGACTTGAACCAGCGTGCTGTATATTCAGTGTGTGACTAGAACCAGCGTGCTGTGTATTCAGTGTGACTAGAACTAGCGTGCTATGTACTCAGTGTGACTAGAATTAGCGTGCTGTGTATTCAGTGTGTGACTAGAACCAGCATGCTGTGTACTCAGTGTATGACTAGAACTAGCGTGCTGTGTATTCAGTGTGCGACTAGAACCAGCATGCTGTGTATTCAGTGTGCGACTAGAACCTACGTGCTGTGTATTCAGTGTGTGACTAGAACCAGCGTGCTGTGTATTCAGTGTGCGACTAGAACCAGCGTGCTGTGTACTCAGTGTGTGACTAGAACCAGCGTGCTATGTACTCAATGTGACTAGAACCAGCGTGCTGTGAATTCAGTGTGTGACTAGAACCTACTTGCTGTGTATTCAGTGTGTGACTAGAGCCAGCGTGCTGTGTATTCAGTGTGTGACTAGAACCAGCGTGCTGTGTATTTAGTGTGTGACTAGAACCAGCCAGCTGTGTATTCCGTGTGTGACTAGAACCAGCATTCTGTGCATTCCGTGTGTGACTAGAACCAGCGTTCTGTGTATTCCGTGTGTGACTAGAACCAGCGTGCTGTGTATTCAGTGTGTGACTAGAACCAGCGTGCTGTGTACTCAGTGTGTGACTAGAACCAGCGTGCTATGTACTCAGTGTGACTAGAACCAGCGTGCTGTGTACTCAGTGTGTGACTAGAACCAGCGTGCTATGTACTCAGTGTGACTAGAACCAGCGTGCTGTGTATTCAGTGTGCGACTAGAACCAGTGTGCTGTGTATTCAGTGTGCGACTAGAACCAGCGTGCTGTGTATTCAGTGTGCGACTAGAACCAGCGTGCTGTGTATTCAGTGTGCGACTAGAACCAGCGTGCTGTGTATTCAGTGTGCGACTAGAACCAGCGTGCTGTGTATTCAGTGTGTGACTAGAACTACCGTGCTGTGTACTCAGTGTGTGACTAGAACCAGAGTGCTGTGTATACAGTGTGTGACTAGAACCAGCGTGCTGTGTATTCAGTGTGTGACTAGAACCAGCATGCTGTGTTTTCAGTGTGTGACTAGAACCAGCGTGCTGTGTATTTAGTGTGTGACTAGAACCAGCGTGCTGTGCTTTCAGTGTGTGACTTCAACCAGTGTTCTGTGTATTCCGTGTGTGACTAGAACCAGCCTGCTGTGTATTCCGTGTTTGAGTAGAACCAGCCAGCTGTGTATTCCGTGTGTGACTAGAACCAGCGTTCTGTGTATTCCGTGTGTGACGAACCAGCGTGCTGTGTATTCAGTGTGTGACTAGAACCAGCGTGCTGTGTACTCAGTGTGTGACTAGAACCAGCGTGCTGTGTATTCAGTGTGTGACTAGAACCTACGTGCTGTGTATTCAGTGTGTGACTAGAGCCAGCGTGCTGTGTATTCAGTGTGTGACTAGAACCAGCATGCTGTGTATTTAGTGTGTGACTAGAACCAGCGTGCTGTATATTCAGTGTGTGACTAGAACCAGCGTGCTGTGTATTCAGTGTGTGACTAGAGCCAGCGTGCTGTTTATTCAGTGTGTGACTAGAACCTACGTGCTGTGTATTCCGTGTGCGACTAGAACCAGCGTGCTGTATATTCAGTGTGCGACTAGAACCAGCGTGCTGTGTATTCAGTGTGCGACTAGAAAAAGCGTGCTGTGTATTCAGTGTGCGACTAGAACCAGCGTGCTGTGCATTCAGTGTGCGACTAGAACCAGCGTGCTGTGCATTCAGTGTGCGACTAGAACCAGCGTGCTGTGCATTCAGTGTGCGACTAGAACCAGCGTGCTGTGCATTCAGTGTGCGACTAGAACCAGCGTGCTGTGCACTCAGTGTGTGACTTGAACCAGCGTGCTGTGCATTCAGTGTGTGACTTGAACCGGCGTGCTGTGCATTCAGTGTGTGACTAGAACCGGCGTGCTGTGCATTCAGTGTGTGACTAGAAAAGGCGTGCTGTGCATTCAGTGTGTGACTAGAACCGGCGTGCTGTGCATTCAGTGTGTGACTAGAACCGGCGTGCTGTGCGTTCAGTGTGTGACTAGAACCGGCGTGCTGTGCGTTCAGTGTGTGACTAGAACCGGCGTGCTGTGCGTTCAGTGTGTGACTAGAACCGGCGTGCTGTGCGTTCAGTGTGTGACTAGAACCGGCGTGCTGTGCGTTCAGTGTGTGACTAGAACCGGCGTGCTGTGCGTTCAGTGTGTGACTAGAACCGGCGTGCAGTGCGTTCAGTGTGTGACTAGAACCGGCGTGCTGTGTATTCAGTGTGACTAGAACCGGCGTGCTGTGTACTCAGTGTGTGACTAGAACCGGCGTGCTGTGTACTCAGTGTGTGACTAGAACCAGCGTGCTATGTACTCAGTGTGACTAGAACCAGCGTGCTATGTACTCAGTGTGACTAGAACCGGCGTGCTGTGTATTCAGTGTGTGACTTGAACCAGCGTGCTGTATATTCAGTGTGTGACTAGAACCAGCGTGCTGTGTATTCAGTGTGACTAGAACTAGCGTGCTATGTACTCAGTGTGACTAGAATTAGCGTGCTGTGTATTCAGTGTGTGACTAGAACCAGCATGCTGTGTACTCAGTGTGTGACTAGAACCAGCGTGCTGTGTATTCAGTGTGCGACTAGAACCAGCATGCAGTGTATTCAGTGTGTGACTAGAACCTACGTGCTGTGTATTCAGTGTGTGACTAGAACCAGCGTGCTGTGTATTCAGTGTGCGACTAGAACCAGTGTGCTGTGTATTCAGTGTGTGACTAGAACCTACGTGCTGTGTATTCAGTGTGTGACTAGAACCTACGTGCTGTGTATTCAGTGTGTGACTAGAACCGGCGTGCTGTGTATTCAGTGTGTGACTAGAACCGGCGTGCTGTGAATTCAGTGTGTGACTAGAACCGGCGTGCTGTGTATTCAGTGTGCGACTAGAACCTGCGTGCTGTGCACTCAGTGTGTGACTAGAACCGGCGTGCTGTGAATTCAGTGTGTGACTAGAACCGGCGTGCTGTGCATTCAGTGTGTGACTAGAACCGGCGTGCTGTGCATTCAGTGTGTGACTAGAACCGGCGTGCTGTGCATTCAGTGTGTGACTAGAACCGGCGTGCTGTGCATTCAGTGTGTGACTAGAACCGGCGTGCTGTGCATTCAGTGTGTGACTAGAACCGGCGTGCAGTGCATTCAGTGTGTGACTAGAACCGGCGTGCTGTGTATTCAGTGTGACTAGAACCGGCGTGCTGTGTATTCAGTGTGTGACTAGAACCGGCGTGCTGTGTACTCAGTGTGTGACTAGAACCGGCGTGCTGTGTACTCAGTGTGTGACTAGAACCAGCGTGCTATGTACTCCGTGTGACTAGAACCGGCGTGCTGTGTATTCAGTGTGTGACTAGAACCGGCGTGCTGTATATTCAGTGTGTGACTAGAACCAGCGTGCTGTGTATTCAGTGTGACTAGAACCAGCGTGCTGTGTATTCAGTGTGCGACTAGAACCAGCATGCTGTGTATTCAGTGTGCGACTAGAACCTACGTGCTGTGTATTCAGTGTGTGACTAGAACCAGCGTGCTGTGTATTTAGTGTGTGACTAGAACCAGCCAGCTGTGTATTCCATGTGTGACTAGAACTAGCGTTCTGTGTATTCCGTGTGTGACTAGAACCAGCGTTCTGTGTATTCCGTGTGTGACTAGAACCAGCGTGCTGTGTATTCAGTGTGCGACTAGAACCAGCATGCTGTGTACTCAGTGTGTGACTAGAACCAGCGTGCTATGTACTCAGTGTGACTAGAACCAGCGTGCTGTGTACTAAGTGTGTGACTAGAACCAGCGTGCTATGTACTCAGTGTGACTAGAACCAGCGTGCTGTGTATTCAGTGTGCGACTAGAACCAGCGTGCTGTGTATTCGGTGTGCGACTAGAACCAACGTGCTGTGTATTCAGTGTGCGACTAGAACCAGCGTGCTGTGTATTCAGTGTGCGACTAGAACCAGCGTGCTGTGTATTCAGTGTGCGACTAGAACCAGCGTGCTGTGTATTCAGTGTGTGACTAGAACTACCGTGCTGTGTACTCAGTGTGTGACTAGAACCGGAGTGCTGTGTATACAGTGTGTGACTAGAACCAGTGTGCTGTGTATTCAGTGTGTGACTAGAACCAGCATGCTGTGTATTCAGTGTGTGACTAGATCCAGCGTGCTGTGTATTTAGTGTGTGACTAGAACCAGCATGCTGTGCATTCAGTGTGGGACTAGAACCAGCGTGCAGTGCATTCAGTGTGTGACTAGAACCAGCGTGCAGTGCATTCAGTGTGTGACTTCAACCAGCGTGCTGTGCATTCAGTGTGTGACTAGAACCGGCGTGCAGTGCATTCAGTGTGTGACTAGAACCGGCGTGCTGTGTATTCAGTGTGACTAGAACCGGCGTGCTGTGTATTCAGTGTGTGACTAGAACCAGCGTGCTGTGTACTCAGTGTGTGACTAGAACCAGCGTGCTGTGTACTCAGTGTGTGACTAGAACCAGCGTGCTGTGTACTCCGTGTTACTAGAACCGGCGTGCTGTGTATTCAGTGTGCGACTAGAACCTACGTGCTGTGTATTCAGTGTGTGACTAGAACCAGCGTGCTGTGTATTTAGTGTGTGACTAGAACCAGCCAGCTGTGTATTCCGTGTGTGACTAGAACTAGCGTTCTGTGTATTCCGTGTGTGACTAGAACCAGCGTTCTGTGTATTCTGTGTGTGACTAGAACCAGCGTGCTGTGTATTCAGTGTGCGACTAGAACCAGCGTGCTGTGTATTCGGTGTGCGACTAGAACCAACGTGCTGTGTATTCAGTGTGCGACTAGAACCAGCGTGCTGTGTATTCAGTGTGCGACTAGAACCAGCGTGCTGTGTATTCAGTGTGCGACTAGAACCAGCGTGCTGTGTATTCAGTGTGTGACTAGAACTACCGTGCTGTGTACTCAGTGTGTGACTAGAACCGGAGTGCTGTGTATACAGTGTGTGACTAGAACCAGTGTGCTGTGTATTCAGTGTGTGACTAGAACCAGCATGCTGTGTATTCAGTGTGTGACTAGATCCAGCGTGCTGTGTATTTAGTGTGTGACTAGAACCAGCATGCTGTGCATTCAGTGTGGGACTAGAACCAGCGTGCAGTGCATTCAGTGTGTGACTAGAACCAGCGTGCAGTGCATTCAGTGTGTGACTTCAACCAGCGTGCTGTGCATTCAGTGTGTGACTAGAACCGGCGTGCAGTGCATTCAGTGTGTGACTAGAACCGGCGTGCTGTGTATTCAGTGTGACTAGAACCGGCGTGCTGTGTATTCAGTGTGTGACTAGAACCAGCGTGCTGTGTACTCAGTGTGTGACTAGAACCAGCGTGCTGTGTACTCAGTGTGTGACTAGAACCAGCGTGCTGTGTACTCCGTGTTACTAGAACCGGCGTGCTGTGTATTCAGTGTGCGACTAGAACCTACGTGCTGTGTATTCAGTGTGTGACTAGAACCAGCGTGCTGTGTATTTAGTGTGTGACTAGAACCAGCCAGCTGTGTATTCCGTGTGTGACTAGAACTAGCGTTCTGTGTATTCCGTGTGTGACTAGAACCAGCGTTCTGTGTATTCTGTGTGTGACTAGAACCAGCGTGCTGTGTATTCAGTGTGTGACTAGAACCAGCGTGCTGTGTACTCAGTGTGTGACTAGAACCAGCATGCTATGTACTCAGTGTGACTAGAACCAGCGTGCTGTGTACTAAGTGTGTGACTAGAACCAGCGCGCTATGTACTCAGTGTGACTAGAACCAGCGTGCTGTGTATTCAGTGTGCGACTAGAACCAGCGTGCTGTGTATTCAGTGTGCGACTAGAACCAACGTGCTGTGTATTCAGTGTGCGACTAGAACCAGCGTGCTGTGTATTCAGTGTGCGACTAGAACCAGCGTGCTGTGTATTCAGTGTGCGACTAGAACCAGCGTGCTGTGTATTCAGTGTGTGACTAGAACTACCGTGCTGTGTACTCAGTGTGTGACTAGAACCGGAGTGCTGTGTATACAGTGTGTGACTAGAACCAGCGTGCTGTGTATTCAGTGTGTGACTAGAACCAGCATGCTGTGTATTCAGTGTGTGACTAGATCCAGCGTGCTGTGTATTTAGTGTGTGACTAGAACAAGCATGCTGTGCATTCAGTGTGTGACTAGAACCAGCGTGCAGTGCATTCAGTGTGTGACTAGAACCAGCGTGCAGTGCATTCAGTGTGTGACTTCAATCAGCGTGCTGTGCATTCAGTGTGTGACTAGAACCGGCGTGCAGTGCATTCAGTGTGTGACTAGAACCGGCGTGCTGTGTATTCAGTGTGACTAGAACCGGCGTGCTGTGCATTCAGTGTGTGACTAGAACCGGCGTGCTGTGCGTTCAGTGTGTGACTAGAACCGGCGTGCTGTGCGTTCAGTGTGTGACTAGAACCGGCGTGCTGTGCGTTCAGTGTGTGACTAGAACCGGCGTGCTGTGCGTTCAGTGTGTGACTAGAACCGGCGTGCTGTGCGTTCAGTGTGTGACTAGAACCGGCGTGCTGTGCGTTCAGTGTGTGACTAGAACCGGCGTGCAGTGCGTTCAGTGTGTGACTAGAACCGGCGTGCTGTGTATTCAGTGTGACTAGAACCGGCGTGCTGTGTACTCAGTGTGTGACTAGAACCGGCGTGCTGTGTACTCAGTGTGTGACTAGAACCAGCGTGCTATGTACTCAGTGTGACTAGAACCAGCGTGCTATGTACTCAGTGTGACTAGAACCGGCGTGCTGTGTATTCAGTGTGTGACTTGAACCAGCGTGCTGTATATTCAGTGTGTGACTAGAACCAGCGTGCTGTGTATTCAGTGTGACTAGAACTAGCGTGCTATGTACTCAGTGTGACTAGAATTAGCGTGCTGTGTATTCAGTGTGTGACTAGAACCAGCATGCTGTGTACTCAGTGTGTGACTAGAACCAGCGTGCTGTGTATTCAGTGTGCGACTAGAACCAGCATGCAGTGTATTCAGTGTGTGACTAGAACCTACGTGCTGTGTATTCAGTGTGTGACTAGAACCAGCGTGCTGTGTATTCAGTGTGCGACTAGAACCAGTGTGCTGTGTATTCAGTGTGTGACTAGAACCTACGTGCTGTGTATTCAGTGTGTGACTAGAACCTACGTGCTGTGTATTCAGTGTGTGACTAGAACCGGCGTGCTGTGTATTCAGTGTGTGACTAGAACCGGCGTGCTGTGAATTCAGTGTGTGACTAGAACCGGCGTGCTGTGTATTCAGTGTGCGACTAGAACCTGCGTGCTGTGCACTCAGTGTGTGACTAGAACCGGCGTGCTGTGCATTCAGTGTGTGACTAGAACCGGCGTGCTGTGCATTCAGTGTGTGACTAGAACCGGCGTGCTGTGCATTCAGTGTGTGACTAGAACCGGCGTGCTGTGCATTCAGTGTGTGACTAGAACCGGCGTGCTGTGCATTCAGTGTGTGACTAGAACCGGCGTGCTGTGCATTCAGTGTGTGACTAGAACCGGCGTGCAGTGCATTCAGTGTGTGACTAGAACCGGCGTGCTGTGTATTCAGTGTGACTAGAACCGGCGTGCTGTGTATTCAGTGTGTGACTAGAACCGGCGTGCTGTGTACTCAGTGTGTGACTAGAACCGGCGTGCTGTGTACTCAGTGTGTGACTAGAACCAGCGTGCTATGTACTCCGTGTGACTAGAACCGGCGTGCTGTGTATTCAGTGTGTGACTAGAACCGGCGTGCTGTATATTCAGTGTGTGACTAGAACCAGCGTGCTGTGTATTCAGTGTGACTAGAACCAGCGTGCTGTGTATTCAGTGTGCGACTAGAACCAGCATGCTGTGTATTCAGTGTGCGACTAGAACCTACGTGCTGTGTATTCAGTGTGTGACTAGAACCAGCGTGCTGTGTATTTAGTGTGTGACTAGAACCAGCCAGCTGTGTATTCCATGTGTGACTAGAACTAGCGTTCTGTGTATTCCGTGTGTGACTAGAACCAGCGTTCTGTGTATTCCGTGTGTGACTAGAACCAGCGTGCTGTGTATTCAGTGTGCGACTAGAACCAGCATGCTGTGTACTCAGTGTGTGACTAGAACCAGCGTGCTATGTACTCAGTGTGACTAGAACCAGCGTGCTGTGTACTAAGTGTGTGACTAGAACCAGCGTGCTATGTACTCAGTGTGACTAGAACCAGCGTGCTGTGTATTCAGTGTGCGACTAGAACCAGCGTGCTGTGTATTCGGTGTGCGACTAGAACCAACGTGCTGTGTATTCAGTGTGCGACTAGAACCAGCGTGCTGTGTATTCAGTGTGCGACTAGAACCAGCGTGCTGTGTATTCAGTGTGCGACTAGAACCAGCGTGCTGTGTATTCAGTGTGTGACTAGAACTACCGTGCTGTGTACTCAGTGTGTGACTAGAACCGGAGTGCTGTGTATACAGTGTGTGACTAGAACCAGTGTGCTGTGTATTCAGTGTGTGACTAGAACCAGCATGCTGTGTATTCAGTGTGTGACTAGATCCAGCGTGCTGTGTATTTAGTGTGTGACTAGAACCAGCATGCTGTGCATTCAGTGTGGGACTAGAACCAGCGTGCAGTGCATTCAGTGTGTGACTAGAACCAGCGTGCAGTGCATTCAGTGTGTGACTTCAACCAGCGTGCTGTGCATTCAGTGTGTGACTAGAACCGGCGTGCAGTGCATTCAGTGTGTGACTAGAACCGGCGTGCTGTGTATTCAGTGTGACTAGAACCGGCGTGCTGTGTATTCAGTGTGTGACTAGAACCAGCGTGCTGTGTACTCAGTGTGTGACTAGAACCAGCGTGCTGTGTACTCAGTGTGTGACTAGAACCAGCGTGCTGTGTACTCCGTGTTACTAGAACCGGCGTGCTGTGTATTCAGTGTGCGACTAGAACCTACGTGCTGTGTATTCAGTGTGTGACTAGAACCAGCGTGCTGTGTATTTAGTGTGTGACTAGAACCAGCCAGCTGTGTATTCCGTGTGTGACTAGAACTAGCGTTCTGTGTATTCCGTGTGTGACTAGAACCAGCGTTCTGTGTATTCTGTGTGTGACTAGAACCAGCGTGCTGTGTATTCAGTGTGTGACTAGAACCAGCGTGCTGTGTACTCAGTGTGTGACTAGAACCAGCATGCTATGTACTCAGTGTGACTAGAACCAGCGTGCTGTGTACTAAGTGTGTGACTAGAACCAGCGCGCTATGTACTCAGTGTGACTAGAACCAGCGTGCTGTGTATTCAGTGTGCGACTAGAACCAGCGTGCTGTGTATTCAGTGTGCGACTAGAACCAACGTGCTGTGTATTCAGTGTGCGACTAGAACCAGCGTGCTGTGTATTCAGTGTGCGACTAGAACCAGCGTGCTGTGTATTCAGTGTGCGACTAGAACCAGCGTGCTGTGTATTCAGTGTGTGACTAGAACTACCGTGCTGTGTACTCAGTGTGTGACTAGAACCGGAGTGCTGTGTATACAGTGTGTGACTAGAACCAGCGTGCTGTGTATTCAGTGTGTGACTAGAACCAGCATGCTGTGTATTCAGTGTGTGACTAGATCCAGCGTGCTGTGTATTTAGTGTGTGACTAGAACAAGCATGCTGTGCATTCAGTGTGTGACTAGAACCAGCGTGCAGTGCATTCAGTGTGTGACTAGAACCAGCGTGCAGTGCATTCAGTGTGTGACTTCAATCAGCGTGCTGTGCATTCAGTGTGTGACTAGAACCGGCGTGCAGTGCATTCAGTGTGTGACTAGAACCGGCGTGCTGTGTATTCAGTGTGACTAGAACCAGCGTGCTGTGTATTCAGTGTGTGACTAGAACCAGCGTGCTGTGTACTCAGTGTGTGACTAGAACCAGCGTGCTGTGTACTCAGTGTGTGACTAGAACCAGCGTGCTGTGTACTCAGTGTGTGACTAGAACCAGCGTGCTATGTACTCCGTGTGACTAGAACCGGCGTGCTGTGTATTCAGTGTGTGACTAGAACCGGCGTGCTGTATATTCAGTGTGTGACTAGAACCAGCGTGCTGTGTATTCAGTGTGACTAGAACTAGCGTGCTATGTACTCAGTGTGACTAGAACTAGCGTGCTGTGTATTCAGTGTGTGACTAGAACCAGCGTGCTGTGTACTCAGTGTATGACTAGAACCAGCGTGCTGTGTATTCAGTGTGCGACTAGAACCAGCATGCTGTGTATTCAGTGTGCGACTAGAACCTACGTGCTGTGTATTCAGTGTGTGACTAGAACCAGCGTGCTGTGTATTTAGTGTGTGACTAGAACCAGCCAGCTGTGTATTCCGTGTGTGACTAGAACTAGTGTTCTGTGTATTCCGTGTGTGACTAGAACCAGCGTTCTGTGTATTCCGTGTGTGACTAGAACCAGCGTGCTGTGTATTCAGTGTGTGACTAGAACAAGCGTGCTGTGTACTCAGTGTGTGACTAGAACCAGCGTGCTATGTACTCAGTGTGACTAGAACCAGCGTGCTGTGTACTAAGTGTGTGACTAGAACCAGCGTGCTATGTACTCAGTGTGACTAGAACCAGCGTGCTGTGTATTCAGTGTGCGACTAGAACCAGCGTGCTGTGTATTCAGTGTGCGACTAGAACCAACGTGCTGTGTATTCAGTGTGCGACTAGAACCAGCGTGCTGTGTATTCAGTGTGCGACTAGAACCAGCGTGCTGTGTATTCAGTGTGCGACTAGAACCAGCGTGCTGTGTATTCAGTGTGTGACTAGAACTACCGTGCTGTGTATTCCGTGTGTGACTAGAACCAGCGTGCTGTGTATTCAGTGTGTGACTAGAACCAGCGTGCTGAGTACTCAGTGTGTGACTAGAACCAGCGTGCTGTGTACTCAGTGTGTGACTAGAACCAGCGTGCTGTGTATTCAGTGTGTGACTAGAACCTACGTGCTGTGTATTCAGTGTGTGACTAGAACCTACGTGCTGTGTATTCAGTGTGTGACTAGAGCCAGCGTGCTGTGTATTCAGTGTGTGACTAGAACCAGCATGCTGTGTATTTAGTGTGTGACTAGAACCAGCGTGCTGTATATTCAGTGTGTGACTAGAACCAGCGTGCTGTGCTTTCAGTGTGTGACTTCAACCAGCGTGCTGTGCATTCAGTGTGTGACTAGAACCAGCGTGCTGTGTACTCAGTGTGTGACTAGAACCAGTGTTCTGTGTATTCCGTGTGTGACTAGAACCAGCCTGCTGTGTATTCAGTGTGTGAGTAGAACCAGCCAGCTGTGTATTCCGTGTGTGACTAGAACCAGCGTTCTGTGTATTCCGTGTGTGACTAGAACCAGCGTGCTGTGTATTCAGTGTGTGACTAGAACCAGCGTGCTGTGTACTCAGTGTGTGACTAGAACCAGCATGCTGTGTACTCAGTGTGTGACTAGAACCAGCGTGCTGTGTATTTAGTGTGTGACTAGAACCAGCGTTCTGTGTATTCCGTGTGTGACTAGAACCAGCATGCTGTGTATTCAGTGTGTGACTAGAACCTACGTGCTGTGTATTCAGTGTGTGACTAGAGCCAGCATGCTGTGTATTCAGTGTGTGTCTAGAACCAGCGTGCTGTGTATTTAGTGTGTGACTAGAACCAGCGTGCTGTATATTCAGTGTGTGACTAGAACCAGCGTGCTGTGTATTCAGTGTGTGACTAGAGCCAGCGTGCTGTTTATTCACTGTGCGACTAGAACCTACGTGCTGTATAGTCAGTGTGCGACTAGAGCCAGCGTGGTGTGTATTCCGTGTGCGACTAGAACCAGCGTGCTGTGTATTCAGTGTGCGACTAGAACCAGCATGCTGTGTATTCAGTGTGCGACTAGAACCAGCGTGCTGTGTATTCAGTGTGCGACTAGAACCAGCATGCTGTGTATTCAGTGTGCGACTAGAACCAGCGTGCTGTGTATTCAGTGTGCGACTAGAACCAGCGTGCTGTGTATTCAGTGTGCGACTAGAACCAGCGTGCTGTGTATTCAGTGTGCGACTAGAACCAGCGTGCTGTGTATTCAGTGTGCGACTAGAACCAGCGTGCTGTGTATTCAGTGTGCGACTAGAACCAGCGTGCTGTGCATTCAGTGTGTGACTAGAACCGGCGTGCTGTGCACTCAGTGTGTGACTAGAACCGGCGTGCTGTGCATTCAGTGTGTGACTAGAACCGGCGTGCTGTGCATTCAGTGTGTGACTAGAAAAGGCGTGCTGTGCATTCAGTGTGTGACTAGAACCGGCGTGCTGTGCATTCAGTGTGTGACTAGAACCGGCGTGCTGTGCATTCAGTGTGTGACTAGAACCGGCGTGCTGTGCATTCAGTGTGTGACTAGAACCGGCGTGCTGTGCATTCAGTTTGTGACTAGAACCGGCGTGCAGTGCATTCAGTGTGTGACTAGAACCGGCGTGCTGTGTATTCAGTGTGACTAGAACCGGCGTGCTGTGTAATCAGTGTGTGACTAGAACCGGCGTGCTGTGTACTCAGTGTGTGACTAGAACCGGCGTGCTGTGTACTCAGTGTGTGACTAGAACCAGCGTGCTATGTACTCAGTGTGACTAGAACCGGCGTGCTGGGTATTCAGTGTGTGACTTGAACCAGCGTGCTGTATATTCAGTGTGTGACTAGAACCAGCGTGCTGTGTATTCAGTGTGACTAGAACTAGCGTGCTATGTACTCAGTGTGACTAGAATTAGCGTGCTGTGTATTCAGTGTGTGACTAGAACCAGCATGCTGTGTACTCAGTGTATGACTAGAACCGGCGTGCTGTATATTCAGTGTGTGACTAGAACCAGCATGCTGTGTATTCAGTGTGACTAGAACTAGCGTGCTATGTACTCAGTGTGACTAGAACTAGCGTGCTGTGTATTCAGTGTGTGACTAGAACCAGCGTGCTGTGTACTCAGTGTATGACTAGAACCAGCGTGCTGTGTATTCAGTGTGCGACTAGAACCAGCATGCTTTGTATTCAGTGTGCGACTAGAACCTACGTGCTGTGTATTCAGTGTGTGACTAGAACCAGCGTGCTGTGTATTTAGTGTGTGACTAGAACCAGCCAGCTGTGTATTCCGTGTGTGACTAGAACTAGTGTTCTGTGTATTCCGTGTGTGACTAGAACCAGCGTTCTGTGTATTCCGTGTGTGACTAGAACCAGCGTGCTGTGTATTCAGTGTGTGACTAGAACAAGCGTGCTGTGTACTCAGTGTGTGACTAGAACCAGCGTGCTATGTACTCAGTGTGACTAGAACCAGCGTGCTGTGTACTAAGTGTGTGACTAGAACCAGCGTGCTATGTACTCAGTGTGACTAGAACCAGCGTGCTGTGTATTCAGTGTGCGACTAGAACCAGCGTGCTGTGTATTCAGTGTGCGACTAGAACCAACGTGCTGTGTATTCAGTGTGCGACTAGAACCAGCGTGCTGTGTATTCAGTGTGCGACTAGAACCAGCGTGCTGTGTATTCAGTGTGCGACTAGAACCAGCGTGCTGTGTATTCAGTGTGTGACTAGAACTACCGTGCTGTGTATTCCGGGTGTGACTAGAACCAGTGTGCTGTGTATTCAGTGTGTGACTAGAACCAGCGTGCTGAGTACTCAGTGTGTGACTAGAACCAGCGTGCTGTGTACTCAGTGTGTGACTAGAACCAGCGTGCTGTGTATTCAGTGTGTGACTAGAACCTACGTGCTGTGTATTCAGTGTGTGACTAGAACCTACATGCTGTGTATTCAGTGTGTGACTAGAGCCAGCGTGCTGTGTATTCAGTGTGTGACTAGAACCAGCATGCTGTGTATTTAGTGTGTGACTAGAACCAGCGTGCTGTATATTCAGTGTGTGACTAGAACCAGCGTGCTGTGCTTTCAGTGTGTGACTTCAACCAGCGTGCTGTGCATTCAGTGTGTGACTAGAACCAGCGTGCTGTGTACTCAGTGTGTGACTAGAACCAGTGTTCTGTGTATTCCGTGTGTGACTAGAACCAGCCTGCTGTGTATTCAGTGTGTGAGTAGAACCAGCCAGCTGTGTATTCCGTGTGTGACTAGAACCAGCGGTCTGTGTATTCCGTGTGTGACTAGAACCAGCGTGCTGTGTATTCAGTGTGTGACTAGAACCAGCGTGCTGTGTACTCAGTGTGTGACTAGAACCAGCGTGCTGTGTACTCAGTGTGTGACTAGAACCAGCGTGCTGTGTATTTAGTGTGTGACTAGAACCAGCGTTCTGTGTATTCCGTGTGTGACTAGAACCAGCATGCTGTGTATTCAGTGTGTGACTAGAACCAGCGTGCTGTGTATTCAGTGTGTGACTAGAGCCAGCATGCTGTGTATTCAGTGTGTGTCTAGAACCAGCGTGCTGTGTATTTAGTGTGTGACTAGAACCAGCGTGCTGTATATTCAGTGTGTGACTAGAACCAGCGTGCTGTGTATTCAGTGTGTGACTAGAGCCAGCGTGCTGTTTATTCACTGTGCGACTAGAACCTACGTGCTGTATATTCAGTGTGCGACTAGAGCCAGCGTGGTGTGTATTCCGTGTGCGACTAGAACCAGCGTGCTGTGTATTCAGTGTGCGACTAGAACCAGCGTGCTGTGTATTCAGTGTGCGACTAGAACCAGCGTGCTGTGTATTCAGTGTGCGACTAGAACCAGCATGCTGTGTATTCAGTGTGCGACTAGAACCAGCGTGCTGTGTATTCAGTGTGCGACTAGAACCAGCGTGCTGTGTATTCAGTGTGCGACTAGAACCAGCGTGCTGTGTATTCAGTGTGCGACTAGAACCAGCGTGCTGTGTATTCAGTGTGCGACTAGAACCAGCGTGCTGTGTATTCAGTGTGCGACTAGAACCAGCGTGCTGTGTATTCAGTGTGCGACTAGAACCAGCGTGCTGTGCATTCAGTGTGCGACTAGAACCGGCGTGCTGTGCACTCAGTGTGTGACTAGAACCGGCGTGCTGTGCATTCAGTGTGTGACTAGAACCGGCGTGCTGTGCATTCAGTGTGTGACTAGAAAAGGCGTGCTGTGCATTCAGTGTGTGACTAGAACCGGCGTGCTGTGCATTCAGTGTGTGACTAGAACCGGCGTGCTGTGCATTCAGTGTGTGACTAGAACCGGCGTGCTGTGCATTCAGTGTGTGACTAGAACCGGCGTGCTGTGCATTCAGTGTGTGACTAGAACCGGCGTGCAGTGCATTCAGTGTGTGACTAGAACCGGCGTGCTGTGTATTCAGTGTGACTAGAACCGGCGTGCTGTGTAATCAGTGTGTGACTAGAACCGGCGTGCTGTGTACTCAGTGTGTGACTAGAACCGGCATGCTGTGTACTCAGTGTGTGACTAGAACCAGCGTGCTATGTACTCAGTGTGACTAGAACCGGCGTGCTGGGTATTCAGTGTGTGACTTGAACCAGCGTGCTGTATATTCAGTGTGTGACTAGAACCAGCGTGCTGTGTATTCAGTGTGACTAGAACTAGCGTGCTATGTACTCAGTGTGACTAGAATTAGCGTGCTGTGTATTCAGTGTGTGACTAGAACCAGCATGCTGTGTACTCAGTGTATGACTAGAACCAGCGTGCTGTGTATTCAGTGTGCGACTAGAACCAGCATGCTGTGTATTCAGTGTGCGACTAGAACCTACGTGCTGTGTATTCAGTGTGTGACTAGAACCAGCGTGCTGTGTATTCAGTGTGCGACTAGAACCAGCGTGCTGTGTATTCAGTGTGCGACTAGAACCAGCGTGCTGTGTACTCAGTGTGCGAATAGAACCAGCGTGCTGTGTATTCAGTGTGTGACTAGAACCTACGTGCTGTGTATTCAGTGTGTGACTAGAACCTACGTGCTGTGTATTCAGTGTGTGACTAGAACCAGAATTCTGTGTTCTCCGTGTGTGACTAGAACCAGTGTGCTGTATATTCAGAGTGCGACTAGAACCAGCGTGCTGTGTATTCAGTGTGCGACTAGAACCAGCGTGCTGTGTATTCAGTGTGTGACTAGAACCAGCGTGCTGTGCATTCAGTGTGCGACTAGAACCGGCGTGCTGTGCACTCAGTGTGCGACTAGAACCGGCGTGCTGTGCATTCAGTGTGCGACTAGAACCGGCGTGCTGTGTATTCAGTGTGCGACTAGAACCGGCGTGCTGTGCATTCAGTGTGTGACTAGAACTGGCGTGCTGTGTTCAGTGTGTGACTAGAACCGGCGTGTTGTGCATTCAGTGTGTGACTAGAACCGGCGTGCTGTGCATTCAGGGTGTGACTAGAACCGGCGTGCTGTGCATTCAGTGTGTGACTAGAACCGGCGTGACTAGAACCAGCGTGCTGTGTATTCAGTGTGTGACTAGAACCAGCGTGCTGTGTATTCAGTGTGTGACTAGAGCCAGCGTGCTGTGTATTCACTGTGTGACTAGAACCAGCGTGCTGTGTATTCAGTGTGTGACTAGAACCTACGTGCTGTGTATTCAGTGTGTGACTAGAGCCAGCGTGCTGTGTATTCAGTGTGTGACTAGAACCAGCGTGCTGTGTATTCAGTGTGTGACTAGAACCAGCATACTGTGTATTCAGTGTGCGACTAGAACCAGCGTGCTGTGTATTCAGAGTGCGACTAGAGCCAGCGTGCTGTGTATTCAGTGTGCGACTAGAACCAGCGTGCTGTGTATTCAGTGTGCGACTAGAACCAGCGTGCTGTGTATTCAGTGTGCGACTAGAACCAGCGTGCTGTATATTCAGTGTGCGACTAGAACCAGCGTGCTGTGTATTCAGTGTTTTCAGTGTGTGACTAGAACCAGCATGCTGTGTATTCAGTGTGTGACTAGAACCAGCGAGCTGTGTATTCAGTGTGTGACTAGAACCTACGTGCTGTGTATTCAGTGTGCGACTAGAACCAGCATGCTGTGCATTCAGTGTGTGACTAGAACCAGCGTGCAGTGCATTCAGTGTGTGACTAGAACCAGCGTGCTGTGCTTTCAGTGTGTGACTTCAACCAGCGTGCTGTGCATTCAGTGTGTGACTAGAACCAGCGTGCTGTGAATTCCGTGTGAGACTAGAACCAGCCTGCTGTATATTCAGTGTGTGAGTAGAACCAGCCAGCTGTGTATTCCGTGTGTGACTAGAACCAGCGTTCTGTGTATTCAGTGTGTGACTAGAACCAGCGTGCTGTGTATTCAGTGTGTGACTAGAACCAGCGTGCTGTGTATTTAGTGTGTGACTAGAACCAGCATGCTGTGCATTCAGTGTGTGACTAGAACCAGCGTGCTGTGCATTCAGTGTGTGACTAGAACCAGCGTGCTGTGTACTCAGTGTGTGACTAGAACCAGTGTTCTGTGTATTCCGTGTGTGACTAGAACCAGCCTGCTGTGTATTCAGTGTGTGAGTAGAACCAGCCAGCTGTGTATTCAGTGTGTGACTAGAACCAGCGTGCTGTGTATTTAGTGTGTGACTAGAACCAGCATGCTGTGCATTCATTGTGTGACTTCAACCAGCGTGCTGTGCATTCAGTGTGTGACTAGAACCAGCGTGCTGTGTACTCAGTGTGTGACTAGAACCAGTGTTCTGTGTATTCCGTGTGTGACTAGAACCAGCCTGCTGTGTATTCAGTGTGTGAGTAGAACCAGCCAGCTGTGTATTCCGTGTGTGACTAGAACCAGCGTTCTGTGTATTCCGTGTGTGACTAGAACCAGCGTGCTGTGTATTCAGTGTGTGACTAGAACCAGCGTGCTGTGTACTCAGTGTGTGACTAGAACCAGCGTGCTATGTACTCAATGTGACTAGAACCAGCGTGCTGTGAATTCAGTGTGTGACTAGAACCTACGTGCTGTGTATTCAGTGTGTGACTAGAGCCAGCGTGCTGTGTATTCAGTGTGTGACTAGAACCAGCGTGCTGTGTATTCAGTGTGTGACTAGAACCAGCGTGCTGTGTATTCCGTGTGTGACTAGAACCAGCGTTCTGTGTATTCTGTGTGTGACTAGAACCAGCGTTCTGTGTATTCCGTGTGTGACTAGAACCAGCGTGCTGTGTATTCAGTGTGTGACTAGAACCAGCGTGCTGTGTACTCAGTGTGTGACTAGAACCAGCGTGCTATGTACTCAGTGTGACTAGAACCAGCGTGCTGTGTACTCAGTGTGTGACTAGAACCAGCGTGCTATGTACTCAGTGTGACTAGAACCAGCGTGCTGTGTTTTCAGTGTGTGACTAGAACCAGCGTGCTGTGTATTCAGTGTGCGACTAGAACCAGCATGCTGTATATTCAGTGTGTGACTAGAGCCAGCGTGCTGTGTATTCAGTGTGTGACTTGAACCAGCATGCTGTGTATTCAGTGTGTGACTAGAACCAGCGTGCTGTATATTCAGTGTGTGACTAGAACCAGCGTGCTGTGCTTTCAGTGCGTGACTTCAACCAGCGTGCTGTGCACTCAGTGTGTGACTAGATCCAGCGTGCTGTGTATTTAGTGTGTGACTAGAACAAGCATGCTGTGCATTCAGTGTGTGACTAGAACCAGCGTGCAGTGCATTCAGTGTGTGACTAGAACCAGCGTGCAGTGCATTCAGTGTGTGACTTCAATCAGCGTGCTGTGCATTCAGTGTGTGACTAGAACCGGCGTGCAGTGCATTCAGTGTGTGACTAGAACCGGCGTGCTGTGTATTCAGTGTGACTAGAACCAGCGTGCTGTGTATTCAGTGTGTGACTAGAACCAGCGTGCTGTGTACTCAGTGTGTGACTAGAACCAGCGTGCTGTGTACTCAGTGTGTGACTAGAACCAGCGTGCTGTGTACTCAGTGTGTGACTAGAACCAGCGTGCTATGTACTCCGTGTGACTAGAACCGGCGTGCTGTGTATTCAGTGTGTGACTAGAACCGGCGTGCTGTATATTCAGTGTGTGACTAGAACCAGCGTGCTGTGTATTCAGTGTGACTAGAACTAGCGTGCTATGTACTCAGTGTGACTAGAACTAGCGTGCTGTGTATTCAGTGTGTGACTAGAACCAGCGTGCTGTGTACTCAGTGTATGACTAGAACCAGCGTGCTGTGTATTCAGTGTGCGACTAGAACCAGCATGCTGTGTATTCAGTGTGCGACTAGAACCTACGTGCTGTGTATTCAGTGTGTGACTAGAACCAGCGTGCTGTGTATTTAGTGTGTGACTAGAACCAGCCAGCTGTGTATTCCGTGTGTGACTAGAACTAGTGTTCTGTGTATTCCGTGTGTGACTAGAACCAGCGTTCTGTGTATTCCGTGTGTGACTAGAACCAGCGTGCTGTGTATTCAGTGTGTGACTAGAACAAGCGTGCTGTGTACTCAGTGTGTGACTAGAACCAGCGTGCTATGTACTCAGTGTGACTAGAACCAGCGTGCTGTGTACTAAGTGTGTGACTAGAACCAGCGTGCTATGTACTCAGTGTGACTAGAACCAGCGTGCTGTGTATTCAGTGTGCGACTAGAACCAGCGTGCTGTGTATTCAGTGTGCGACTAGAACCAACGTGCTGTGTATTCAGTGTGCGACTAGAACCAGCGTGCTGTGTATTCAGTGTGCGACTAGAACCAGCGTGCTGTGTATTCAGTGTGCGACTAGAACCAGCGTGCTGTGTATTCAGTGTGTGACTAGAACTACCGTGCTGTGTATTCCGTGTGTGACTAGAACCAGCGTGCTGTGTATTCAGTGTGTGACTAGAACCAGCGTGCTGAGTACTCAGTGTGTGACTAGAACCAGCGTGCTGTGTACTCAGTGTGTGACTAGAACCAGCGTGCTGTGTATTCAGTGTGTGACTAGAACCTACGTGCTGTGTATTCAGTGTGTGACTAGAACCTACGTGCTGTGTATTCAGTGTGTGACTAGAGCCAGCGTGCTGTGTATTCAGTGTGTGACTAGAACCAGCGTTCTGTGTATTCCGTGTGTGACTAGAACCAGCGTTCTGTGTATTCCGTGTGTGACTAGAACCAGCGTGCTGTGTATTCAGTGTGTGACTAGAACCAGCGTGCTGTGTACTCAGTGTGTGACTAGAACCAGCGTGCTATGTACTCAATGTGACTAGAACCAGCGTGCTGTGAATTCAGTGTGTGACTAGAACCTACGTGCTGTGTATTCAGTGTGTGACTAGAGCCAGCGTGCTGTGTATTCAGTGTGTGACTAGAACCAGCGTGCTGTGTATTCAGTGTGTGACTAGAACCAGCGTGCTGTGTATTCCGTGTGTGACTAGAACCAGCGTTCTGTGTATTCTGTGTGTGACTAGAACCAGCGTTCTGTGTATTCCGTGTGTGACTAGAACCAGCGTGCTGTGTATTCAGTGTGTGACTAGAACCAGCGTGCTGTGTACTCAGTGTGTGACTAGAACCAGCGTGCTATGTACTCAGTGTGACTAGAACCAGCGTGCTGTGTACTCAGTGTGTGACTAGAACCAGCGTGCTATGTACTCAGTGTGACTAGAACCAGCGTGCTGTGTTTTCAGTGTGTGACTAGAACCAGCGTGCTGTGTATTCAGTGTGCGACTAGAACCAGCATGCTGTATATTCAGTGTGTGACTAGAGCCAGCGTGCTGTGTATTCAGTGTGTGACTTGAACCAGCATGCTGTGTATTCAGTGTGTGACTAGAACCAGCGTGCTGTATATTCAGTGTGTGACTAGAACCAGCGTGCTGTGCTTTCAGTGCGTGACTTCAACCAGCGTGCTGTGCACTCAGTGTGTGACTAGATCCAGCGTGCTGTGTATTTAGTGTGTGACTAGAACAAGCATGCTGTGCATTCAGTGTGTGACTAGAACCAGCGTGCAGTGCATTCAGTGTGTGACTAGAACCAGCGTGCAGTGCATTCAGTGTGTGACTTCAATCAGCGTGCTGTGCATTCAGTGTGTGACTAGAACCGGCGTGCAGTGCATTCAGTGTGTGACTAGAACCGGCGTGCTGTGTATTCAGTGTGACTAGAACCAGCGTGCTGTGTATTCAGTGTGTGACTAGAACCAGCGTGCTGTGTACTCAGTGTGTGACTAGAACCAGCGTGCTGTGTACTCAGTGTGTGACTAGAACCAGCGTGCTGTGTACTCAGTGTGTGACTAGAACCAGCGTGCTATGTACTCCGTGTGACTAGAACCGGCGTGCTGTGTATTCAGTGTGTGACTAGAACCGGCGTGCTGTATATTCAGTGTGTGACTAGAACCAGCGTGCTGTGTATTCAGTGTGACTAGAACTAGCGTGCTATGTACTCAGTGTGACTAGAACTAGCGTGCTGTGTATTCAGTGTGTGACTAGAACCAGCGTGCTGTGTACTCAGTGTATGACTAGAACCAGCGTGCTGTGTATTCAGTGTGCGACTAGAACCAGCATGCTGTGTATTCAGTGTGCGACTAGAACCTACGTGCTGTGTATTCAGTGTGTGACTAGAACCAGCGTGCTGTGTATTTAGTGTGTGACTAGAACCAGCCAGCTGTGTATTCCGTGTGTGACTAGAACTAGTGTTCTGTGTATTCCGTGTGTGACTAGAACCAGCGTTCTGTGTATTCCGTGTGTGACTAGAACCAGCGTGCTGTGTATTCAGTGTGTGACTAGAACAAGCGTGCTGTGTACTCAGTGTGTGACTAGAACCAGCGTGCTATGTACTCAGTGTGACTAGAACCAGCGTGCTGTGTACTAAGTGTGTGACTAGAACCAGCGTGCTATGTACTCAGTGTGACTAGAACCAGCGTGCTGTGTATTCAGTGTGCGACTAGAACCAGCGTGCTGTGTATTCAGTGTGCGACTAGAACCAACGTGCTGTGTATTCAGTGTGCGACTAGAACCAGCGTGCTGTGTATTCAGTGTGCGACTAGAACCAGCGTGCTGTGTATTCAGTGTGCGACTAGAACCAGCGTGCTGTGTATTCAGTGTGTGACTAGAACTACCGTGCTGTGTATTCCGTGTGTGACTAGAACCAGCGTGCTGTGTATTCAGTGTGTGACTAGAACCAGCGTGCTGAGTACTCAGTGTGTGACTAGAACCAGCGTGCTGTGTACTCAGTGTGTGACTAGAACCAGCGTGCTGTGTATTCAGTGTGTGACTAGAACCTACGTGCTGTGTATTCAGTGTGTGACTAGAACCTACGTGCTGTGTATTCAGTGTGTGACTAGAGCCAGCGTGCTGTGTATTCAGTGTGTGACTAGAACCAGCATGCTGTGTATTTAGTGTGTGACTAGAACCAGCGTGCTGTATATTCAGTGTGTGACTAGAACCAGCGTGCTGTGCTTTCAGTGTGTGACTTCAACCAGCGTGCTGTGCATTCAGTGTGTGACTAGAACCAGCGTGCTGTGTACTCAGTGTGTGACTAGAACCAGTGTTCTGTGTATTCCGTGTGTGACTAGAACCAGCCTGCTGTGTATTCAGTGTGTGAGTAGAACCAGCCAGCTGTGTATTCAGTGTGTGACTAGAACCAGCGTGCTGTGTATTTAGTGTGTGACTAGAACCAGCCAGCTGTGTATTCCGTGTGTGACTAGAACTAGTGTTCTGTGTATTCCGTGTGTGACTAGAACCAGCGTTCTGTGTATTCCGTGTGTGACTAGAACCAGCGTGCTGTGTATTCAGTGTGTGACTAGAACAAGCGTGCTGTGTACTCAGTGTGTGACTAGAACCAGCGTGCTATGTACTCAGTGTGACTAGAACCAGCGTGCTGTGTACTAAGTGTGTGACTAGAACCAGCGTGCTATGTACTCAGTGTGACTAGAACCAGCGTGCTGTGTATTCAGTGTGCGACTAGAACCAGCGTGCTGTGTATTCAGTGTGCGACTAGAACCAACGTGCTGTGTATTCAGTGTGCGACTAGAACCAGCGTGCTGTGTATTCAGTGTGCGACTAGAACCAGCGTGCTGTGTATTCAGTGTGCGACTAGAACCAGCGTGCTGTGTATTCAGTGTGTGACTAGAACTACCGTGCTGTGTATTCCGTGTGTGACTAGAACCAGCGTGCTGTGTATTCAGTGTGTGACTAGAACCAGCGTGCTGAGTACTCAGTGTGTGACTAGAACCAGCGTGCTGTGTACTCAGTGTGTGACTAGAACCAGCGTGCTGTGTATTCAGTGTGTGACTAGAACCTACGTGCTGTGTATTCAGTGTGTGACTAGAACCTACGTGCTGTGTATTCAGTGTGTGACTAGAGCCAGCGTGCTGTGTATTCAGTGTGTGACTAGAACCAGCATGCTGTGTATTTAGTGTGTGACTAGAACCAGCGTGCTGTATATTCAGTGTGTGACTAGAACCAGCGTGCTGTGCTTTCAGTGTGTGACTTCAACCAGCGTGCTGTGCATTCAGTGTGTGACTAGAACCAGCGTGCTGTGTACTCAGTGTGTGACTAGAACCAGTGTTCTGTGTATTCCGTGTGTGACTAGAACCAGCCTGCTGTGTATTCAGTGTGTGAGTAGAACCAGCCAGCTGTGTATTCCGTGTGTGACTAGAACCAGCGTTCTGTGTATTCCGTGTGTGACTAGAACCAGCGTGCTGTGTATTCAGTGTGTGACTAGAACCAGCGTGCTGTGTACTCAGTGTGTGACTAGAACCAGCGTGCTGTATATTCAGTGTGTGACTAGAACCAGCGTGCTGTGCTTTCAGTGTGTGACTTCAACCAGCGTGCTGTGCATTCAGTGTGTGACTAGAACCAGCGTGCTGTGTACTCAGTGTGTGACTAGAACCAGTGTTCTGTGTATTCCGTGTGTGACTAGAACCAGCCTGCTGTGTATTCAGTGTGTGAGTAGAACCAGCCAGCTGTGTATTCCGTGTGTGACTAGAACCAGCGTTCTGTGTATTCCGTGTGTGACTAGAACCAGCGTGCTGTGTATTCAGTGTGTGACTAGAACCAGCGTGCTGTGTACTCAGTGTGTGACTAGAACCAGCATGCTGTGTACTCAGTGTGTGACTAGAACCAGCGTGCTGTGTATTTAGTGTGTGACTAGAACCAGCGTTCTGTGTATTCCGTGTGTGACTAGAACCAGCATGCTGTGTATTCAGTGTGTGACTAGAACCTACGTGCTGTGTATTCAGTGTGTGACTAGAGCCAGCATGCTGTGTATTCAGTGTGTGTCTAGAACCAGCGTGCTGTGTATTTAGTGTGTGACTAGAACCAGCGTGCTGTATATTCAGTGTGTGACTAGAACCAGCGTGCTGTGTATTCAGTGTGTGACTAGAGCCAGCGTGCTGTTTATTCACTGTGCGACTAGAACCTACGTGCTGTATAGTCAGTGTGCGACTAGAACCAGCGTGCTGTGTATTCAGTGTGCGACTAGAACCAGCGTGCTGTGTATTCAGTGTGCGACTAGAACCAACGTGCTGTGTATTCAGTGTGCGACTAGAACCAGCGTGCTGTGTATTCAGTGTGCGACTAGAACCAGCGTGCTGTGTATTCAGTGTGCGACTAGAACCAGCGTGCTGTGTATTCAGTGTGTGACTAGAACTACCGTGCTGTGTATTCCGTGTGTGACTAGAACCAGCGTGCTGTGTATTCAGTGTGTGACTAGAACCAGCGTGCTGAGTACTCAGTGTGTGACTAGAACCAGCGTGCTGTGTACTCAGTGTGTGACTAGAACCAGCGTGCTGTGTATTCAGTGTGTGACTAGAACCTACGTGCTGTGTATTCAGTGTGTGACTAGAACCTACGTGCTGTGTATTCAGTGTGTGACTAGAGCCAGCGTGCTGTGTATTCAGTGTGTGACTAGAACCAGCATGCTGTGTATTTAGTGTGTGACTAGAACCAGCGTGCTGTATATTCAGTGTGTGACTAGAACCAGCGTGCTGTGCTTTCAGTGTGTGACTTCAACCAGCGTGCTGTGCATTCAGTGTGTGACTAGAACCAGCGTGCTGTGTACTCAGTGTGTGACTAGAACCAGTGTTCTGTGTATTCCGTGTGTGACTAGAACCAGCCTGCTGTGTATTCAGTGTGTGAGTAGAACCAGCCAGCTGTGTATTCCGTGTGTGACTAGAACCAGCGTTCTGTGTATTCCGTGTGTGACTAGAACCAGCGTGCTGTGTATTCAGTGTGTGACTAGAACCAGCGTGCTGTGTACTCAGTGTGTGACTAGAACCAGCGTGCTGTATATTCAGTGTGTGACTAGAACCAGCGTGCTGTGCTTTCAGTGTGTGACTTCAACCAGCGTGCTGTGCATTCAGTGTGTGACTAGAACCAGCGTGCTGTGTACTCAGTGTGTGACTAGAACCAGTGTTCTGTGTATTCCGTGTGTGACTAGAACCAGCCTGCTGTGTATTCAGTGTGTGAGTAGAACCAGCCAGCTGTGTATTCCGTGTGTGACTAGAACCAGCGTTCTGTGTATTCCGTGTGTGACTAGAACCAGCGTGCTGTGTATTCAGTGTGTGACTAGAACCAGCGTGCTGTGTACTCAGTGTGTGACTAGAACCAGCATGCTGTGTACTCAGTGTGTGACTAGAACCAGCGTGCTGTGTATTTAGTGTGTGACTAGAACCAGCGTTCTGTGTATTCCGTGTGTGACTAGAACCAGCATGCTGTGTATTCAGTGTGTGACTAGAACCTACGTGCTGTGTATTCAGTGTGTGACTAGAGCCAGCATGCTGTGTATTCAGTGTGTGTCTAGAACCAGCGTGCTGTGTATTTAGTGTGTGACTAGAACCAGCGTGCTGTATATTCAGTGTGTGACTAGAACCAGCGTGCTGTGTATTCAGTGTGTGACTAGAGCCAGCGTGCTGTTTATTCACTGTGCGACTAGAACCTACGTGCTGTATAGTCAGTGTGCGACTAGAGCCAGCGTGGTGTGTATTCCGTGTGCGACTAGAACCAGCGTGCTGTGTATTCAGTGTGCGACTAGAACCAGCATGCTGTGTATTCAGTGTGCGACTAGAACCAGCGTGCTGTGTATTCAGTGTGCGACTAGAACCAGCATGCTGTGTATTCAGTGTGCGACTAGAACCAGCGTGCTGTGTATTCAGTGTGCGACTAGAACCAGCGTGCTGTGTATTCAGTGTGCGACTAGAACCAGCGTGCTGTGTATTCAGTGTGCGACTAGAACCAGCGTGCTGTGTATTCAGTGTGCGACTAGAACCAGCGTGCTGTGTATTCAGTGTGCGACTAGAACCAGCGTGCTGTGTATTCAGTGTGCGACTAGAACCAGCGTGCTGTGCATTCAGTGTGCGACTAGAACCGGCGTGCTGTGCACTCAGTGTGTGACTAGAACCGGCGTGCTGTGCATTCAGTGTGTGACTAGAACCGGCGTGCTGTGCATTCAGTGTGTGACTAGAAAAGGCGTGCTGTGCATTCAGTGTGTGACTAGAACCGGCGTGCTGTGCATTCAGTGTGTGACTAGAACCGGCGTGCTGTGCATTCAGTGTGTGACTAGAACCGGCGTGCTGTGCATTCAGTGTGTGACTAGAACCGGCGTGCTGTGCATTCAGTTTGTGACTAGAACCGGCGTGCAGTGCATTCAGTGTGTGACTAGAACCGGCGTGCTGTGTATTCAGTGTGACTAGAACCGGCGTGCTGTGTAATCAGTGTGTGACTAGAACCGGCGTGCTGTGTACTCAGTGTGTGACTAGAACCGGCGTGCTGTGTACTCAGTGTGTGACTAGAACCAGCGTGCTATGTACTCAGTGTGACTAGAACCGGCGTGCTGGGTATTCAGTGTGTGACTTGAACCAGCGTGCTGTATATTCAGTGTGTGACTAGAACCAGCGTGCTGTGTATTCAGTGTGACTAGAACTAGCGTGCTATGTACTCAGTGTGACTAGAATTAGCGTGCTGTGTATTCAGTGTGTGACTAGAACCAGCATGCTGTGTACTCAGTGTATGACTAGAACCGGCGTGCTGTATATTCAGTGTGTGACTAGAACCAGCGTGCTGTGTATTCAGTGTGACTAGAACTAGCGTGCTATGTACTCAGTGTGACTAGAACTAGCGTGCTGTGTATTCAGTGTGTGACTAGAACCAGCGTGCTGTGTACTCAGTGTATGACTAGAACCAGCGTGCTGTGTATTCAGTGTGCGACTAGAACCAGCATGCTGTGTATTCAGTGTGCGACTAGAACCTACGTGCTGTGTATTCAGTGTGTGACTAGAACCAGCGTGCTGTGTATTTAGTGTGTGACTAGAACCAGCCAGCTGTGTATTCCGTGTGTGACTAGAACTAGTGTTCTGTGTATTCCGTGTGTGACTAGAACCAGCGTTCTGTGTATTCCGTGTGTGACTAGAACCAGCGTGCTGTGTATTCAGTGTGTGACTAGAACAAGCGTGCTGTGTACTCAGTGTGTGACTAGAACCAGCGTGCTATGTACTCAGTGTGACTAGAACCAGCGTGCTGTGTACTAAGTGTGTGACTAGAACCAGCGTGCTATGTACTCAGTGTGACTAGAACCAGCGTGCTGTGTATTCAGTGTGCGACTAGAACCAACGTGCTGTGTATTCAGTGTGCAACTAGAACCAGCGTGCTGTGTATTCAGTGTGCGACTAGAACCAGCGTGCTGTGTATTCAGTGTGCGACTAGAACCAGCGTGCTGTGTATTCAGTGTGTGACTAGAACTACCGTGCTGTGTATTCCGGGTGTGACTAGAACCAGTGTGCTGTGTATTCAGTGTGTGACTAGAACCAGCGTGCTGAGTACTCAGTGTGTGACTAGAACCAGCGTGCTGTGTACTCAGTGTGTGACTAGAACCAGCGTGCTGTGTATTCAGTGTGTGACTAGAACCTACGTGCTGTGTATTCAGTGTGTGACTAGAACCTACATGCTGTGTATTCAGTGTGTGACTAGAGCCAGCGTGCTGTGTATTCAGTGTGTGACTAGAACCAGCATGCTGTGTATTTAGTGTGTGACTAGAACCAGCGTGCTGTATATTCAGTGTGTGACTAGAACCAGCGTGCTGTGCTTTCAGTGTGTGACTTCAACCAGCGTGCTGTGCATTCAGTGTGTGACTAGAACCAGCGTGCTGTGTACTCAGTGTGTGACTAGAACCAGTGTTCTGTGTATTCCGTGTGTGACTAGAACCAGCCTGCTGTGTATTCAGTGTGTGAGTAGAACCAGCCAGCTGTGTATTCCGTGTGTGACTAGAACCAGCGGTCTGTGTATTCCGTGTGTGACTAGAACCAGCGTGCTGTGTATTCAGTGTGTGACTAGAACCAGCGTGCTGTGTACTCAGTGTGTGACTAGAACCAGCATGCTGTGTACTCAGTGTGTGACTAGAACCAGCGTGCTGTGTATTTAGTGTGTGACTAGAACCAGCGTTCTGTGTATTCCGTGTGTGACTAGAACCAGCATGCTGTGTATTCAGTGTGTGACTAGAACCAGCGTGCTGTGTATTCAGTGTGTGACTAGAGCCAGCATGCTGTGTATTCAGTGTGTGTCTAGAACCAGCGTGCTGTGTATTTAGTGTGTGACTAGAACCAGCGTGCTGTATATTCAGTGTGTGACTAGAACCAGCGTGCTGTGTATTCAGTGTGTGACTAGAGCCAGCGTGCTGTTTATTCACTGTGCGACTAGAACCTACGTGCTGTATATTCAGTGTGCGACTAGAGCCAGCGTGGTGTGTATTCCGTGTGCGACTAGAACCAGCGTGCTGTGTATTCAGTGTGCGACTAGAACCAGCGTGCTGTGTATTCAGTGTGCGACTAGAACCAGCGTGCTGTGTATTCAGTGTGCGACTAGAACCAGCATGCTGTGTATTCAGTGTGCGACTAGAACCAGCGTGCTGTGTATTCAGTGTGCGACTAGAACCAGCGTGCTGTGTATTCAGTGTGCGACTAGAACCAGCGTGCTGTGTATTCAGTGTGCGACTAGAACCAGCGTGCTGTGTATTCAGTGTGCGACTAGAACCAGCGTGCTGTGTATTCAGTGTGCGACTAGAACCAGCGTGCTGTGTATTCAGTGTGCGACTAGAACCAGCGTGCTGTGCATTCAGTGTGCGACTAGAACCGGCGTGCTGTGCACTCAGTGTGTGACTAGAACCGGCGTGCTGTGCATTCAGTGTGTGACTAGAACCGGCGTGCTGTGCATTCAGTGTGTGACTAGAAAAGGCGTGCTGTGCATTCAGTGTGTGACTAGAACCGGCGTGCTGTGCATTCAGTGTGTGACTAGAACCGGCGTGCTGTGCATTCAGTGTGTGACTAGAACCGGCGTGCTGTGCATTCAGTGTGTGACTAGAACCGGCGTGCTGTGCATTCAGTGTGTGACTAGAACCGGCGTGCAGTGCATTCAGTGTGTGACTAGAACCGGCGTGCTGTGTATTCAGTGTGACTAGAACCGGCGTGCTGTGTAATCAGTGTGTGACTAGAACCGGCGTGCTGTGTACTCAGTGTGTGACTAGAACCGGCATGCTGTGTACTCAGTGTGTGACTAGAACCAGCGTGCTATGTACTCAGTGTGACTAGAACCGGCGTGCTGGGTATTCAGTGTGTGACTTGAACCAGCGTGCTGTATATTCAGTGTGTGACTAGAACCAGCGTGCTGTGTATTCAGTGTGACTAGAACTAGCGTGCTATGTACTCAGTGTGACTAGAATTAGCGTGCTGTGTATTCAGTGTGTGACTAGAACCAGCATGCTGTGTACTCAGTGTATGACTAGAACCAGCGTGCTGTGTATTCAGTGTGCGACTAGAACCAGCATGCTGTGTATTCAGTGTGCGACTAGAACCTACGTGCTGTGTATTCAGTGTGTGACTAGAACCAGCGTGCTGTGTATTCAGTGTGCGACTAGAACCAGCGTGCTGTGTATTCAGTGTGCGACTAGAACCAGCGTGCTGTGTACTCAGTGTGCGAATAGAACCAGCGTGCTGTGTATTCAGTGTGTGACTAGAACCTACGTGCTGTGTATTCAGTGTGTGACTAGAACCTACGTGCTGTGTATTCAGTGTGTGACTAGAACCAGAATTCTGTGTTCTCCGTGTGTGACTAGAACCAGTGTGCTGTATATTCAGAGTGCGACTAGAACCAGCGTGCTGTGTATTCAGTGTGCGACTAGAACCAGCGTGCTGTGTATTCAGTGTGTGACTAGAACCAGCGTGCTGTGCATTCAGTGTGCGACTAGAACCGGCGTGCTGTGCACTCAGTGTGCGACTAGAACCGGCGTGCTGTGCATTCAGTGTGCGACTAGAACCGGCGTGCTGTGTATTCAGTGTGCGACTAGAACCGGCGTGCTGTGCATTCAGTGTGTGACTAGAACTGGCGTGCTGTGTTCAGTGTGTGACTAGAACCGGCGTGTTGTGCATTCAGTGTGTGACTAGAACCGGCGTGCTGTGCATTCAGGGTGTGACTAGAACCGGCGTGCTGTGCATTCAGTGTGTGACTAGAACCGGCGTGACTAGAACCAGCGTGCTGTGTATTCAGTGTGTGACTAGAACCAGCGTGCTGTGTATTCAGTGTGTGACTAGAGCCAGCGTGCTGTGTATTCACTGTGTGACTAGAACCAGCGTGCTGTGTATTCAGTGTGTGACTAGAACCTACGTGCTGTGTATTCAGTGTGTGACTAGAGCCAGCGTGCTGTGTATTCAGTGTGTGACTAGAACCAGCGTGCTGTGTATTCAGTGTGTGACTAGAACCAGCATACTGTGTATTCAGTGTGCGACTAGAACCAGCGTGCTGTGTATTCAGAGTGCGACTAGAGCCAGCGTGCTGTGTATTCAGTGTGCGACTAGAACCAGCGTGCTGTGTATTCAGTGTGCGACTAGAACCAGCGTGCTGTGTATTCAGTGTGCGACTAGAACCAGCGTGCTGTATATTCAGTGTGCGACTAGAACCAGCGTGCTGTGTATTCAGTGTTTTCAGTGTGTGACTAGAACCAGCATGCTGTGTATTCAGTGTGTGACTAGAACCAGCGAGCTGTGTATTCAGTGTGTGACTAGAACCTACGTGCTGTGTATTCAGTGTGCGACTAGAACCAGCATGCTGTGCATTCAGTGTGTGACTAGAACCAGCGTGCAGTGCATTCAGTGTGTGACTAGAACCAGCGTGCTGTGCTTTCAGTGTGTGACTTCAACCAGCGTGCTGTGCATTCAGTGTGTGACTAGAACCAGCGTGCTGTGAATTCCGTGTGAGACTAGAACCAGCCTGCTGTATATTCAGTGTGTGAGTAGAACCAGCCAGCTGTGTATTCCGTGTGTGACTAGAACCAGCGTTCTGTGTATTCAGTGTGTGACTAGAACCAGCGTGCTGTGTATTCAGTGTGTGACTAGAACCAGCGTGCTGTGTATTTAGTGTGTGACTAGAACCAGCATGCTGTGCATTCAGTGTGTGACTAGAACCAGCGTGCTGTGCATTCAGTGTGTGACTAGAACCAGCGTGCTGTGTACTCAGTGTGTGACTAGAACCAGTGTTCTGTGTATTCCGTGTGTGACTAGAACCAGCCTGCTGTGTATTCAGTGTGTGAGTAGAACCAGCCAGCTGTGTATTCAGTGTGTGACTAGAACCAGCGTGCTGTGTATTTAGTGTGTGACTAGAACCAGCATGCTGTGCATTCATTGTGTGACTTCAACCAGCGTGCTGTGCATTCAGTGTGTGACTAGAACCAGCGTGCTGTGTACTCAGTGTGTGACTAGAACCAGTGTTCTGTGTATTCCGTGTGTGACTAGAACCAGCCTGCTGTGTATTCAGTGTGTGAGTAGAACCAGCCAGCTGTGTATTCCGTGTGTGACTAGAACCAGCGTTCTGTGTATTCCGTGTGTGACTAGAACCAGCGTGCTGTGTATTCAGTGTGTGACTAGAACCAGCGTGCTGTGTACTCAGTGTGTGACTAGAACCAGCGTGCTATGTACTCAATGTGACTAGAACCAGCGTGCTGTGAATTCAGTGTGTGACTAGAACCTACGTGCTGTGTATTCAGTGTGTGACTAGAGCCAGCGTGCTGTGTATTCAGTGTGTGACTAGAACCAGCGTGCTGTGTATTCAGTGTGTGACTAGAACCAGCGTGCTGTGTATTCCGTGTGTGACTAGAACCAGCGTTCTGTGTATTCTGTGTGTGACTAGAACCAGCGTTCTGTGTATTCCGTGTGTGACTAGAACCAGCGTGCTGTGTATTCAGTGTGTGACTAGAACCAGCGTGCTGTGTACTCAGTGTGTGACTAGAACCAGCGTGCTATGTACTCAGTGTGACTAGAACCAGCGTGCTGTGTACTCAGTGTGTGACTAGAACCAGCGTGCTATGTACTCAGTGTGACTAGAACCAGCGTGCTGTGTTTTCAGTGTGTGACTAGAACCAGCGTGCTGTGTATTCAGTGTGCGACTAGAACCAGCATGCTGTATATTCAGTGTGTGACTAGAGCCAGCGTGCTGTGTATTCAGTGTGTGACTTGAACCAGCATGCTGTGTATTCAGTGTGTGACTAGAACCAGCGTGCTGTATATTCAGTGTGTGACTAGAACCAGCGTGCTGTGCTTTCAGTGCGTGACTTCAACCAGCGTGCTGTGCACTCAGTGTGTGACTAGAACCAGCGTGATGTGTACTCAGTGTGTGACTAGAACCAGTGTTCTGTGTATTCCATGTGTGACTAGAACCAGCCTGCTGTGTATTCAGTGTGTGAGTAGAACCAGCCAGCTGTGTATTCCATGTGTGACTAGAACCAGCGTTCTGTGTATTCCGTGTGTGACTAGAACCAGCGTGCTGTGTATTCAGTGTGACTAGAACCGGCGTGCTGTGTACTCAGTGTGTGACTAGAACCAGCGTGCTGTGTACTCAGTGTGTGACTAGAACCAGCGTGCTGTGCATTCAGTGTGTGACTAGAACCGGCGTGCTGTGCATTCAGTGTGTGACTAGAAAAGGCGTGCTGTGCATTCAGTGTGTGACTAGAACCGGCGTGCTGTGCATTCAGTGTGTGACTAGAACCGGCGTGCTGTGCATTCAGTGTGTGACTAGAACCGGCGTGCAGTGCATTCAGTGTGTGACTAGAACCAGCGTGCTGTGTACTCAGTGTGACTAGAACCGGCGTGCTGTGTACTCAGTGTGACTAGAACCGGCGTGCTGTGTACTCAGTGTGTGACTAGAACCAGCCAGCTGTGTACTCAGTGTGTGACTAGAACCAGCGTGCTATGTACTCAGTGTGACTAGAACCGGCGTGCTGTGTATTCAGTGTGTGACTTGAACCAGCGTGCTGTGTATTCAGTGTGCGACTAGAACCAGCGTGCTGTATATTCAGTGTGCGACTAGAACCAGCGTGCTGTGTATTCAGTGTGCGACTAGAACCAGCGTGCTGTGTATTCAGTGTGCGACTAGAACCAGCGTGCTGTGTATTCAGTGTGCGACTAGAACCAGCGTGCTGTGTATTCAGTGTGCGACTAGAACCAGCGTGCTGTGTATTCAGTGTGCGACTAGAACCAGCGTGCTGTATTTTCAGTGTGCGACTAGAACCAGCGTGCTGTATATTCAGTGTGCGACTAGAACCAGCGTGCTGTGTATTCAGTGTGCGACTAGAACCAGCGTGCTGTGTATTCAGTGTGTGACTAGAACTACCGTGCTGTGTACTCAGTGTGTGACTAGAACCGGCGTGCTGTGAATACAGTGTGTGACTAGAACCGGCCTGCTGTGTATTCAGTGTGTGACTAGAACCAGCGTGCTGTGTATTCAGTGTGTGACTAGAACCAGCATGCTGTGCATTCAGTGTGTGACTAGAACCAGCGTGCAGTGCATTCAGTGTGTGACTAGAACCAGCGTGCTGTGCATTCAGTGTGTGACTTCAACCAGCGTGCTGTGCATTCAGTGTGTGACTAGAACCAGCGTGCTGTGTACTCAGTGTGTGACTAGAACCAGCGTTCTGTGTATTCCGTGTGTGACTAGAACCAGCATGCTGTATATTCAGTGTGTGAGTAGAACCAGCCTGCTGTGTACTCAGTGTGTGACTAGAACCAGCGTGCTATGTACTCTGTGTGACTAGAACCAGCGTGCTGTGTATTCAGTGTGTGACTAGAACCTACGTGCTGTGTATTCAGTGTGTGACTAGAGCCAGCGTGCTGTGTATTCAGTGTTTGACTAGAACCAGCATGCTGTGTATTCAGTGTGTGACTAGAACCAGCGTGCTGTATATTCAGTGTGTGACTAGAACCAGCGTGGTGTGTATTCCGTGTGTGACTAGAACCAGCATGCTGTGTATTCAGTGTGCGACTAGAACCAGTGTGCTGTGTATTCAGTGTGCGACTAGAACCAGCGTGCTGTGTATTCAGTGTGCGACTAGAACCAGCATGCTGTATATTCAGTGTGTGAGTAGAACCAGCCTGCTGTGTACTCAGTGTGTGACTAGAACCAGCGTGCTATGTACTCTGTGTGACTAGAACCAGCGTGCTGTGTATTCAGTGTGTGACTAGAACCTACGTGCTGTGTATTCAGTGTGTGACTAGAGCCAGCGTGCTGTGTATTCAGTGTTTGACTAGAACCAGCATGCTGTGTATTCAGTGTGTGACTAGAACCTACGTGCTGTGTATTCAGTGTGTGACTAGAGCCAGCGTGGTGTGTATTCCGTGTGTGACTAGAACCAGCATGCTGTGTATTCAGTGTGCGACTAGAACCAGCGTGCTGTGTATTCAGTGTGCGACTAGAACCAGCGTGCTGTGTATTCAGTGTGCGACTAGAACCAGCGTGCTGTATATTCAGTGTGCGACTAGAACCAGCGTGCTGTGTATTCAGTGTGCGACTAGAACCAGATTGCTGTGTATTCAGTGTGCGACTAGAACCAGCGTGCTGTGTATTCAGTGTGTGACTAGAACTAGCGTGCTGTGTACTCAGTGTGTGACTAGAACCGGATTGCTGTGCATTCAGTGTGTGACTAGAACCGGTGTGCTGTGCATTCAGTGTGTGACTAGAGCCAGCATGCTGTGCATTCAGTGTGTGACTAGAACCAGCGTGCTGTGCATTCAGTGTGTGACTAGAACCAGCGTGCTGTGTATTCAGTGTGTGACTAGAACCAGCGTGCTGTGTATTCAGTGTGTGACTAGATCCAGCATGATGTGCATTCAGTGTGTGACTAGATCCAGCATGATGTGCATTCAGTGTGTGACTAGAACCAGCGTGCAGTGCATTCAGTGTGTGACTTCAACCAGCGTGCTGTGCATTCAGTGTGTGACTAGAACCAGCGTGCTGTGTACTCAGTGTGTGACTAAAACCAGCGTTCTGTATATTCAGTGTGTGAGTAGAACCAGCCTGCTGTGTATTCCGTGTGTGACTAGAACCAGCGTTCTGTGTATTCCGTGTGTGACTAGAACCAGCATGCTGTGTATTCAGTGTGTGACTAGAACCAGCGTGCTGTGTACTCAGTGTGTGACTAGAACCAGTGTGCTGTGTATTCAGTGTGCGACTAGAACCGGCGTGCTGTGTATTCAGTGTGCGACTAGAACCGGCGTGCTGTGCATTCAGTGTGTGACTAGAACCGGCGTGCTGTGTACTCAGTGTGTGACTAGAACCAGCGTGCTATGTACTCAGTGTGACTAGAACCAGCGTGCTGTGTACTCAGTGTGTGACTAGAACCAGCGTGCTATGTACTCAGTGTGACTAGAACCAGCGTGCTGTGTTTTCAGTGTGTGACTAGAACCAGCGTGCTGTGTATTCAGTGTGCGACTAGAACCAGCATGCTGTATATTCAGTGTGTGACTAGAGCCAGCGTGCTGTGTATTCAGTGTGTGACTTGAACCAGCATGCTGTGTATTCAGTGTGTGACTAGAACCAGCGTGCTGTATATTCAGTGTGTGACTAGAACCAGCGTGCTGTGCTTTCAGTGCGTGACTTCAACCAGCGTGCTGTGCACTCAGTGTGTGACTAGAACCAGCGTGATGTGTACTCAGTGTGTGACTAGAACCAGTGTTCTGTGTATTCCGTGTGTGACTAGAACCAGCCTGCTGTGTATTCAGTGTGTGAGTAGAACCAGCCAGCTGTGTATTCCGTGTGTGACTAGAACCAGCGTTCTGTGTATTCCGTGTGTGACTAGAACCAGCGTGCTGTGTATTCAGTGTGTCTAGAACCGGCGTGCTGTGTACTCAGTGTGTGACTAGAACCAGCGTGCTGTGTACTCAGTGTGTGACTAGAACCAGCGTGCTGTGCATTCAGTGTGTGACTAGAACCGGCGTGCTGTGCATTCAGTGTGTGACTAGAAAAGGCGTGCTGTGCATTCAGTGTGTGACTAGAACCGGCGTGCTGTGCATTCAGTGTGTGACTAGAACCGGCGTGCTGTGCATTCAATGTGTGACTAGAACCGGCGTGCTGTGCATTCAGTGTGTGACTAGAACCGGCGTGCTGTGCATTCAGTGTGTGACTAGAACCGGCGTGCTGTGCATTCAGTGTGTGACTAGAACCGGCGTGCTGTGCATTCAGTGTGTGACTAGAACCGGCGTGCTGTGCATTCAGTGTGTGACTAGAACCGGCGTGCTGTGCATTCAGTGTGTGACTAGAACCGGCGTGCTGTGCATTCAGTGTGTGACTAGAACCGGCGTGCAGTGCATTCAGTGTGTGACTAGAACCGGCGTGCTGTGTACTCAGTGTGACTAGAACCGGCGTGCTGTGTACTCAGTGTGACTAGAACCGGCGTGCTGTGAACTCAGTGTGTGACTAGAACCAGCCAGCTGTGTACTCAGTGTGTGACTAGAACCAGCGTGCTATGTACTCAGTGTGACTAGAACCGGCGTGCTGTGTATTCAGTGTGTGACTTGAACCAGCGTGCTGTATATTCAGTGTGTGACTAGAACCAGCGTGCTGTGTATTCAGTGTGACTAGAACTAGCGTGCTATGTACTCAGTGTGACTAGAATTAGCGTGCTGTGTATTCAGTGTGTGACTAGAACCAGCATGCTGTGTACTCAGTGTGTGACTAGAACCAGCGTGCTGTGTATTCAGTGTGACTAGAACCAGCGTGCTGTGTATTCAGTGTGTGACTAGAACCAGCATGCTGTGTACTCAGTGTGTGACTAGAACCAGCGTGCTGTGTACTCAGTGTGTGACTAGAACCAGCGTGCTATGTACTCCGTGTGACTAGAACCGGCGTGCTGTGTATTCAGTGTGTGACTAGAACCAGCGTGCTGTATATTCAGTGTGTGACTAGAACCAGCGTGCTGTGTATTCAGTGTGTGACTAGAACCAGAATTCTGTGTTCTCCGTGTGTGACTAGAACCAGCGTGCTGTATATTCAGTGTGTGACTAGAACCAGCGTGCTGTGTATTCAGTGTGCGACTAGAACCAGCGTGCTGTGTATTCAGTGTGTGACTAGAACCAGCGTGCTGTGCATTCAGTGTGCGACTAGAACCGGTGTGCTGTGCATTCAGTGTGCGACTAGAACCGGCGTGCTGTGCATTCAGTGTGTGACTAGAACCGGCGTGCTGTGCATTCAGTGTGTGACTAGAACCGGCGTGCTGTGCATTCAGTGTGTGACTAGAACCGGCGTGCTGTGCATTCAGTGTGTGACTAGAACCGGCGTGCTGTGCATTCAGTGTGTGACTAGAACCAGCCTGCTGTGTATTCCGTGTGTGAGTAGAACCAGCCTGCTGTGTATTCCGTGTGTGACTAGAACCAGCGTGCTGTGTATTCAGTGTGTGACTAGAGCCAGTGTGCTGTGTATTCAGAATGTGACTAGAACCAGCGTGCTGTGTATTCAGTGTGTGACTAGAACCTACGTGCTGTGTATTCAGTGTGCGACTAGAGCCAGCGTGCTGTGTATTCAGTGTGCGACTAGAACCAGCGTGCTGTATATTCAGTGTGCGACTAGAACCAGCGTGCTGTGTATTCAGTGTGTGACTAGAGCCAGCGTGCTGTGTATTCAGTGTGTGACTAGAGCCAGCGTGCTGTGTATTCAGTGTGTGACTAGAACCTACGTGCTCTGTATTCAGTGTGTGACTAGAACCTGCATGCTGTGTATTCAGTGTGCGACTAGAACCAGCGTGCTGTATATTCAGTGTGCGACTAGAACCAGCGTGCTGTGTATTCAGTGTGCGACTAGAACCAGCGTGCTGTGTATTCAGTGTGCGACTAGAACCAGCGTGCTGTGTATTCAGTGTGCGACTAGAACCAGCGTGCTGTGTATTCAGTGTGCGACTAGAACCAGCGTGCTGTGTATTCAGTGTGCGACTAGAACCAGCGTGCTGTATATTCAGTGTGCGACTAGAACCAGCGTGCTGTTTATTCAGTGTGCGACTAGAACCAGCGTGCTGTGTATTCAGTGTGCGACTAGAACCAGCGTGCTGTGTATTCAGTGTGTGACTAGAACTACCGTGCTGTGTACTCAGTGTGTGACTAGAACCGGCGTGCTGTGAATACAGTGTGTGACTAGAACCAGCGTGCTGTGTATTCAGTGTGTGACTAGAACCAGCCTGCTGTGTATTCAGTGTGTGACTAGAACCAGCGTGCTGTGTATTCAGTGTGTGACTAGAACCAGCATGCTGTGCATTCAGTGTGTGACTAGAACCAGCGTGCAGTGCATTCAGTGTGTGACTAGAACCAGCGTGCTGTGCATTCTGTGTGTGACTTCAACCAGCGTGCTGTGCATTCAGTGTGTGACTAGAACCAGCGTGCTGTGTACTCAGTGTGTGACTAGAACCAGCGTTCTGTGTATTCCGTGTGTGACTAGAACCAGCATGCTGTATATTCAGTGTGTGAGTAGAACCAGCCTGCTGTGTACTCAGTGTGTGACTAGAACCAGCGTGCTATGTACTCTGTGTGACTAGAACCAGCGTGCTGTGTATTCAGTGTGTGACTAGAACCTACGTGCTGTGTATTCAGTGTGTGACTAGAGCCAGCGTGCTGTGTATTCAGTGTTTGACTAGAACCAGCATGCTGTGTATTCAGTGTGTGACTAGAACCAGCGTGCTGTATATTCAGTGTGTGACTAGAACCAGCGTGGTGTGTATTCCGTGTGTGACTAGAACCAGCATGCTGTGTATTCAGTGTGCGACTAGAACCAGCGTGCTGTGTATTCAGTGTGCGACTAGAACCAGCGTGCTGTGTATTCAGTGTGCGACTAGAACCAGCATGCTGTATATTCAGTGTGTGAGTAGAACCAGCCTGCTGTGTACTCAGTGTGTGACTAGAACCAGCGTGCTATGTACTCTGTGTGACTAGAACCAGCGTGCTGTGTATTCAGTGTGTGACTAGAACCTACGTGCTGTGTATTCAGTGTGTGACTAGAGCCAGCGTGCTGTGTATTCAGTGTTTGACTAGAACCAGCATGCTGTGTATTCAGTGTGTGACTAGAACCTACATGCTGTGTATTCAGTGTGTGACTAGAGCCAGCGTGGTGTGTATTCCGTGTGTGACTAGAACCAGCATGCTGTGTATTCAGTGTGCGACTAGAACCAGCGTGCTGTGTATTCAGTGTGCGACTAGAACCAGCGTGCTGTGTATTCAGTGTGCGACTAGAACCAGCGTGCTGTATATTCAGTGTGCGACTAGAACCAGCGTGCTGTGTATTCAGTGTGCGACTAGAACCAGATTGCTGTGTATTCAGTGTGCGACTAGAACCAGCGTGCTGTGTATTCAGTGTGTGACTAGAACTAGCGTGCTGTGTACTCAGTGTGTGACTAGAACCGGATTGCTGTGCATTCAGTGTGTGACTAGAACCGGCGTGCTGTGCATTCAGTGTGTGACTAGAGCCAGCATGCTGTGCATTCAGTGTGTGACTAGAACCAGCGTGCTGTGCATTCAGTGTGTGACTAGAACCAGCGTGCTGTGTATTCAGTGTGTGACTAGAACCAGCGTGCTGTGTATTCAGTGTGTCACTAGATCCAGCATGATGTGCATTCAGTGTGTGACTAGATCCAGCATGATGTGCATTCAGTGTGTGACTAGAACCAGCGTGCAGTGCATTCAGTGTGTGACTTCAACCAGCGTGCTGTGCATTCAGTGTGTGACTAGAACCAGCGTGCTGTGTACTCAGTGTGTGACTAAAACCAGCGTTCTGTATATTCAGTGTGTGAGTAGAACCAGCCTGCTGTGTATTCCGTGTGTGACTAGAACCAGCGTTCTGTGTATTCCGTGTGTGACTAGAACCAGCATGCTGTGTATTCAGTGTGTGACTAGAACCAGCGTGCTGTGTACTCAGTGTGTGACTAGAACCAGTGTGCTGTGTATTCAGTGTGCGACTAGAACCGGCGTGCTGTGTATTCAGTGTGCGACTAGAACCGGCGTGCTGTGCATTCAGTGTGTGACTAGAACCGGCGTGCTGTGCATTCAGTGTGTGACTAGAACCGGCGTGTTGTGCATTCAGTGTGTGACTAGAACCGGCGTACTGTGTATTCAGTGTGTGACTAGAGCCAGCCTGGTGTGTATTCAGTGTGTGACTAGAACCAGCGTGCTGTGTACTCAGTGTGTGACTAGAACCAACGTGCTATGTACTCAGTGTGACTAGAACCGGCGTGCTGTGTATTCAGTGTGTGACTAGAACCAGCGTGCTGTGTATTCAGTGTGTGACTAGAACCAGCGTGCTGTGTATTCAGTGTGTGACTAGAACCAGCGTGCTGTGTATTCAGTGTGACTAGAACTAGCGTGCTATGTACTCAGTGTGACTAGAACTAGCGTGCTGTGTATTCAGTGTGTGACTAGAACCAGCATGCTGTGTATTCAGTGTGTGACTTAGAACCAGCGTGCTGTGTATTCAGTGTGTGACTAGAACCAGCGTGCTGTGTACTCAGTATGTGACTAGAACCAGCATGCTGTGTACTCAGTGTGTGACTAGAACCAGCGTGCTATGTACTCAGTGTGACTAGAACCGGCGTGCTGTGTATTCAGTGTGTGACTAGAACCAGCGTGCTGTGTATTCAGTGTGTGACTAGAACCAGCGTGCTGTATATTCAGTGTGTGACTTGAACCAGCGTGCTGTGTGTTCAGTGTGACTAGAACTAGCGTGCTATGTACTCAGTGTGACTAGAACTAGCGTGCTATGTACTCAGTGTGACTAGAACTAGCGTGCTGTGTATTCAGTGTGTGACTAGAACCAGCATGCTGTGTACTCAGTGTGTGACTAGAACCAGCGTGCTGTGTATTCAGTGTGTGACTAGAACCAGCGTGCTGTGTACTCAGTATGTGACTAGAACCAGCGTGCTATGTACTCAGTGTGACTAGAACCAGCGTGCTGTGTATTCAGTGTGTGACTAGAACCAGCGTGCTGTGTATTCAGTGTGTGACTTGAACCAGCATGCTGTGTACTCAGTGTGTGACTAGAACCAGCGTGCTGTGTATTCAGTGTGTGACTAGAGCCAGCGTGCTGTATATTCAGTGTGTGACTAGAACCAGCATGCTTTGTATTCAGTGTGTGACTAGAGCCAGCGTGCTGTGTATTCAGTATGTGACTAGAACCAGCGTGCTGTGTATTCAGTGTGTGTCTAGAACCTACGTGCTGTGTATTCAGTGTGTGACTAAAGCCAGCGTGCTGTGTATTCAGTGTGTGACTTGAACCAGCGTGCTGTGTATTCAGTGTGTGACTAGAACCAGCGTGCTGTGTATTCAGTGTTTGACTAGAACCAGCGTGCTGTATATTCAGTGTGTGACTAGAACCAGCGTGCTGTATATTCAGTGTGTGACTAGAACCAGTGTGCTGTGTATTCAGTATGTGACTAGAGCCAGCGTGCTGTGTATTCAGTGTGTGACTAGAACCTACGTGCTGTGTATTCAGTGTGTGACTAGAACCTACGTGCTGTGTATTCAGTGTGTGACTAGAACCTACGTGCTGTGTATTCCGTGTGTGACTAGAGCCAGCGTGCTGTATATTCAGTGTGTGACTAGAACCAGTGTGCTGTATATTCCGTGAGCTTGTGAGCTAAATTGCACCAAATCTAAACCAGAAACTTATCTCCTCTGGGGACACCCCTCACAATGCAGCAGCTGGAAGAACTTTTGCTGACACTGAGGGTGAAGCTATACATAAGCAGCCAGGAGAGCCATGAACACTAATCGTATGAGATTGCCTGAGGAACATGCGTACTGATCCGCCGAGTCTTCTTGTCTATGGAGGAAGAAGTGAATGGAATTGGTCCGGAGAGACTTCGCAGCCAAGTACAACACTTACATCAATGAAGAATCCGAGTACTGCAATCCCAGTTCTCTCCTTTTTGGCATCTGTCACATTCATCCCGTTTTTGGTGTGAACAATGTGCATCTATGGAAAGAAACACATCATATAGCAGGAGTAGTGTATATACAGGCTGTATGTATGAGTGTATATAGTCATGTGACAGACACTGTATTTTAGTAGCCTTTGTGATAAGGTTCTTCAGTCTTTGGATTATCTATCAATAATTGAAAATTTGGACCTATAAAAATGTAAAAATCATTTCATATTGTATTATGTATATTTTGCAATAAGTCATTTTTATTTCAGGATAACTTTTTACTTCAGATATGCGGAACAGCTATGGGGCCTCCACTCTCAACCAATTTCCCAAATTTATGTATGGGATGTGAAATATAATATTAATAATAATCCCTCTAACAACAATTTACCCTTTTTTTCAAATATATATATAAGTTGTGGATGGGAGCTATGTATGTCCCAGGTTTCTGACCCGCATGTTTAATAAAACACAGGAAAATGTTGCAGTTGTTGGGCTTTACTTCCTAAGGCTACCATTACTAAGCGTAACATTGAGGCTATTGACACTGTTGCTTTGTCCTCCCTGCTGGACTCTCTTCTCTCCCCTATCCTTTCCCTCTCCTGCCCTGAACAAGCCACTTCCCTGTACGCCTCCATTACTTCTGCTCTGGGCTCTGTTGCTTTGGCAATAACTACTCACCCTTGCAGATCCACATGACAACCCTGGCATTCCAAATGCACCAGGTACCTGCAGAAGTGTTCACAAATTGCCGAGCATCAGTGGAGGAAATCACACTCTAAGGCTGACTTCCTCCATTTCAAAATTATACTGTCATCCTACAGTGCTGCCCTGTCCCTCTCCAAACAATCATACTTCAAGAACCTCATCTCCTCCCAGTCCACAAACCCCCGGAATCTCTTTGCAACTTTCAACTCCCTCCTCTGCCCTTCCCCTCCTCGCCTCCCCTCCTCGCTCTCTGCCCTTGACTTTGCCACCTACTTTACATCAAAAATTTACTCCATATGTGAGGACATCATATCCCATCAGACCCTCAGCACTCCTGCCCCTCCTTTCCCTGACCACCCCTCCCCTTCTGTCTCACCAACTCTGACATCCTTCTTCCCTGTTTCTGGAGAGGAAGTCATGGCCCTCATCTGGTTCTCCCCTCCCTCCACCTCCCCCCTTGATCCTATCCCTTCCCGTCTCCTCTGTTACCTATCTCCTTGTGTTTGTTCCCATCCTGCCCACCTCTTTAATCTCTTCCTATCATCTGGCACTGTCCCTTCTGCATTCAAACATGCCCTTGTCTCTCCTATTCTTAAAAATCCTACCCTGGATTGTAGCATACTCTCCAACTACTGACCCATCTCTCTCCTCCCTTTTGCTTTTAAACTCCTTGAGCGTATTATTTACAGCTGCCTTACCACCTTTCTTTCCTTCCACTCCCTCCTTGACTCATTTCAATCTGGCTTCTGTTCTCTCCACTCCACTGAAAATGCCCTCACGAAAGTCAGCAATGACCTCCTTGCTGCCAAATCCAAGGGCCACTACTCTCTGCTCATTCTCCTTGACCTTTCTGCTGCTTTTGACACTGTGGACCACCCTATCCTCCTGCAAATTCTTCACTCTCTTGGTCTACATGGAACTGCCCTCTCCTGGCTGTCCTCCTACCTCTCTGATCGTTCCTTCTCTGTCTCCTCTCATGACTCCTTTTCCCTTCCACTAAAAGTAGGAGTTTCCCAAGGTTCGGTTCTTGGACCTCTCCTATTCTCCCTATATACATCCTCTTTAGGTGAACTCATCAACTCTTTTTACCTACAATATCATCTCTATGCTGATGATACTCAAATCTATCTCTCCACCCCTGATCTCTCCACCTCTCTCCTCACCTGTATCTCCAACTGTCTCTCTGCTGTCTCTTCATGGATGTCCCAGCGCTTTCGTAAACTTAACATGTGTAAGACAGAGCTGATCATCTTTCCACCCTCTTCCATCACCTCACCTCCCACATTTTCATTATCTGTTGAAGGCATAACTATCTCCTCTAGCCCCAAAGTGCGCTGTCTTGGAGTTATCCTAGACTCCTCCCTCTCCTTTAAACCACACATTCAGCACCTCTCGCAGTCCAGCCATTTCCATGTCCAAGATTAGACCATTGAAAGCTAATAAAACCCTCAACCACTCACTAGTCCGCTCCAGATTGGACTACTGTAACCTTCTCCTAGCTGGCCTCCCAGTCTCCCACCTCTCTCAACTACAATCTGTCCTGAATGCTGATGCTCAGCTCATCTTTCTCATCAGATGTTCTACATCTGCTTCCCCTCTCCTACAAGCCCTACACTGGCTCCCCTTCCCCTTCAAACGTCAATTCAAGGTTCTTACACTCTCCTACAAAGCCCTCACACAATCCTCTCCCACTTACATCTCTGACCTCATCTCCCTTCACACTCCCACTTAACTCAACACATACACGCCACCTCTCCTGCCAACTGATTGCTTCCTCCCACTCCCACCTCCAAGAGTTTGCCCGTGCTGCTCCCCACCTTTGGAAGTCTCTCCCTCTCCCCATCAGACTCTCCACCTCTCTACAAATTGTTAAATGGGCTCTCAAGACCCACTACTTCGTCAAGGCCTTCCAGCACTCACCCTAACCCACTACTACATGTTCCTTCCTCCCTGTCTATCCCATCTGTATTACCCCTGACATTTGGGCCTGCAATGATGAATGATGAACGATGAATGATGCGCGTTCCCGCATGTCAGATAACGATGAATGATGCGCGTTCCCGCATGTCAGGTGACGATGAACGATGCGCGTTCCCGCATGTCAGATGACGATGAATGATGCGCGTTCCCGCATGTCCGATAACGATGAATGATGCGCGTTCACGCATGTCAGATAACGATGAATGATGCGAGTTCCCGCATGTCAGATAACGATGAATGATGCGCGTTGCCGCATGTCAGATAACGATGAATGATGCGCGTTCCCGCATGTCAGATAACGATGAATGATGCGCGTTCCCCCATGTCCGATAACGATGAATGATGAGCGCTCCCGCATGTCAGATAACGATGAATGATGCGCGTTCCCCCATGTCCGATAACGATGAATGATGCGAGTTCCCGCATGTCAGATAACGATGAATGATGCGCATTCCCGCATGTCAGATAACGATAAACGATGCAAATTCCCGCATGTCAGATAACGATGAACGATGCACGTTCCCGCATGTCAGATGAACGATGTATGATGCGCATTCCCGCATGTCAGATAACGATGAATGATGCGCGTTCCCGCATGTCAGATAAAGATGAATGATGCGTTCCCCCATTTCAGATAACGATGAATGATGCGCGTTCCCGCATGTCAGATAACGATGAATGATGCGCGTTCCCGCATGTCAGATGACGATGAATGATGCGTGTTCCCGCATGTCAGATAACGATGAATGATGCGAGTTCCCGCATGTCAGATGAACGATGTATGATGCGCATTTCCGCATGTCAGATAATGATGCGCGTTCCCGCATGTCAGATAACGATGAATGATGCGCGTTCCCACATGTCAGATAACGATGAATGATGCACGTTCCCGCATGTCAGATAACGATGAATGATGCGCGTTCCCGCATGTCAGATAACGATGAATGATGCGAGTTCCCGCATGTCAGATAACGATGAATGATGCGTGTTCCCGCATGTCAGATAACGATGAATGATGCGAGTTCCCGCATGTCAGTTAACGATGAATGATGCACGTTCCCGCATGTCAGATAACGATGAATGATGCGCGTTCCCGCATGTCAGATAACGATGAATGATGCGCGTTCCCGCATGTCAGATAACGATGAATGATGCGAGTTCCCGCATGTCAGATAACGATGAATGATGCGCGTTCCCACATGTCAGATAACGATGAATGATGCGCGTTCCCGCATGTCAGATAACGATGAATGATGCACGTTCCCGCATGTCAGATAACGATGAATGATGCGCGTTCCCGCATGTCAGATAACGATGAATGATGCGAGTTCCCGCATGTCAGATAACGATGAACGATGCGCGTTCCCGCATGTCAGATAACGATGAACGATGCGCGTTCCCGCATGTCAGATAACGATGAACGATGCGCGTTCCCGCATGTCAGATAACGATGAATGATGCGCGTTCCGGCATGTCAGATAACGATGAATGATGCGCGTTCCCGCATGTCAGATAACGATGAATGATGCGCGTTCCCGTATGTCAGATAACGATGAATGATGCGCGTTCACCTAATGTCTATCATATATATCTATCAGTGTGTACACCCAATGTCTAGCCTATATACCTATCAGTGTGTACACCCAATGTCTATCATATATATCAGTGTGTCCACCCAATGTCTATCATATATATCTATCAGTGTGTACACCCAATGTCTATCATATATATTTATCAGTGTGTACCTCCAATGTCTATCATATATATTTATCAGTGTGTACCTCCAATGTCTATCATATATATCTATCAGTGTGTACACCCAATGTCTATCATATATATCTATCAGTGTGTACACCCAATGTCTATCATATATATCTATCAGTGTGTACACCCAATGTCTATCATATATATTTATCAGTGTGTACACCCAATGTCTATCATATATATCTATCAGTGTGTACACCCAATGTCTATCATATCTATCTATCAGTGTGTACCCCCAATGTCTATCATATATATCTATCAGTGTGTACACCCAATGTCTATCATATATATCTATCAGTGTGTACACCCAATGTCTATCATATATATCTATCTATCTATCAGTGTGTACACCCAATGTCTATCATATATATCTATCAGTGTGTACACCCAATGTCTATCATATATATCTATCAGTGTGTACACCCAATGTCTATCATATATATCTATCTATATATCAGTGTGTACACCCAATGTCTATCATATATATCTATCAGTGTGTACACCCAATGTCTATCATATATATCTATCAGTGTGTACACCCCATGTCTATCATATATACCTATCAGTGTGTTCACCCAATGTCTATCATATATATCTATCAGTGTGTACACCCAATGTCTAGCCTATATACCTATCAGTGTGTACACCCAATGTCTATCATATATATCAGTGTGTACACCCAATGTCTATCATATATATTTATCAGTGTGTACCCCCAATGTCTATCATATATATCTATCAGTGTGTACACCCAATGTCTATCATATATATCTATCAGTGTGTACACCCAATGTCTAGCCTATATACCTATCAGTGTGTACACCCAATGTCTATCATATATATCAGTGTGTACACCCAATGTCTATCATATATATTTATCAGTGTGTACCCCCAATGTCTATCATATATACCTATCAGTGTGTTCACCCAATGTCTATCATATATATCTATCAGTGTGTACACCCAATGTCTAGCCTATATACCTATCAGTGTGTACACCCAATGTCTATCATATATATCAGTGTGTACACCCAATGTCTATCATATATATTTATCAGTGTGTACCCCCAATGTCTATCATATATATCTATCAGTGTGTACACCCAATGTCTATCATATATATCTATCAGTGTGTATACCCAATGTCTATCATATATATCTATCAGTGTGTACACCCAATGTCTATCATATATATCTATCAGTGTGTACCCCCAATGTCTATCTTATATATCTATCAGTGTGTACACCCAATGTCTATCCTATATATCTATCAGTGTGTACACCCAATGTCTATCATATAGATCTATCAGTGTGTACATCCAATGTCTATCATATATATCTATCAGTGTGTACACCCAATGTCTATCATATCTATCTATCAGTGTGTACCCCTAATGTCTATCATATATATCTATCAGTGTGTACACCCAATGTCTATCATATATACCTATCAGTGTGTACACCCAATGTCTATCATATATATCTATCAGTGTGTACACCCAATGTCTATCATATATATCTATCTATATATCAGTGTGTACACCCCATGTCTATCATATATATATATCAGTGTGTACACCCAATGTCTATCTTATATATCTATCAGTGTGTACACTCCAATGTCTATCCTATATATCTATCAGTGTGTACACCCAATGTCTATCATATAGATCTATCAGTGTGTACATCCAATGTCTATCATATATATCTATCAGTGTGTACACCCAATGTCTATCATATCTATCTATCAGTGTGTACCCCCAATGTCTATCATATATATCTATCAGTGTGTACACCCAATGTCTATCATATATACCTATCAGTGTGTACACCCAATGTCTATCATATATATCTATCAGTGTGTACACCCAATGTCTATCATATATATCTATCTATATATCAGTGTGTACACCCCATGTCTATCATATATATATATCAGTGTGTACACCCAATGTCTATCATATATATCTATCAGTGTGTACACCCAATGTCTATCATATCTATCTATCAGTGTGTACCCCCAATGTCTATCATATACATCTATCAGTGTGTACACCCAATGTCTATCATATATATATATATCAGTGTGTACACCCAATGTCTATCATATATATATATCTATCAGTGTGTACACCCAATGTCTATCATATATATCTATCAGTGTGTACACCCAATGTCTATCATATATATCTATCTATCAGTATGTACACCCAATGTCTATCATATATATCTATCAGTGTGTACACCTAATGTCTATCATATAGATCTATCAGTGTGTACACCCAATGTCTATCATATATATCTATCTATCAGTGTGTACACCCAATGTCTATCATATATATCTATCAGTGTGTACACCTAATGTCTATCATATAGATCTATCAGTGTGTACACCCAATGTCTATCATATAGATCTATCAGTGTGCACATCCAATGTCTATCATAGATTTCAGTGTGTACACCCAATGTCTATCATATATATCTATCAGTGTGTACACCCAATGTCTATCATATATATCTATCAGTGTGTACACCCAATGTCTATCATATATATCTATCAGTGTGTACACCCAATGTCTATCATATATATCTATCAGTGTGTACACCCAATGTGTATCATATATATCTATCAGTGTGTACACCCAATGTCTATCTTATATATCTATCAGTGTGTACCCCCAATGTCTATCATATATATCTATCAGTGTGTACTCCCAATGTCTATCATATATAAAAATATATATATATATATATATATATATATATATATCAGTGTGTACACCCAATGTCTATCATATATATTTATCAGTGTGTACCCCCAATGTCTATCATATATATCTATCAGTGTGTACACCCAATGTCTATCATATATATCTATCAGTGTGTACACCCAATGTCTATCATATATATCTATCAGTGTGTACCCCCAATGTCTATCATATATATCTATCAGTGTGTACACCCAATGTCTATCATATATATTTATCAGTGTGTACCCCCAATGTCTATCATATATATCTATCAGTGTGTACACCCAATGTCTATCATATATATATATATCAGTGTGTACACCCAATGTCTATCATATATATATATATCAGTGTGTACACCGAATGTCTATCATATATATATATATATCAGTGTGTACACCCAATGTCTATCATATATATATATCAGTGTGTACACCCAATGTCTATCATATCTATCTATCTATCTATCTATCTATCTATCTATCTATCTATCTATCTATCTATCTATCAGTGTGTACCTCCAATGTCTATCATATATATCTATCAGTGTGTACACCGAATGTCTATCATATATATATATATCAGTGTGTACACCCAATGTCTATCATATATATATATATATATATATATATATATATATATATATATATATATCAGTGTGTACACCCAATGTCTATCTTATATATCTATCAGTGTGTACACCCAATGTCTATCCTATATATATATCAGTGTGTACACCCAATGTCTATCATATCTATCTATCTATCTATCTATCTATCTATCTATCTATCTATCTATCAGTGTGTACCTCCAATGTCTATCATATATATCTATCAGTGTGTACACCCAATGTCTATCATATATATCTATCAGTGTGTACCCCCAATGTCTATCATATCTATCATATATATCTATCAGTGTGTACAGCCAAAATCATTTGCCCTGTACTACAGATAGTTGAAGGGAAATCTATCAACGATATCTATGGTTGGTCAAGTTGTTCCGTGTGTATGCAGCATTAAAGACCAATTTTTCAAACGATTGTCAAAATATCGTTATCGTTCAATCGCTCATTTTAATAGCCTAGAGGATAGGACCTTAAAGGTGCATACTGTACACACGTAAAGATTTTCTGTCAAACCAATCAACTAGTTGGACAGAAAATCTTTACGTATGTACCCAGCCTTGGAGAGAAGTATTATATGTTAGTCAGAGCCATAGAGACCAGGATTAGATTACGCTTTGAATTACTTGTTCTGCCAAATACAAATAGCTGTGTCTATTTGCACCAAACACCCTGCACTGATCTGCTGTCAATATTTTACTGAGTGGGAAACTCTACTGCAAACACTTACATTGCAGCCTCTTAGCGCCCTTCCCTGTATCTGCAGCCTCTTAGCTCCCTTCCCTGTATCTGCAGCCTCTTAGCTCCCTTCTCTGTCACTGCAGCCTCTTAGCTCCCTTCCCTGTCACTGCAGCCTCTTAGCGCCCTTCCCTGTCACTGCAGCCTCTTAGCTCCCTTCCCTGTCACTGCAGCCTCTTAGCGCCCTTCCCTGTCACTGCAGCCTCTTAGCGCCCTTCCCTGTCACTGCAGCCTCTTAGCGCCCTTCCCTGTCACTGCAGCCTCTTAGCTTTTTTCCCTGTTACTGCAGCCTCTTAGCTCCATTCTCTGTCAGGGGAACCACATAAACCATACTGTGACCTGCACTTTGTTGATGCCTCAGACTATATACGCACCCACTGCTCTGTCCACTACTCCTGGCCACACTCCTCTGTATCACAGTGGGTGAGAGGGGCAGTGGGTGAGTGGGACATTGGGCAGTGGGTGAGTGTGGGACATTGGGCAGTGGGTGAGTGTGGGACATTGGGCAGTGGGTGAGTGTGGGCCATTGGGCAGTGGGTGAGTGTGGGCCATTGGGCAGTGAGAGAGTGGGAAATTGGGCAGTGGGTGAGTGGGACATTGGGCGAGTGGGACATTGGGCGAGTGGGACATTGGGCAAGAGGGCGAGTGGGACATTGGGCGAGTGGGACATTGGGCGAGTGGGAGAGTGGGACATTGGGCAGTGAGAGATTGGGCAGTGGGACATTGGGCAGTGGGACATTGGGCAGTGGGTCTTTGGGCAGTGAGAGAGTGGGACATTGGGCAGTGGGTGAGTGGGACATTGGGCAGTGGGTGAGTGGGACATTGGGCAGTGAGAGAGTGGGACATTGGGCCAGTGGGACATTGGGCAGTGGGAGAGTGGGACATTGGGCAGTGGGAGAGTGGGACATTGGGCGAGTGGGAGAGTGGGACATTGGGCAGTGGGAGAGTGGGACATTGGGCGAGTGGGACATTGGGCGTGTGGGACATTTGGCAGTGTGGGAGTGGGACATTGGACATTGGGCAGTGGGACATTGGGCAGTGAGAGAGTGGGACAATGGGCAGTGAGAGTGGGACAATGGGCAGTGGGACATTGGGCAGTGAGAGAGTGGGACAATGGGCAGTGAGAAGGTGGGACATTGGGCAGTGAGAGAGTGGGCTAATGGGCAGTGGGACATTGGGCAGTGAGAGCGTGGGCTAATGGGCAGTGAGAGAGTGGAGGCTGCCTGCTGTATAGGTCATAAATGCCTACTCTTTTGGGACACTCGGGAGGCTCCTGAAATTCGGGTGCCACCCAGAAAAGAAGGCAAATCTTCCACCCCCTTGCACTAACCCACATCCACTTACACAGCCCCCGCAGTGTGTGTGAGGGGGGGTGACGTGATTCTCGCTGAATCGAGTCATTGTGGTCCTGCCCGAATCTCTGTAATGCAACTATGCGGTTACGCTCACTGCTCCACCCCCAATATTTTATCATCTCCCTGCCATGCCCCCCTATTGCCACGTCACTACGCCCACCTCAGAAGCCTGGCTGTCCCCTCCCAGAAGAAGGGTGATAAATGTCAGAATGTATGATACAGGTGCACCCAGCGGTAGTGGGCATAGAGGAGAAGTGTTACAGGTGGGGGGGGCCCTCATTGATCAAAGCCCCTCCCCACCTTTGGAGCCGACCCTCTGCACTGAGCATGTGGCGCGTAACATAGTATATTTTTTGGGGGGAGGGAGTGTGACCACACTTCTCAGATTTGGTCACGCCCCCTCCCGGTATCTGGGTCATTTTAGAGCTCTCTACAGCCCTTGGTGGGCAACATACAGAAGGGGGCATAATGTTCCTTGTCCTGGGTGGATTTGTCTTCAGCAATTGCAGCCGTAATTATTTGCTCGGTTACACATTTGTCATGTATGATGTTTACTTACTAATTACTGACCTGCTGACAGAAGTGCGCTATGTATGGCTTCTGATTGATCTGCAGACATGGAATACGCACAGAGAGCGCTGACATGGAATACACGCACAGAGAGCGCTGACATGGAATACACGCACAGAGAGTGCAGACATGGAATACGCACAGAGAGCGCTGACATGGAATACACGCACAGAGAGCGCTGACATGGAATACACGCACAGAGAGCGTTGACATGGAATACACGCACAGAGAGCGCGCTGACATGGAATACACGCACAGAGAGCGCTGACATGGAATACACGCACAGCGAGCGCTGACATGGAATACACGCACAGAGAGCGCTGACATGGAATACACGCACAGAGAGCGCTGACATGGAATACACGCACAGAGAGCGCAGACATGGAAAACGCACAGAGAGCGCAGACATGGAATACACGCACAGAGAGCGCTGACATGGAATACGCACAGAGAGCGCTGACATGGAATACACGCACAGAGAGCGCTGACATGGAATACACGCACAGAGAGTGCTGACATGGAATATGCACAGAGAGCACTGACAGGGAATACGCACAGAGAGCGCTGACATGGAATACACGCACAGAGAGCGCTGACATGGAATACACGCACAGAGAGCGCTGACAGGGAATACACGCACAGAGAGCGCTGACATGGAATACACGCACAGGGAGCGCTGACATGGAATACACGCTCAGAGAGCGCTGACATGGAATATACGCACAGAGAGCGCTGACATGGAATACACGCACAGAGAGCGCTGACATGGAATACACGCACAGACTGCGCTGACAGGGAATACACGCACAGACTGCGCTGACAGGGAATACACGCACAGAGAGCGCTGACACGGAATACACGCAGAGAGAGCGCTGACATGGAATACATGCACAGAGAGTGCTGACATGGAATACACGCACAGAGAGAGCTGACAGGGAAAACCCACAGACTGTACTGACAGGGAATACGCTCAGAGAGCGCTGACATAGAATACGCACAGAGAGCACTGACATGGAATACACGCACAGAGAGCGCTGACATGGAATACACGCACAGAGAGCGCTGACATGGAATACACGCACAGAGAGCGCTGACATGGAATTCACGCACAGAGAGCGCTGACATGGAATACACGCACAGATAGCGCTGACATGGAATACGCACAGAGAGCGTTGACATTGAATACGCACAGAGTGCTGACATGGAATACACGCACAGAGAGCGCTGACATGGAATGCACGCACAGAGAGCGCTGACATGGAATACACGCACAGAGAGCGCTGACAAGGAATACACGCACAGAGAGCGCTGACATGGAATACACGCACAGAGAGCGCTGACATGGAATACGCACAGAGAGCGCAGACATGGAATACGCACAGAGAGCGCTGACATGGAATACACGCACAGAGAGCGCTGACATGGAATACACGCACAGAGAGCGCTGACATGGAATACACGCACAGAGAGCGCTGACATGGAATACACGCACAGAGAGCGCAGACATGGAATACGCACAGAGAGCGCTGACATGGAATACACGCACAGAGAGCGCTGACATGGAATACACGCACAGGGAGCGCTGACATGGAATACACGCACAGAGAGCGCTGACATGGAATACACGCACAGAGAGCGCTGACATGGAATACACGCACAGAGAGCGCTGACAAGGAATACACGCACAGAGAGCGCTGACATGGAATACACGCACAGAGAGCGCTGACAAGTAAAACGCACAGAGAGCACAGACATGGAATACGCACAGAGAGCGCTGACATGGAATACACGCACAGAGAGCGCTGACATGGAATACACGCACAGAGAGCGCTGACATGGAATACACGCACAGAGAGCGCAGACATGGAATACGCACAGAGAGCGCTGACATGGAATACGCACAGAGAGCGCTGACATGGAATACGCACAGAGAGCGCTGACATGGAATACACGCACAGAGAGCGCTGACATGGAATACACGCACAGAGAGCGCTGACATGGAATACACGCACAGAGAGCGCTGACATGGAATACACGCACAGAGAGCGCTGACATGGAATACACGCACAGAGAGCGCTGACATGGAATACACGCACAGAGAGCGCAGACATGGAATACACGCACAGAGAGCGCTGACATGGAATACGCACAGAGAGCGCTGACATGGAATACACGCACAGAGAGCGCTGACATGGAATACACGCACAGAGAGCGCTGACATGGAATACACGCACAGAGAGCGCTGACAAGGAATACACGCACAGAGAGCGCTGACATGGAATACACGCACAGAGAGCGCTGACAAGTAAAACGCACAGAGAGCGCAGACATGAAATACGCACAGAGAGCGCTGACATGGAATACACGCACAGAGAGCGCTGACATGGAATACACGCACAGAGAGCGCTGACATGGAATACATGCACAGAGAGCGCTGACATGGAATACACGCGCAGAGAGCGCAGACATGGAATACGCACAGAGAGCGCTGACATGGAATACGCACAGAGAGTACTGACATGGAATACACGCACAGAGAGCGCTGACATGGAAATCACGCACAGAGAGCGCTGACATGGAATGCACGCACAGAGAGCGCTGACATGGAATACACGCACAGAGAGTGCTGACATGGAATACACGCACAGAGAGTACTGACATGGAATACACGCACAGAGAGTGCTGACATGGAATACACGCACAGAGAGTGCTGACAGGGAATACACGCACAGAGAGTGCTGACATGGAATACACGCACAGAGAGCGCTGACATGGAATACACGAACAGAGAGCGCTGACATGGAATACACGCACAGAGAGCGCTGATATGGAATACACGCACAGAGAGCACTGACATGGAATATGCTCAGAGAGTGCTGACAGGGAATACACGCACAGAGAGCGCTGACATGGAATACACGCACAGACTGCGCTGACATGGAATACACGCACAGAGAGTGCTGACATGGAATACACGCACAGAGAGTGCTGACATGGAATACGCACAGAGAGCGCTGATATGGAATACACGCACAGACTGCACTGACAGGGAATACACGCACAGACTGTGCTGACAGGGAATACACGCACAGAGAGCGCTGACAAGGAATACATGCACAGAGAGCGCTGACATGGAATACACGCACAGAGAGCGCTGACATGGCATACACGCACAGAGAGTGCTGACATGGAGTACACGCACAGACTGCGCTGACAGGGAATACACGCACAGAGAGCGCTGACATGGAATACACGCACAGAGAGCGCTGACATGGAATACACGCACAGAGAGCGCTGACATGAAATACACGCACAGAGAGCGCTGACATGGCATACACGCACAGAGAGCGCTGACATGGAATACACGCACAGAGAGCGCTGACATGGAATACACGCACAGAGAGCGCTGACATGGAATACACGCACAGAGAGCGCTGACATGGCATACACGCACAGAGAGTGCTGACATGGAATACGCACACAGACTGCGCTGACATGGAATACACGCACAGAGAGTGCAGACATGGAATACACGCACAGACTGTGCTGACAGGGAATACACGCACAGACTGTCCTGAGAGGGAATACACGCACAGAGAGCGCTGACATGGAATACACGCACAGAGAGCGCTGACATGGAATACACGCACAGACTGCGCTGACAGGGAACACACGCACAGACTGCGCTGACAGGGAATACACGCACAGAGAGCGCTGACATGGAATACACGCACAGAGAGTGCTGACATGGAATACACGCACAGAGAGTGCTGACATGGAATACACGTACAGACTGCGCTGACATGGAATACACGCACAGACTGCGCTGACATGGAATACATGCACAGACTGCGCTGACAGGGAATACACGCACAGAGAGCGCTGACATGGAATACACGCACAGAGCGTGCTGACATGGAATACACTCACAGACTGCGCTGACATGGAATACACGCACAGAGAGTGCTGACAGGGAATACACGCACAGACTGCGCTGACATGGAATACACGCACAGACTGCGCTGACATGGAATACACGCACAGAGAGCGCTGACATGGAATACATGCACAGAGAGTGCTGACATGGAATACACGCACAGACTGCGCTGACAGGGAATACCCGCACAGAGAGTGCTGACAGGGAATACACGCACAGACTGCGCTGACATGGAATACACGCACAGACTGCGCTGACATGGAATACACGCACAGAGAGCGCTGACATGGAATACACGCACAGAGAGTGCTGACAGGGAATACACGCACAGACTGCGCTGACAGGGAATACACGCACAGAGAGCGCTGACATGGAATACATGCACAGAGAGTGCTGACAGGGAATACACGCACAGACTGCGCTGACATGGAATACACGCACAGACTGCGCTGACATGGAATACTTGCACGGAGACCGCTGACATGGAATACACGCACAGAGAGAGCTGACATGGAATACACGCACAGAGAGCGCTGACATGGAATACACGCACAGACTGCGCTGACAGGGAATACACGCACAGACTGCGCTGACAGGGAATACACGCACAGACTGCGCTGACATGGAATACATGCACAGAGACCGCTGACATGGAATACACGCACAGAGAGTGCTGACATGGAATACACGCACAGAGAGCGCTGACATGGAATACACGCACAGACTGCGCTGACAGGGAATACACGCACAGACTGCGATGACAGGGAATAAACGCACAGACTGCGCTGACATGGAATACACGCACAGAGACCGCTGACATGGAATACACGCACAGAGAGTGCTGACATGGAATACACGCACAGAGAGTGCTGACATGGAATACACTCACAGACTGCACTGACAGGGAATACACGCACAGACTGCGCTGACATGGAATACACGCACAGACTGCGCTGACATGGAATACACGCACAGAGAGCGCTGACATGGAATACACGCACAGAGAGTGCTGACATGGAATACACGCACAGACTGCGCTGACAGGGAATACCCGCACAGAGAGTGCTGACAGGGAATACACGCACAGACTGCGCTGACATGGAATACACGCACAGACTGCGCTGACATGGAATACACGCACAGAGAGTGCTTACAGGGAATACACGCACAGACTGCGCTGACATGGAATACACGCACAGACTGCCTGACATGGAATACACGCACAGAGAGCGCTGACATGGAATACACGCACAGAGAGTGCTGACATGGAATACACGCACAGACTGCGCTGACAGGGAATACCCGCACAGAGAGTGCTGACAGGGAATACACGCACAGACTGCGCTGACAGGGAATACACGCACAGAGAGCGCTGACATGGAATACATGCACAGAGAGTGCTGACAGGGAATACACGCACAGACTGCGCTGACATGGAATACACGCACGGAGACCGCTGACATGGAATACATGCACAGAGAGTGCTGACATGGAATACACGCACAGAGAGCGCTGACATGGAATACACGCACAGACTGTGCTGACAGGGAATACACGCACAGACTGCGCTGACAGGGAATACACGCACAGACTGCGCTGACATGGAATACACGCACAGAGACCGCTGACATGGAATACACGCACAGAGAGTGCTGACATGGAATACACGCACAGAGAGCGCTGACATGGAATACACGCACAGACTGCGCTGACAGGGAATACACGCACAGACTGCGCTGACAGGGAATACACGCACAGACTGCGCTGACATGGAATACACGCACAGAGACCGCTGACATGGAATACACGCACAGAGAGTGCTGACATGGAATACACGCACAGACTGTACTGGAGCTCGGATACATTTCCAGGTTGTTGCATATTACCTCCATAGGGTACTGCTTCCCAGACAGTCTATGCTCAGATCCAATGCTTCCGTTTCCCCAGTGAAAATGAAAGGCCACGGCTGTGTACACAGAAGGAAGACCCCCGCCAGACACCGAGACTCCTTTTCCAATGGAGACTTCCACTGCCAAGACAAATGAATGTAGTGTTTTCTTACACTGCTCAACAGGGAAAAAGTTTTCAACGTGACAATAGGGCAAAGAATGAACATGACTGAGATACAGCCCATTTGTGATGATGTCGGCTTATTTTGTTACATACTAGGGAATGTGGCGTCCAGCGAATATATAGGTTGGTAAATCTGAGCACAAGAATCAGGGGCATCACTAGACCAAGGGTGGCCCATAGCAAATTTTTCACTAGCCCCTCAAGGGGGTGAATACTCCAGGGCCTGAGGGAGGGGGGACTTTTAGAAATACTGTGTAGCAAACGAGAGCATACTGGGCGGCACTGTGGGGCATATAGGTGGTGGGTACTTTGGGGTGTCAATTTTATTGGTGGGGGCCCCCACAACTTAGTTGCCCCAAAAAGCCTTAATCCGGAACCTGTTTGTGGTTATTTATGTTAAAAGCCAGGATGCCAGGTAAATGTGTAAACATTGCTGACAATATCGGTCATCGATATATCGGACCATCAATGTTCGGAACATTGCGACCATTGCAGCTGTAATTTCCCCAGTGGCTGCTCCTCTGAGGGACTGAAGGGTGGTACATTTATATTTCCCCAATGGGTGCTCCTCTCTGCACCTTGTGGGTGGGGGGTCCTGCCGTGCTGACCTATCAGCAGTGACTGGGGGAGGGTGCAGGTATACAAAGGGGCCGGGAAGGACCGTCTGCTATTGGCAGCTACAGGAAGATTATCTACCAGACTCCGCCTACTGTGCGTTACTGACCGGTCCCATCATTTCTGGCTATGTCAGTACATGCACTGCCTGGTGTGGTCCCAAATGATGGGACCAGGAGAGAGGTGAAAGGTGTTGTGCATGGCGTCCTGGGTAATAGATGAGCTGGACACTACGCTGAGATTGTGATTCAACTTCTACAAAAGTGACATCAATTATGCTGCAGCAGGTCCCCCAAAATCCCCATTCTCACCCCTCACCTGGACGTCTCCCCTGACACATGCGGAGCATTCAGTGACCAGAGTGTACGTTTCCCCTGACACCCGTGGCACAGTGAGTAAGGAGCGCGGTGAGTGAGTGGACGTCTCCCCTGACAGCTGTGGCACAGTGAGTGATGAGCACGGTGAGTGAGTGGATGTCTCCCCTGACAGCTGTGACACAGTGAGTGATGAGCACGGTGAGTGAGTGGACGTCTCCCCTGACAGCTGTGGCAGAGTGAGTAAGGAGCGCGGTGAGTGAGTGGATGTCTCCCCTGACAGCTGTGACACAGTGAGTGATGAGCACGGTGAGTGAGTGGACGTCTCCCCTGACAGCTGTGGCACAGTGAGTGATGAGCACGGTGAGTGTGTGGACGTCTCCCCTGACAGCTGTGGCACAGTGAGTGATGAGCGTGGTGAGTGAGTGGACGTCTCCCCTGACAGCTGTGGCACAGTGAGTGATGAGCAGGGTGAGTGAGTGGACGTCTCTCCTGACAGCTGTGGCACAGTGAGTGATGAGCACATTGAGTGATGAGCACAGTGAGTGAGTGGACGTCTCCCCTGACAGCTGTGGCACAGTGAGTGATGAGCACGGTGAGTGAGTGGACGTCTCTCCTGACAGCTGTGGCACAGTGAGTGATGAGCACGGTGAGTGAGTGGACATCTCCCCTGACAGCTGTGGCACAGTGAGTGATGAGCACAGTGAGTGATGAGCACGGTGAGTGAGTGGACGTCTCCCCTGACAGCTGTGGCACAGTGAGTGATGAGCACGGTGAGTGAGTGGACGTCTCCCCTGACAGGTGTGGCACAGTGAGTGATGAGCACGGTGAGTGAGTGGACGTCTCCCCTGACAGCTGTGGCACAGTGAGTGATGAGCACGGTGAGTGAGTGGACGTCTCTCCTGACAGCAGTGGCACAGTGAGTGATGAGCACAGTGAGTGATGAGCACGGTGAGTGAGTGGACGTCTCCCCTGACAGCTGTGGCACAGTGAGAGATGAGCACAGTGAGTGAGTGGACGTCTGCCCTGACAGCTGTGGCACAGTGAGTGATGAGCACGGTGAGTGAGTGGACGTCTCCCCTGACAGCTGTGGCACAGTGAGTAAGGAGCACGGTGAGTGAGTGGACGTCTCCCCTGACAGCTGTGGCACAGTGAGTGATGAGCACGGTGAGTGAGTGGACGTCTCCCCTGACAGCTGTGGCACAGTGAGTGATGAGCACGGTGAGTGAGTGCATGTCTCCCCTGACAGCTGTGGCACAGTGAGTGATGAGCACGGTGAGTGAGTGGACGTCTCCCCTGACAGCTGTGGCACAGTGAGTGATGAGCACGGTGAGTGAGTGGACGTCTCCCCTGACAGCTGTGGCACAGTGAGTGATGAGCACGGTGAGTGAGTGCATGTCTCCCCTGACAGCTGTGGCACAGTGAGTGATGAGCACGGTGAGTGAGTGGCTGTCTCCCCTGACAGCTGTGGCACAGTGAGTGATGAGCACGATGAGTGAGTGGATGTCTCCCCTGACAGCTGTGGCACAGTGAGTGATGAGCACGGTGAGTGAGTGGACGTCTCCCCTGACAGCTGTGGCACAGTGAGTGATGAGCATGGTGAGTTAGTGGATGTCTCCCCTGACAGCTGTGGCACAGTGATTAAGGAGCATGGTGAGTGAGTGGATGTCTCCCCTGATAGCTGTGACACTGTGAGTGATGAGCGTGGTGAGTGGATGTCTCCCCTGACAGGTGTGGCACAGTGAGTGATGAGCATGGTGAGTGAGTGGACGTCTCCCCTGACACCCGTGGCACAGTGAGTGATGAGCACGGTGAGTGAGTGGACATCTCCCCTGACAGGTGTGGCACAGTGAGTGATGAGCACAGTGAGTGAGTGGATGTCTCCCCTGACAGCTGTAGCACAGTGAGTGATGAGCGCGGTGAGTGAGTGGACGTCTACCCTGACAGCTGTGGCACAGTGAGTGATGAGCGCGGTGAGTGAGTGGATGTCTCCCCTGACAGCTGTGGCACAGTGAGTGATGAGCGCGGTGAGTGAGTGGACGTCTACCCTGACAGCTGTGGCACAGTGAGTGATGAGCACGGTGAGTGAGTGGATGTCTCCCCTGACAGCTGTGGCACAGTGAGTAAGGAGCACGGTGAGTGAGTGGATGTCTCCTCTGACAGGTGTGGCACAGTGAGTGATGAGCATGGTGAGTGAGTGGACGTCTCCCCTGACAGCTGTGGCACAGTGAGTGATGAGCATGGTGAGTGAGTGGATGTCTCCCCTGACAGCTGTGGCACAGTGATTATGGAGCATGGTGAGTGAGTGGATGTCTCCCCTGACAGCTGTGACACAGTGAGTGATGAGCGTGGTGAGTGGATGTCTCCCCTGACAGGTCTGGCACAGTGAGTGATGAGCACGGTGAGTGAGTGGACGTCTCCCCTGACAGGTGTGGCACAGTGAGTGATGAGCACAGTGAGTGAGTGGATGTCTCCCCTGACAGCTGTAGCACAGTGAGTGATGAGCACGGTGAGTGAGTGGACGTCTCCCCTGACAGGTTTGGCACAGTGAGTGATGAGCATGGTGAGAGAGTGGACGTATCCCCTGACAGCTGTAGCACAGTGAGTGATGAGCACGGTGAGTGAGTGGACGTCTCCCCTGACTGCTGTGGCACAGTGAGTGATGAGCACGGTGAGTGAGTGGACGTCTCCCCTGACAGCTGTGGCACAGTGAGGGATGAGCACGGTGAGTGAGTGGATGTCTCCTCTGACAGGTGTGGCACAGTGAGTGATGAGCACGGTGAGTGAGTGGATGTCTCCCCTGACAGCTGTGGCACAGTGAGTGATGAGCACGGTGAGTGAGTGGAGGTCTCCCCTGACAGCTGTGGCACAGTGAGTGATGAGCACGGTGAGTGAGTGGATGTCTCCCCTGACAGCTGTGGCACAGTGAGTAAGGAGCACGGTGAGTGAGTGGATGTCTCCTCTGACAGGTGTGGCACAGTGAGTGGTGAGCACGGTGAGTGAGTGGATGTCTCCCCTGACAGCTGTGGCACAGTGAGTGATGAGCACGGTGAGTGAGTGGAGGTCTCCCCTGACAGCTGTGGCACAGTGAGTGATGAGCACGGTGAGTGAGTGGATGTCTCCCCTGACAGCTGTGGCACAGTGAGTAAGGAGCACGGTGAGTGAGTGGATGTCTCCTCTGACAGCTGTGGCACAGTGAGTGATGAGCACGGTGAGTGAGTGGACGTCTCCCCTGACAGCTGTGGCACAGTGAGTGATGAGCACGGTGAGTGAGTGGATGTCTCCCCTGACAGCTGTGGCACAGTGAGTAAGGAGCACGGTGAGTGAGTGGATGTCTCCTCTGACAGGTGTGGCACAGTGAGTGGTGAGCACGGTGAGTGAGTGGACGTCTCCCCTGACAGGTGTGGCACAGTGAGTGATGAGCACGGTGAGTGAGTGGACGTCTCCCCTGACAGCTGTGGCACAGTGAGTGATGAGCACGGTGAGTGAGTGGATGTCTCCCCTGACAGCTGTGGCAAAGTGAGTGATGAGCATGGTGAGTGAGTGGATGTCTCCCCTGACAGCTGTGGCACAGTGAGTGAAGAGCGTGGTGAGTGAGTGGACGTCTCCCCTGACAGGTTTGGCACAGTGATTAAGGAGCATGGTGAGTGAGTGGATGTCTCCCCTGACAGCTGTGACACAGTGAGTGATGAGCGTGGTGAGTGAGTGGATGTCTCCCCTGACAGGTCTGGCACAGTGAGTGATGAGCATGGTGAGTGAGTGGACGTCTCCCCTGACAGCTGTGGCACAGTGAGTAAGGAGCACGGTGAGTGAGTGGATTTCTCCTCTGACAGGTGTGGCACAGTGAGTGGTGAGCACGGTGAGTGAGTGGACGTCTCCCCTGACAGGTGTGGCACAGTGAGTGATGAGCACGGTGAGTGAGTGGACGTCTCCCCTGACAGCTGTGGCACAGTGAGTGATGAGCACGGTGAGTGAGTGGATGTCTCCTCTGACAGGTGTGGCACAGTGAGTGATGACCACGGTGAGTGAGTGGATGTCTCCCCTGACAGCTGTGGCACAGTGAGTGATGAGCACGGTGAGTGAGTGGAGGTCACCCCTGACAGCTGTGGCACAGTGAGTGATGAGCACGGTGAGTGAGTGGACATCTCCCCTGACAGCTGTGGCACAGTGAGTGATGAGCACGGTGAGTGAGTGGACGTCTCCCCTGACAGCTGTGGCACAGTGAGTGATGAGCGCGGTGAGTGAGTGGATGTCTCCCCTGACAGCTGTGGCACAGTGAGTGATGAGCGCGGTGAGTGAGTGGACGTCTACCCTGACAGCTGTGGCACAGTGAGTGATGAGCACGGTGAGTGAGTGGATGTCTCCCCTGACAGCTGTGGCACAGTGAGTAAGGAGCACGGTGAGTGAGTGGATGTCTCCTCTGACAGGTGTGGCACAGTGAGTGATGAGCATGGTGAGTGAGTGGACGTCTCCCCTGACAGCTGTGGCACAGTGAGTGATGAGCACGGTGAGTGAGTGGATGTCTCCCCTGACAGCTGTGGGACAGTGAGTAAGGATCACGGTGAGTGAGTGGAGGTCTCCCCTGACAGCTGTGGCACAGTTACTGATGAGCACGGTGAGTGAGTGGATGTCTCCCCTGACAGCTGTGGCACAGTGAGTGATGAGCGCGGTGAGTGAGTGGATGTCTCCCCTGACAGCTGTGGCACAGTGAGTGATGAGCGCGGTGAGTGAGTGGAGGTCTCCCCTGACAGCTGTGGCACAGTGAGTGATGAGCGCGGTGAGTGAGTGGATGTCTCCCCTGACAGCTGTGGCACAGTGAGTGATGAGCGTGGTGAGTGAGTGGACGTCTCCCCTGACAGCTGTGGCACAGTGAGTAAGGATCACGGTGAGTGAGTGGAGGTCTCCCCTGACAGCTGTGGCACAGTGAGTGATGAGCGCGGTGAGTGAGTGGACGTCTCCCCTGACAGCTGTGGCACAGTGAGTAAGGAGCATGGTGAGTGAGTGGACGTCTCCCCTGACAGCTGTGGCACAGTGAGTGATGAGCGCGGTGAGTGAGTGGATGTCTCCCCTGACAGCAGTGGCACAGTGAGTGATGAGCACGGTGAGTGAGTGGATGTCTCCTCTTACAGCTGTGGCACAGTGAGTAAGGAGCATGGTGAGTGAGTGGACGTCTCCCCTGACAGCTGTGGCAAAGTGAGTGATGAGCGCAGTGAGTGAGTGGACGTCTCCCCTGACAGCAGTTGCACAGTGAGTGATGAGCACGGTGAGTGAGTGGACGTCTCCCCTGACAGCTGTGACACAGTGAGTGATGAGCATGGTGAGTGAGTGGACATCTCCCCTGACAGCTGTGGCACAGTTAGTAAGGAGCATGGTTAGTGAGTGGACGTCTCCCCTGACAGCTGTGGCACAGTGAGTGATGAGCGCAGTGAGTGTGTGGACGTCTCCCCTGACAGCTGTGGCACAGTGAGTGATGAGCACGGTGAGTGAGTGGATGTCTCCCCTGACAGCTGTGGCACAGTGAGTAAGGAGCATGGTGAGTGAGTGGACGTCTCCCCTGACAGCTGTGGCACAGTGCGTGATGAGCACGGTGAGTGAGTGGACGTCTCCCCTGACAGCTGTGGCACAGTGAGTGATGAGCACGGTGAGTGAGTGGATGTCTCCCCTGACAGCTGTGGCACAGTGATTAAGGAGCATGTTGAGTGAGTGGATGTCTCCCCTGACAGGTGTGGCACAGTGAGTGATGAGCACGGTGAGTGAGTGGACGTCTCCCCTGACAGCTGTGGCACAGTGAGTGATGAGCATGGTGAGTGAGTGGATGTCTCCCCTGACAGCTGTGGCACAGTGAGTAAGGAGCATGGTGAGTGAGTGGACGTCTCCCCTGACAGCTGTGGCACAGTGAGTAAGGAGCATGGTGAGTGAGTGGACATCTCCCCTGACAGCTGTGGCACAGTGAGTGATGAGCACGGTGAGTGAGTGGATGTCTCCCCTGACAGGTGTGGCACAGTGAGTGATGAGCACGGTGAGTGAGTGGACGTCTCCCCTGACAGCTGTGGCACAGTGAGTGATGAGCACGGTGAGTGAGTGGACGTCTCCCCTGACAGGTGTGGCACAGTGAGTGATGAGCACGGTGAGTGAGTGGACGTCTCCCCTGACAGCTGTTGCACAGTGAGTAAGGAGCGCGGTGAGTAATGCCACTAGGACATGTCACTAATGGAAGGAAGACATCAGGGCAGGCGGAACGCGTCTTAGCTCGCTGTGTAGTGACAGGATATCGCAGAAGAGGAGCACAAACCACAAGCAAATAAAAAAAAAAAGCTCTCACTCACAGCGGTATCCATATAGAATATCGGCAATGTAATGGTTGACAGTCAAAAGGTCGACATCAGATGGTCGACATACAACAGGGACAAAAGGTTTACAGAGCAGAAGGAAAACAGGGTTAAAAGGTCAACAATTTCAAATGGTCAACGCATAAATTGTCAACACTTTTTATTTCAACATTTTTACGGTTCGGGTTAGAGGTTAGGCTTACGGTTTGGGTTACATTTCGGGTTAGAGGTTAGGGTTTGGGTTAGGGTTTGGGTTAGGGTTTGGGTTAGGGTTTGGGTTAGGGTTTGGGTTAGGGTTAGAGGTTAGGGTTACGGGGTTATGGTTTGGGTTACGGTTCGGGTTAGAGGTTAGGGTTTGGGTTAGGGTTTGGGTTAGGGTTTGGGTTAGGGTTAGAGGTTAGGGTTAAGGGGTTACGGTTTGGGTTACGGTTCGGGTTAGAGGTTAGGGTTTCGGTTATGGTTAGGGTTCGGGTTAGGGTTCGGGTTACGGTTTGGGTTAGGCACTTTGGGGAGGGTTGAATTACAATAAAAAAAAAAAAAAACACATATTGACAGTTTTAATGTCAACCATTTGAACCTGTCAACCTTTTAACACTGTCGACCTTCTGCACAGTCAACCTTTTGTACCTGTTGATCATTTGTCCCTGTCGACTATCAGGTGACGATGTATTGACTGTCTACCTTTACATTGCTGATACCACACCCACTATTGTTTGTGTCCTTATCTGTGATTGAATCGAAACAACGGTTATTTATGTTGTATGTAGAAAATATCTGATTATATTAAAATTGCTTTTCACTATGACTATATTTACTGAGGTACATATAGCGCAGGTAACGTAGCATAAAAACCAGCGCTAACACAAACATTCCAAAGTCATATTCATTTTTCTTGACCTCAAATGAGTAAATTATGAATATTCTTCAAAGGGAAACACATTAAAAGTATTTAATGTTGTACAGTGTTATTTTATGTCAGTGTTATAATGATCCTTCTCATAACTATTTATGTACACGGAGGAGTATCAGCAGTATGGTGTGCCTCATATATACACTGTGTGCTCATTATATGTACTGTATACAGGTGTGCCTCATATATACACCGTGTGCTCATTATATGTACTGTATACAGGTGTGCCTCATATATACACCGTGTGCTCATTATATGTACTGTATACAGGTGTGCCTCATATATACACCGTGTGCTCATTATATGTACTGTATACAGGTGTGCCTCATATATACACCGTGTGCTCATTATATGTACTGTATACAGGTGTGCCTCATATATACACCGTGTGCTCATTATATGTACTGTATACAGGTGTGTCTCATATATACACCGTGTGCTCATTATATGTACTGTATACAGGTGTGCCTCATATATACACCGTGTGCTCATTTTATGTACTGTATACAGGTGTGCCTCATATATACACCGTGTGCTCATTCTATGTACTGTATACAGGTGTGCCTCATATATACACCGTGTGCTCATTCTATGTACTGTATACAGGTGTGCCTCATATATACACCGTGTGCTCATTATATGTACTGTATACAGGTGTGCCTCATATATACACCGTGTGCTCATTATATGTACTGTATACAGGTGTGCCTCATATATACACCGTGTGCTCATTATATGTACTGTATACAGGTGTGTCTCATATATACACCGTGTGCTCATTATATGTACTGTATACAGGTGTGCCTCATATATACACCGTGTGCTCATTATATGTACTGTATACAGGTGTGCCTCATATATACACCGTGTGCTCATTATATGTACTGTATACAGGTGTGCCTCATATATACACCGTGTGCTCATTATATGTACTGTATACAGGTGTGTCTCATATATACACCGTGTGCTCATTATATGTACTGTATACAGGTGTGCCTCATATATACACCGTGTGCTCATTATATGTACTGTATACAGGTGTGCATCATATATACACCGTGTGCTCATTATATGTACTGTATACAGGTGTGCCTCATATATACACCGTGTGCTCATTATATGTACTGTATACAGGTGTGCCTCATATTCACCGTGTGCTCATTATATGTACTGTATACAGGTGTGCCTCATATATACACCGTGTGCTCATTATATGTACTGTATACAGGTGTGCCTCATATATACACCGTGTGCTCATTATATGTACTGTATACAGGTGTGCCTCATATATACACCGTGTGCTCATTATATGTACTGTATACAGGTGTGCCTCATATATACACCGTGTGCTCATTATATGTACTGTATACAGGTGTGCCTCATATATACACCGTGTGCTCATTATATGTACTGTATACAGGTGTGTCTCATATATACACCGTGTGCTCATTATATGTACTGTATACAGGTGTGCCTCATATATACACCGTGTGCTCATTATATGTACTGTATACAGGTGTGCCTCATATATACACCGTGTGCTCATTATATGTACTGTATACAGGTGTGCCTCATATATACACCGTGTGCTCATTATATGTACTGTATACAGGTGTGCCTCATATATACACCGTGAGCTCATTATATGTACTGTATACAGGTGTGCCTCATATATACACCGTGTGCTCATTATATGTACTGTATACAGGTGTGCCTCATATATACACCGTGAGCTCATTATATGTACTGTATACAGGTGTGCCTCATATATACACCGTGTGCTCATTATATGTACTGTATACAGGTGTGTCTCATATATATACACCGTGTGCTCATTATATGTACTGTATACAGGTGTGTCTCATATATACACCGTGTGCTCATTATATGTACTATATACAGGTGTGTCTCATATATACACCGTGTGCTCATTATATGTACTGTATACAGGTGTGTCTCATATATTCACCGTGTGCTCATTATATGTACTGTATACAGGTGTGTCTCATATATATACACCGTGTGATCATTATATGTACTGTATACAGGTGTGTCTCATATATATACACCATGTGCTCATTATAAGTACTGTATACAGGTGTGTCTCATATATATACACCATGTGCTCATTATATGTACTGTATACAGGTGTGTCTCATATATATACACCATGTGCTCATTATAAGTACTGTATACAGGTGTGTCTCATATATACACACCGTGTGCTCATTATGGACCTCATTCAGAGCAGCACGCTAGATGCGATCGCTTGCATCCAGCGTATGCAAATTTGTCAAAGTGACGCCAAGGGAAGCGATCGCTCGCCGAGGCATAAGCACACCCACTTTGGCTGTGCGAGCGATCGCTCTGTATATGCAGACACCCATTAGCGTATGTAGAGATGCCCACTAGCGCACGTCATCTCCAGGAAGTGTATTAAAACATTGGTACATCGAGCACCATCGGTAGCGATTGCAGCGCTTGTGGTTGCCTTACCCTGCCGCAAGCACTGCGAAGACTTCAGTTAAAAAAAAAACAAGCATGTGACGTGTACTATGACACTGCCTGTTAATTATGCACGCCTTAAAAACGGCTTTGAAACACCCAGGCACGCCTGCGTTTGCACCTCCACTCCGCCGTTATTAGTGTAATGCCCCTGTTACCACCCACAAACGGCCTCTCCTGTCACTCATTGCACTGGGCTGTCTTTGCTGGGTGAGCGAGCGTGCTGCGATCGTACAGAGTAGCTCATGCACGTGCAAAACGAAGCGTGCCCATGCGCGTTCGCAAACCATCGGGCCGCTTTCGAGCGAACGGGTCTGAATTAGCTCCTATATGTTTGGTATACAGGTGAGGGGATCAGCTCATTATATATATATATATATATATATATATATGTGTGTGTGTGTGTGTGTGTGTGTATATATATATTTCTCCAATTTTAGTGATACTATTTGGAACAAATGCAAATAGGAATATTTATAACGTTAGATTTGTAGTTCTAACGATATTTTATGATGTATAATTCAGGTCTTATTGATGCACTTGTAAAATATTGAAACAATTTAATAATAATAATAATAATAATAATAATAATAATAATTACCTGTGTGTCCTGTGTTACTGATGGTCAGTGTGGTGATAATGTAGCTGTAGTTAGTAATAATTACCTGTGTGTCCTGTGTTACTGACGGTCAGTGTGGTGATAATGTAGCTGTAGTTAGTAATAATTACCTGTGTGTCCTGTGTTACTGACGGTCAGTGTGGTGATAATGTTGCTGTAGTTAGTAATAATTACCTGTGTGTCCTGTGTTACTGATGGTCAGTGTGGTGATAATGTAGCTGTAGTTAGTAATAATTACCTGTGTGTCCTGTGTTACTGACGGTCAGTGTGGTGATAATGTTGCTGTAGTTAGTAATAATTACCTGTGTGTCCTGTGTTACTGACGGTCAGTGTGGTGATAATGTTGCTGTAGTTAGTAATTACCTGTGTGTCCTGTGTTACTGACGGTCAGTGTGGTGATATTGTTGCTGTAGTTAGTAATAATTACCTGTGTGTCCTGTGTTACTGACGGTCAGTGTGGTGATAATGTAGCTGTAGTTAGTAATAATTACCTGTGTGTCCTGTGTTACTGACGGTCAGTGTGGTGATAATGTTGCTGTAGTTAGTAATAATTACCTGTATGTCCTGTGTTACTGACGGTCAGTGTGGTGATATTGTTGCTGTAGTTAGTAATAATAACCTGTGTGTCCTGTGTTACTGATGGTCAGTGTGGTGATATTGTTGCTGTAGTTAGTAATAATTACCTGTGTGTCCTGTGTTACTGACGGTCAGTGTGGTGATAATGTTGCTGTAGTTATTAATTACCTGTATGTCCTGTGTTACTGACGGTCAGTGTGGTGATATTGTTGCTGTAGTTAGTAATAATTACCTGTGTGTCCTGTGTTACTGACGGTCAGTGTGGTGATAATGTAGCTGTAGTTAGTAATAATTACCTGTGTGTCCTGTGTTACTGACGGTCAGTGTGGTGATAATGTTGCTGTAGTTAGTAATAATTACCTGTGTTACTGACGGTCAGTGTGGTGATAATGTTGCTGTAGTTAGTAATAATTACCTGTGTGTCCTGTGTTACTGACGGTCAGTGTGGTGATAATGTTGCTGTAGTTAGTAATAATTACCTGTGTGTCCTGTGTTACTGACGGTCAGTGTGGTGATATTGTTGCTGTAGTTAGTAATTACCTATATGTCCTGTGTTACTGACGGTCAGTGTGGTGATAATGTAGCTGTAGTTAGTAATAATTACCTGTGTGTCCTGTGTTACTGATGGTCAGTGTGGTGATAATGTTGCTGTAGTTAGTAATAATTACCTGTGTGTCCTGTGTTACTGACGGTCAGTGTGGTGATAATGTAGCTGTAGTTAGTAATAATTACCTGTGTGTCCTGTGTTACTGACGGTCAGTGTGGTGATAATGTTGCTGTAGTTAGTAATAATTACCTGTATGTCCTGTGTTACTGACGGTCAGTGTGGTGATAATGTTGCTGTAGTTAGTAATAATTACCTGTGTGTCCTGTGTTACTGACGGTCAGTGTGGTGATATTGTTGCTGTAGTTAGTAATAATTACCTGTATGTCCTGTGTTACTGACGGTCAGTGTGGTGATATTATTGCTGTAGTTAGTAATAATTACCTGTGTGTCCTGTGTTACTGACGGTCAGTGTGGTGATAATGTTGCTGTAGTTAGTAATAATTATCTGTGTGTCCTGTGTTACTGACGGTCAGTGTGGTGATAATGTAGCTGTAGTTAGTAATAATTATCTGTGTGTCCTGTGTTACTGACGGTCAGTGTGGTGATAATGTTGCTGTAGTTAGTAATAATTACCTGTGTGTCCTGTGTTACTGACGGTCAGTGTGGTGATAATGTTGCTGTAGTTAGTAATAATTACCTGTGTGTCCTGTGTTACTGACGGTCAGTGTGGTGATAATGTTGCTGTAGTTAGTAATAATTATCTGTGTGTCCTGTGTTACTGACGGTCAGTGTGGTGATAATGTAGCTGTAGTTAGTAATAATTATCTGTGTGTCCTGTGTTACTGACGGTCAGTGTGGTGATAATGTTGCTGTAGTTAGTAATAATTACCTGTGTGTCCTGTGTTACTGACGGTCAGTGTGGTGATAATGTTGCTGTAGTTAGTAATAATTACCTGTGTGTCCTGTGTTACTGACGGTCAGTGTGGTGATATTGTTGCTGTAGTTAGTAATAATTACCTGTGTGTCCTGTGTTACTGACGGTCAGTGTGGTGATAATGTTGCTGTAGTTAGTAATAATTACCTGTGTGTCCTGTGTTACTGACGGTCAGTGTGGTGATAATGTTGCTGTAGTTAGTAATAATTACCTGTGTGTCCTGTGTTACTGACGGTCAGTGTGGTGATAATGTAGCTGTAGTTAGTAATAATTACCTGTGTGTCCTGTGTTACTGATGGTCAGTGTGGTGATAATGTAGCTGTAGTTAGTAATAATTACCTGTGTGTCCTGTGTTACTGATGGTCAGTGTGGTGATAATGTTGCTGTAGTTAGTAATAATAACCTGTGTGTCCTGTGTTACTGACGGTCAGTGTGGTGATATTGTTGCTGTAGTTAGTAATAATTACCTGTGTGTCCTGTGTTACTGACGGTCAGTGTGGTGATATTGTTGCTGTAGTTAGTAATTACCTGTATGTCCTGTGTTACTGACGGTCAGTGTGGTGATATTATTGCTGTAGTTAGTAATAATTACCTGTGTGTCCTGTGTTACTGACGGTCAGTGTGGTGATAATGTTGCTGTAGTTAGTAATAATTACCTGTGTGTCCTGTGTTACTGACGGTCAGTGTGGTGATATTGTTGCTGTAGTTAGTAATAATTACCTGTGTGTCCTGTGTTACTGACGGTCAGTGTGGTGATATTGTTGCTGTAGTTAGTAATAATTACCTGTGTGTCCTGTGTTACTGACGGTCAGTGTGGTGATATTATTGCTGTAGTTAGTAATAATTACCTGTGTGTCCTGTGTTACTGACGGTCAGTGTGGTTATATTGTTGCTGTAGTTAGTAATAATTACCTGTGTGTCCTGTGTTACTGACGGTCAGTGTGGTGATAATGTTGCTGTAGTTAGTAATAATTATCTGTGTGTCCTGTGTTACTGATGGTCAGTGTGGTGATAATGTTGCTGTAGTTAGTAATAATTACCTGTGTGTCCTGTGTTACTGACGGTCAGTGTGGTGATATTATTGCTGTAGTTAGTAATAATTACCTGTGTGTCCTGTGTTACTGACGGTCAGTGTGGTGATGATGTTACTGTAGTTAGTAATAATTACCTGTGTTACTGACGGTCAGTGTGGTGATAATGTTGCTGTAGTTAGTAATAATTACCTGTATGTCCTGTGTTACTGACGGTCAGTGTGGTGATATTGTTGCTGTAGTTAGTAATAATAACCTGTGTGTCCTGTGTTACTGATGGTCAGTGTGGTGATAATGTAGCTGTAGTTAGTAATAATTACCTGTGTGTCCTGTGTTACTGACGGTCAGTGTGGTGATAATGTTGCTGTAGTTATTAATTACCTGTATGTCCTGTGTTACTGACGGTCAGTGTGGTGATATTGTTGCTGTAGTTAGTAATAATTACCTGTGTGTCCTGTGTTACTGATGGTCAGTGTGGTGATAATGTTGCTGTAGTTAGTAATAATTACCTGTGTGTCCTGTGTTACTGATGGTCAGTGTGGTGATAATGTTGCTGTAGTTAGTAATAATTACCTGTATGTCCTGTGTTACTGACGGTCAGTGTGGTGATAATGTAGCTGTAGTTAGTAATAATTACCTGTGTGTCCTGTGTTACTGACGGTCAGTGTGGTGATAATGTTGCTGTAGTTAGTAATAATTACCTGTGTTACTGACGGTCAGTGTGGTGATAATGTTGCTGTAGTTAGTAATAATTACCTGTGTGTCCTGTGTTACTGACGGTCAGTGTGGTGATAATGTTGCTGTAGTTAGTAATTACCTGTGTGTCCTGTGTTACTGACGGTCAGTGTGGTGATAATGTTGCTGTAGTTAGTAATAATTACCTGTGTGTCCTGTGTTACTGACGGTCAGTGTGGTGATAATGTTGCTGTAGTTAGTAATAATTACCTGTGTGTCCTGTGTTACTGACGGTCAGTGTGGTGATATTGTTGCTGTAGTTAGTAATTACCTATATGTCCTGTGTTACTGACGGTCAGTGTGGTGATAATGTTGCTGTAGTTAGTAATAATTACCTGTGTTACTGATGGTCAGTGTGGTGATAATGTTGCTGTAGTTAGTAATAATTACCTGTGTGTCCTGTGTTACTGACGGTCAGTGTGGTGATAATGTAGCTGTAGTTAGTAATAATTACCTGTGTGTCCTGTGTTACTGACGGTCAGTGTGGTGATAATGTTGCTGTAGTTAGTAATAATTACCTGTATGTCCTGTGTTACTGACGGTCAGTGTGGTGATATTATTGCTGTAGTTAGTAATAATTACCTGTGTGTCCTGTGTTACTGACGGTCAGTGTGGTGATAATGTTGCTGTAGTTAGTAATAATTATCTGTGTGTCCTGTGTTACTGACGGTCAGTGTGGTGATAATGTTACTGTAGTTAGTAATAATTACCTGTGTGTCCTGTGTTACTGACGGTCAGTGTGGTGATAATGTAGCTGTAGTTAGTAATAATTACCTGTGTGTCCTGTGTTACTGACGGTCAGTGTGGTGATAATGTTGCTGTAGTTAGTAATAATTACCTGTGTGTCATGTGTTACTGACGGTCAGTGTGGTGATAATGTTGCTGTAGTTAGTAATAATTACCTGTGTGTCCTGTGTTACTGACGGTCAGTGTGGTGATAATGTTGCTGTAGTTAGTAATAATTACCTGTGTGTCATGTGTTACTGACGGTCAGTGTGGTGATATTATTGCTGTAGTTAGTAATTACCTGTATGTCCTGTGTTACTGACGGTCAGTGTGGTGATAATGTTGCTGTAGTTAGTAATAATTACCTGTGTGTCCTGTGTTACTGACGGTCAGTGTGGTGATAATGTTGCTGTAGTTAGTAATAATTACCTGTGTGTCCTGTGTTACTGACGGTCAGTGTGGTGATAATGTTGCTGTAGTTAGTAATAATTACCTGTGTGTCCTGTGTTACTGACGGTCAGTGTGGTGATAATGTAGCTGTAGTTAGTAATAATTACCTGTGTGTCCTGTGTTACTGATGGTCAGTGTGGTGATAATGTAGCTGTAGTTAGTAATAATTACCTGTGTGTCCTGTGTTACTGACGGTCAGTGTGGTGATATTGTTGCTGTAGTTAGTAATTACCTGTATGTCCTGTGTTACTGACGGTCAGTGTGGTGATAATGTTGCTGTAGTTAGTAATAATTACCTGTGTGTCCTGTGTTACTGACGGTCAGTGTGGTGATATTATTGCTGTAGTTAGTAATAATTACCTGTGTGTCCTGTGTTACTGACGGTCAGTGTGGTGATAATGTTGCTGTAGTTAGTAATAATTACCTGTGTGTCCTGTGTTACTGACGGTCAGTGTGGTGATATTGTTGCTGTAGTTAGTAATAATTACCTGTGTGTCCTGTGTTACTGACGGTCAGTGTGGTGATATTGTTGCTGTAGTTAGTAATAATTACCTGTGTGTCCTGTGTTACTGACGGTCAGTGTGGTGATATTGTTGCTGTAGTTAGTAATTACCTGTATGTCCTGTGTTACTGACGGTCAGTGTGGTGATAATGTTGCTGTAGTTAGTAATAATTACCTGTGTGTCCTGTGTTACTGACGGTCAGTGTGGTGATAATGTAGCTGTAGTTAGTAATAATTACCTGTGTGTCCTGTGTTACTGACGGTCAGTGTGGTGATATTGTTGCTGTAGTTAGTAATAATTACCTGTGTTACTGACGGTCAGTGTGGTGATAGTGTAGCTGTAGTTAGTAATAATTACCTGTGTGTCCTGTGTTACTGACGGTCAGTGTGGTGATAATGTTGCTGTAGTTAGTAATTATTACCTGTGTGTCCTGTGTTACTGACGGTCAGTGTGGTGATAATGTTGCTGTAGTTAGTAATAATGACCTGTGTGTCCTGTGTTACTGACGGTCTGTGTGGTGATGATGTTGCTGTAGTTAGTAATAATTACCTGTATGTCCTGTGTTACTGACGGTCAGTGTGGTGATAATGTTGCTGTAGTTAGTAATAATTACCTGTGTGTCCTGTGTTACTGACGGTCAGTGTGGTGATAATGTTGCTGTAGTTAGTAATAATTACCTGTGTGTCCTGTGTTACTGACGGTCAGTGTGGTGATAATGTAGCTGTAGTTAGTAATAATTACCTGTATGTCCTGTGTTACTGACGGTCAGTGTGGTGATAATGTTGCTGTAGTTAGTAATTACCTGTATGTCCTGTGTTACTGACGGTCAGTGTGGTGATAATGTTGCTGTAGTTAGTAATAATTACCTGTATGTCCTGTGTTACTGACGGTCAGTGTGGTGATATTATTGCTGTAGTTAGTAATAATTATCTGTGTGTCCTGTGTTACTGACGGTCAGTGTGGTGATAATGTTGCTGTAGTTAGTAATTACCTGTGTGTCCTGTGTTACTGACGGTCAGTGTGGTGATATTGTTGCTGTAGTTAGTAATAATTACCTGTATGTCCTGTGTTACTGACGGTCAGTGTGGTGATAATGTTGCTGTAGTTAGTAATAATAACCTGTGTGTCCTGTGTTACTGACGGTCAGTGTGGTGATAATGTTGCTGTAGTTAGTAATAATTACCTGTGTGTCCTGTGTTACTGACGGTCAGTGTGGTGATAATGTTGCTGTAGTTAGTAATAATTACCTGTGTGTCCTGTGTTACTGACGGTCAGTGTGGTGATAATGTTGCTGTAGTTAGTAATAATTACCTGTGTGTCCTGTGTTACTGACGGTCAGTGTGGTGATAATGTTGCTGTAGTTAGTAATAATTACCTGTGTGTCCTGTGTTACTGACGGTCAGTGTGGTGATAATGTTGCTGTAGTTAGTTATAATTACCTGTGTGTCCTGTGTTACTGACGGTCAGTGTGGTGATATTATTGCTGTAGTTAGTAATAATTACCTGTGTGTCCTGTGTTACTGACGGTCAGTGTGGTGATAATGTTGCTGTAGTTAGTAATAATTACCTGTGTGTCCTGTGTTACTGACGGTCAGTGTGGTGATATTGTTGCTGTAGATAGTAATAATTACCTGTGTGTCCTGTGTTACTGACGGTCAGTGTGGTGATAATGTTGCGGTAGTTAGTAATAATTACCTGTGTTACTGACGGTCAGTGTGGTGATGTTGTTGCTGTAGTTAGTAATTATTACCTGTATGTCCTGTGTTACTGACGGTCAGTGTGGTGATAATGTTTCTGTAGTTAGTAATAATTACCTGTGTGTCCTGTGTTACTGACGGTCAGTGTGGTGATAATGTTACTGTAGTTAGTAATAATTACCTGTGTTACTGACGGTCAGTGTGGTGATAATGTTGCTGTAGTTAGTAATAATTACCTGTGTGTCCTGTGTTACTGACGGTCAGTGTGGTGATGATGTTACTGTAGTTAGTAATAATTACCTGTGTTACTGACGGTCAGTGTGGTGATAATGTTGCTGTAGTTAGTAATAATTACCTGTGTGTCCTGTGTTACTGACGGTCAGTGTGGTGATAATGTTTCTGTAGTTAATAATAATTACCTGTGTGTCCTGTGTTACTGACGGTCAGTGTGGTGATAATGTTTCTGTAGTTAGTAATAATTACCTGTGTGTCCTGTGTTACTGACGGTCAGTGTGGTGATAATGTTGCTGTAGTTAGTAATAATTACCTGTGTGTCCTGTGTTACTGACGGTCAGTGTGGTGATAATGTTGCTGTAGTTAGTTATAATTACCTGTGTGTCCTGTGTTACTGACGGTCAGTGTGGTGATAATGTTGCTGTAGTTAGTAATAATTACCTGTGTGTCCTGTGTTACTGACGGTCAGTGTGGTGATAATGTTGCTGTAGTTAGTAATAATTACCTGTGTGTCCTGTGTTACTGACGGTCAGTGTGGTGATATTGTTGCTGTAGATAGTAATAATTACCTGTGTGTCCTGTGTTACTGACGGTCAGTGTGGTGATAATGTTGCGGTAGTTAGTAATAATTACCTGTGTTACTGACGGTCAGTGTGGTGATGTTGTTGCTGTAGTTAGTAATTATTACCTGTATGTCCTGTGTTACTGACGGTCAGTGTGGTGATAATGTTTCTGTAGTTAGTAATAATTACCTGTGTGTCCTGTGTTACTGACGGTCAGTGTGGTGATAATGTTACTGTAGTTAGTAATAATTACCTGTGTTACTGACGGTCAGTGTGGTGATAATGTTGCTGTAGTTAGTAATAATTACCTGTGTGTCCTGTGTTACTGACGGTCAGTGTGGTGATGATGTTACTGTAGTTAGTAATAATTACCTGTGTTACTGACGGTCAGTGTGGTGATAATGTTGCTGTAGTTAGTAATAATTACCTGTGTGTCCTGTGTTACTGACGGTCAGTGTGGTGATAATGTTTCTGTAGTTAATAATAATTACCTGTGTGTCCTGTGTTACTGACGGTCAGTGTGGTGATAATGTTTCTGTAGTTAGTAATAATTACCTGTGTGTCCTGTGTTACTGACGGTCAGTGTGGTGATAATGTTTCTGTAGTTAGTAATAATTACCTGTGTGTCCTGTGTTACTGATGGTCATTGTGGAGTTATTCATGCTGTAGTTAGTAAATATGAGGGATCCAAGGCTGCTGTTGAACTGGACGTTATCCTCTAGAATATCTACTGGAGACTGCTCTGATCCATTACAGGAACCCAATATCTGCCACGTACTGGGACCTGGGGGGAAAAGACATCACTATGGTGATTATCATTCTACAATTCACACTGACATGTACAGACACAGAAAGCGCACATGCCATCTATAATCATTGCAGATATAACCTTTATATATGATTTATAATTACTCTGTGAAATAGATTAGTAAGAGAATAGGCGGATAGCTGTGTATTACCCCGTTACTTTACACCACAGCTAAAGCGCAGGTAGCTCCTTGATGTAATAGGGGACAGGTTTGTATTCCCGGGTAGAGAGACCCTCCAATCCAATCCAGGTAACTTGCAGGGTATAACATGGGAATGACTCGTGTGACCCTGCAGTATAAACTACGCGATCCGGGTCAGGATGACCCGGATCGTACCGCATGCCGGCCAATCAGTGGCGCTTGGAGATGACGTCAACTCCAAGCGTCCACGTCACTGCAGACCCGGCTCCGGTGTGAACGGCGCTGACTTGAAAATATCCTGGGTCAGTGCCAGCAAAATTCCGGGTCTGATCCGGTTTGGAACAATGTTCCAACCTCCGGGTCAGAGCAGGAGAATTAGGTATAAATACGGTATTCCTGCAAGGCTCTGATCTATGCGCCGGTATTTGCTGTCTCTAGATTCAGTACTGCTGACAATCTCTGTATAGCATTGGATTTGCTGCGTCTCACATACAGTATATACAGGCGTTTTATATCTTTGTGTCCACAATGCACTCACTGCAGGCTCGGACCGGGCTGCCGGGGACTCGGGATACATCTAACCCGTTATCCTATATATAATAATAATCCTACACACTAATACTGACTGTACATCTAACCCGTTATCCTATATATAATAATAATCCTACACACTAATACTGACTGTACATCTAACCCGTTATCCTATATATAATAATAATCCTACACACTAATACTGACTGTACATCTAAACCGTTATCCTATATATAATAATAATCCTACACACTAATACTGACTGTACATCTAACCCGTTATCCTATATATAATAATAATCCTACTCACTAATACTGACTGTACATCTAACCCGTTATCCTATATATAATAATAATCCTACACACTAATACTGACTGTACATCTAACCCGTTATCCTATATATAATAATAATCCTACACACTAATCCTGACTGTACATCTAACCCGTTATCCTATATATAATAATAATCCTACACACTAATCCTGACTGTACATCTAACCCGTCATCCTATATATAATAATAATCCTACACACTAATGCTGACTGTACATTTAACCCGTTATCCTATATATAATAATAATCCTACACACTAATACTGACTGTACATCTAACCCGTTATCCTATATATAATAATAATCCTACACACTAATACTGACTGTACATCTAATACGTTATCCTATATATAATAATAATCCTACACACTAATACTGACTGTACATCTAACCCGTTATCATATATATATAATAATAATCCTACACACTAATACTGACTGTACATCTAACCCGTTATCCTAAATATAATAATAATCCTACACACTAATACTGACTGTACATCTAACCCGTTATCCTATATATAATAATCCTACACACTAATACTGACTGTACATCTAACACGTTATCCTATATATATATAATAATAATCCTACACACTAATACTGACTGTACATCTAACCCGTTATCCTAAATATAATAATAATCCTACACACTAATACTGACTGTACATCTAACCCGTTATCCTATATATAATAATAATCCTACACACTAATACTGACTGTACATCTAACCCGTTATCCTATATATAATAATAATCCTACACACTAATACTGACTGTACATCTAACCTGTTATCCTATATATATATAATCCTACTCACTAATACTGACTGTACATCTAACCCGTTATCCTATATATAATAATAATCCTACACACTAATACTGACTGTACATCTATCCCGTTATCCTATATATATAATAATAATAATCCTACACACTAATACTGACTGTACATCTAACCCATTATCCTATATATAATAATCCTACTCACTAATACTGACTGTACATCTAACCTGTTATCCTATATATATATAATAATAATCCTACACACTAATCCTGACTGTACATCTAACCCGTTATCCTAAATATAATAATAATCCTACACACTAATACTGACTGTACATCTAACCCGTTATCCTATATATAATAATAATAATACTACACACTAATACTGACTGTACATCTAACCCGTTATCCTATATATAATAATAATAATACTACACACTAATACTGACTGTACATCTAACCCGTCATCCTATATATAATAATAATCCTACACACTAACGCTGACTGTACATCTAACCCGTTATCCTATATATAATAATAATAATACTACACACTAATACTGACTGTACATTTAACCCGTTATCCTATATAGAATAATAATAATCCTACACACTAATACTGACTGTACATCTAACCCGTTATCCTATATATATAATAATAATCCTACACACTAATACTGACTGTACATCTAACCCGTTATCCTATATATATAATAATAATCCTACACACTAATACTGACTGTGCATCTAACCCGTTATCCTATATATAATAATAATCCTACACACTATTCCTGACTGTACATCTAACCCGTCATCCTATATATAATAATCCTACACACTAATACTGACTGTACATCTAACCCGTTATCCTATATATAATAATAATCCTACACAATAATACTGACTGTACATCTAACCCGTTATCCTATATATAATAATAATCCTACACACTAATACTGACTGTACATCTAACCCGTTATCCTATATATAATAATAATAATACTACACACTAATACTGACTGTACATCTAACCCATTATCCTATATATATATAATAATAATCCTACACACTAGTACTGACTGTACATCTAACCCGTTATCCTATATATATAATAATAATCCTACACACTAATACTGACTGTACATCTAACCCATTATCCTATATATAATAATCCTACACACTAATACTGACTGTACATCTAACCCGTTATCCTATATATAATAATAATCCTACACACTAATACTGACTGTACATCTAACCTGTTATCCTATATATATATAATAATAATACTACACACTAATACTGACTGTACATCTAACACGTTATCCTATATATAATAATAATCCTACACACTAGTACTGACTGTACATCTAACCCGTTATCCTATATATAATAATAATCCTACACACTAATACTGACTGTACATCTAACCCGTTATCCTATATATAATAATAATAATACTACACACTAATACTGACTGTACATCTAACCCGTTATCCTATATATAATAATAATCCTACTCACTAATACTGACTGTACATCTAACCTGTTATCCTATATATAATAATAATCCTACACACTAATACTGACTGTACATCTAATACGTTATCCTATATATAATAATAATCCTACACACTAATACTGACTGTACATCTAACCTGTTATCCTATATATATATAATAATAATACTACACACTAATACTGACTGTACATCTAACACGTTATCCTATATATAATAATAATCCTACACACTAGTACTGACTGTACATCTAACCCGTTATCCTATATATAATAATAATCCTACACACTAATACTGACTGTACATCTAACCTGTTATCCTATATATATATAATAATAATAATCCTACACACTAATACTGACTGTACATCTAACCCGTTATCCTATATATAATAATAATCCTACTCACTAATACTGACTGTACATCTAACCCGTTATCCTATATATAATAATAATCCTACACACTAATACTGACTGTACATCTAACCCGTTATCCTATATATAATAATAATCCTACACACTAATCCTGACTGTACATCTAACCCGTTATCCTATATATAATAATAATCCTACACACTAATCCTGACTGTACATCTAACCCGTCATCCTATATATAATAATAATCCTACACACTAATGCTGACTGTACATTTAACCCGTTATCCTATATATAATAATAATCCTACACACTAATACTGACTGTACATCTAACCCGTTATCCTATATATAATAATAATCCTACACACTAATACTGACTGTACATCTAATACGTTATCCTATATATAATAATAATCCTACACACTAATACTGACTGTACATCTAACCCGTTATCCTATATATATAATAATAATCCTACACACTAATACTGACTGTACATCTAACCCGTTATCCTAAATATAATAATAATCCTACACACTAATACTGATTGTACATCTAACCCGTTATCCTATATATAATAATCCTACACACTAGGGGTGTGCACCGGCCACTTTTCGTGTTTTGTGTTTTGGTTTTGGATCTGGATCTTTCTTCGTGTTTTGGATCTGGATTGGTTTTGCCAAAACCACCCTTCCGTGTTTTGGGTTCTGGGTTTTGTGTTTTGGATCTGTATTTTTTTTTTAAAAAGCATAAAAACAGCTAAAATCACAGAATTTGTTGGTTTCTCTGCTCCTATGCTATTATTAACCTCAATAACCATAATTTCCACTCATTTCCAGTCTATTCCGAACACCTCACACCTCACAATAGTGTTTTCATGTCCAAAAGGTTGCACCAAGGTAGCTGGATGACTATGCTAAGCGACACGAGTGGGCGGCACAAACACGTGACCCATCTAGGAGTGACACTGCAGTGGCAGACAGGATGGCAGTTAGAAAAACTAGGCCCCAAACTGTACATAATGCAAAGAAAAAAAAGAAGTGCAAGATGGAATTGTCCTTGGGCCCTCCCACCCACCCTTATGTTGTATAAACAGGACATGCACACTTTAACAAATCAATCATTTCAGCGCCAGGGTCTGCCACACAACTGTGGCTGAAATGATTGGTTCGTTTGGGCCCCCACAAAACAAGCTGGCAATTAATGTGTCCCTGCACAAACTGGCTCTACAGAGGCAAGATGTCATCCTCATCCTCCTCATCCACCGATTCCTCACCCTCTTCAGTGTGTACATCCTCATCCTCACAAAGTATTAACTCGTCCCCACTTGAATCCACCACCACAGGTCCCTCTGTACCTTCTGGAGGCTGGTCTCCCTGGAAGAGCTGATAATTCATTTTGATGAACATCATCTTCTCCACATTCTGTGGAAGCAACCTCCTACGCCTTTCGCTGACAAGGTTCCCGGCTGCACTAAACACTCTTTCGGAGTACACACTGGAGGGGGGGCAACTCAGGTAAAATAGAGCCAGCTTGTACAGGGGCCTCCAAATTGCCTCTTTTTCCTGCCAGTACAGGTATGGACTGTCTGACATGCCTACTTGGATGCTGTCACCGATGTAATCCTCCACCATTCTGTCAATGGTGACAGTATCATATGCAGTGACAGTAGACATGTCAGAAATTGTTGCCAGGTCCTTCAGTCCGGACCAGATGTCCAAACTTGGTCCTGCCTGCCCTGCATCACCGCCAGCGGGTTGCTTAGGATACCTAAGTTTTTTTCTGGCAGCCCCAGTTGTGGGAGAAAATGAAGAAGGAGCCGTTGACGTGTCACGTTCCGCTTCAGCTGACAGTGTGTTCACCAGCAGGTCTTTGCTGAGACACCACATAGGCTTTAAACCTAGGATCAAGCACGGTGGCCAAAATGTAGTGGTCTGATTTCAACAGATTGACCACCCTGGAATCCTGGCAAAGCGAATGAAGGGCTTCATCCACAAGTCCCACATGCCGAGCGGAATCGCTCCATCTTAGCTCCTCCTTCACTTTCTCCAGCTGCTTCTGCAAAAGCCTGATGAGGGGAATGACCTGACTCAAGCTGGCTGTGTCTGAACTGACTTCACGTGTGGCAAGTTCGAAGGGCTGGAGAACCTTGCACAACACGGAAATCATTCTCCACTGCGCTTGAGTCAGGTGCATACCCCCTCCTTTGCCTATGTCATAGGTGGATGTATAGGCTTGTATGGCCTTTTGCTGCTCCTCCATCCTCTGAAGCATATAGAGGGTTGAGTTCCACCGCGTCACAACCTCTTGCTTCAGGTGATGGCGGGGCAGGTTCAAGAGTGTTTGCTGGCGCTCCAGTCTTCGGCACGCAGTCACTGAATGGCGAAAGTGGCCAGAAATTTTTCGGGCCACCCAAAGCGTCTCCTGCACGCCCCTGTCGCTTTTCAGAAAATTCTGCACCACCAAGTTTATTGTGTGAGCAAAACATGGGACGTGCTGGAATTTGCCCAGATGTAATGCCCGCACAATATTGGTGGCGTTGTCAGATATCACAAATCCCCAGGAGAGTCTAAGTGGGGTAAGCCACTGGGCGATGATTTCCCTCAGTTTCTCTAAGAGGTTGTCGGCGGTGTGCCTCTTACTGAAACCGGTGATACACAGCGTAGCCTGCCTTGTAACGAGCTGGCGTTTCTGAGATGCTGCTACTGGTGACGCTGCTGCTGTTGCTGCGTAAGGTGATACATCTACCCAGTGGGCTGTCACAGTCATATAGTCCTTAGTCTGCCCTGTTCCACTTGTCCACATGTCCGTGGTTAAGTGGACATTGTGTACAACGGCATTTTTCAGGACACTGAGGACACTTTTTCTGACGTTTCTGTACAGTCTCGGTATCGCCTGCCTAGTGAAGTGGAATCTAGACGGGATTTGGAACCGGGGACACACTACCTCCATCAATTGTCTAAATCCCACTGCACTAATGGCGGATACCGGACGCACGTCTAACACCAACATAGCAGTCAAGGCCTCAGTTATACGTTTTGCTTCAGGATGGCTGCTGTCGTACTTCATCCTCCTCGCTAAGGACTGTTGGAGGGTCAATTGTTTAGTAAAAGTAGTGGTGTTCCTACTTCCTCTCTGGGATGATGAACGACTCCCAGCAGCAGCAACAGCAGCAGCGGCAGCAGTAGGCGTAGCAATGCAGGATCCTCCAGAGGAATCCCGGATAGGAGAGTCAGTCATGCCAGTGACATGGCCTGCAGGACTACTTCCGATCCTGACTAAGGAGGAAATTGACGAGGAGGGAGTTGACGGTGTGGTTTGCAGGCGCTTGGATACAACAGGACAACGGGATTTAGGTGTCCCTGGACTGCTTACGGTCTGAGCCAAAGTTTCTGAACTTGACAGTAACTTTTTATGAACGCGCTGCAGGTGCCGTATAAGGGAGGATGTTCCTAGGTGGTTGACGTCCCTACCCCTACTTATTTCACCTTTACATATGGTACATATGGCAAGACAGTTGTTGTCCGGATTTGGATAGAAATATTGCCAGACCAAAGAGGTGGAATGTTTGGTCTTCTGCCCAGGCATGACCGTGATGGGCTTTTTCATCCCACGGACAACAACTGTCTCCCCCGGAGCCTGATTTAAACAAACCACATCACCATCAGAATCCTCCTCGCCAACTTCCTCCTCAGCGCCAGCTACACCAGTATCCTCATCCTGTTGTACTTCAACAGTGACATCTTCAATTTGCATATCAGCAAGTGGACTGTGGGTGCTCCTTTCAGCACTTGCAGGGGGCGTGCAAATGGTGGAAAGAGCCACCTCTTCCCGTCCAGTGCTGGGAAGGTCAGGCATCGCAACCACCACCACACTTGGACTCTCCTTGGGGATTTGTGATATCTTCTTAGAAAGCACAGTTCTTCGCTGTGCTTTTGCCAGCTTAACTCTTTTGATTTTTTTAGTGGGAGGAGGGCTTCCATCGTCATGTGAAGCTGAACCACTAGTCATGAACATACTAGGGATCGACCTTAGCCGTTCCTTGCCACTCCGTGTCGTAAATGGCATATTGGCAAGTTTACGTTTCTCTTCAGCTGATTTAAATGTCTTTTTCAAGGTCATTTTCCTGAACTTTGCCATTTGGGATTGTATGTGCCCTCTACTATGACATTGGGCATCGGCCTTGGCAGACGACGTTGATGGCATGTTATCGTCTATGTCATGACTAGTGGCAGCAGCTTCAGCACTAGGAGGAAGTGGTTCTTGATCTTTCTCTATTTTATTTTTATCGGAGAAAGTTTGGTCCTCCATTTATGTTATATCGATTTGATATATACGTGCGGCTAAACACAGAAAATAATTTTTTTTTTGGTTTGGACTGGAGTGTACTTTGGGGGTTACAGCACCCTTTAATGGTCAAGCCAGCCGGCCCTTTACTTATGACACAGGCGCACGCTTGGCACTACTTTGTTGATGCACGTGCGGCTACTGCGCACACAATTCACAAACACAGAAAAAAATTTTTTTTTGGTTTGGACTGGAGTGTACTTTCGGGGGTTACAGCACCCTTTAACGGTCAAGCCAGCCGGCCCTTTACTTATGACACAGGCGCACGCTTGGCACTACTTTGTTGATGCACGTGCGGCTACTGCGCACACAATTCACAAACACAGAAAATAATTTTTTTTTTGGTTTGGACTGGAGTGTACTTTCGGGGGTTACAGCACCCTTAACGGTCAAGCCAGCCGGCCCTTTACTTATGACACAGGCGCACGCTTGGCACTACTTTGTTGATGCACGTGCGGCTACTGCGCACACAATTCACAAACACAGAAAATAATTTTTTTTTTGGTTTGGACTGGAGTGTACTTTCGGGGGTTACAGCACCCTTAACGGTCAAGCCAGCCGGCCCTTTACTTATGACACAGGCGCACGCTTGGCACTACTTTGTTGATGCATGTGCGGCTACTGCGCACACAATTCACAAACACAGAAAATAATTTTTTGTTTGGTTTGGACTGGAGTGTACTTTCGGGGGTTACAGCACCCTTAACGGTCAAGCCAGCCGGCCCTTTACTTATGACACAGGCGCACGCTTGGCACTACTTTGTTGATGCACGTGCGGCTACTGCGCACACAATTCACAAACACAGAAAAAAATTTTTTTTTTGGTTTGGACTGGAGTGTACTTTCGGGGGTTACAGCACCCTTAACGGTCAAGCCAGCCGGCCCTTTACTTATGACACAGGCGCACGCTTGGTACTACTTTGTTGATGCACGTGCGGCTACTGCGCACACAATTCACAAACACAGAAAATAATTTTTTTTTTGGTTTGGACTGGAGTGTACTTTCGGGGGTTACAGCACCCTTAACGGTCAAGCCAGCCGGCCCTTTACTTATGACACAGGCGCATGCTTGGCACTACTTTGTTGATGCACGTGCGGCTACTGCGCACACAATTCACAAACACAGAAAATAAATTTTTTTTGGTTTGGACTGGAGTGTACTTTCGGGGGTTACAGCACCCTTTAACGGTCAAGCCAGCCGGCCCTTTACTTATGACACAGGCGCACGCTTGGCACTACTTTGTTGATGCACGTGCGGCTACTGCGCACACAATTCACAAACACAGAAAATAATTTTTTTTTGGGTTTGGACTGGAGTGTACTTTGGGGGTTACAGCACCCTTTAACGGTCAAGCCAGCCGGCCCTTTACTTATGACACAGGTGCACGCTTGGCACTACTTTGTTGATGCACGTGCGGCTACTGCGCACACAATTCACAAACACAGAAAATAATTTTTTTTTGGTTTGGACTGGAGTGTACTTTCGGGGGTTACAGCACCCTTTAACGGTCAAGCCAGCCGGCCCTTTACTTATGACACAGGCGCACGCTTGGCACTACTTTGTTGATGCACGTGCGGCTACTGCGCACACAATTCACAAACACAGAAAATAATTTTTTTTTTGGTTTGGACTGGAGTGTACTTTCGGGGGTTACAGCACCCTTAACGGTCAAGCCAGCCGGCCCTTTACTTATGACACAGGCGCACGCTTGGCACTACTTTGTTGATGCACGTGCGGCTACTGCGCACACAATTCACAAACACAGAAAATAATTTTTTTTTTGGTTTGGACTGGAGTGTACTTTCGGGGGTTACAGCACCCTTAACGGTCAAGCCAGCCGGCCCTTTACTTATGACACAGGCGCACGCTTGGCACTACTTTGTTGATGCACGTGCGGCTACTGCGCACACAATTCACAAACACAGAAAATAATTTTTTTTTGGTTTGGACTGGAGTGTACTTTCGGGGGTTACAGAACCCTTAACGGTCAAGCCAGCCGGCCCTTTACTTATGACACAGGCGCACGCTTGGCACTACTTTGTTGATGCACGTGCGGCTACTGCGCACACAATTCACAAACACAGAAAATAATTTTTTTTTGGTTTGGACTGGAGTGTACTTTCGGGGGTTACAGCACCCTTTAACGGTCAAGCCAGCCGGCCCTTTACTTATGACACAGGCGCACGCTTGGCACTACTTTGTTGATGCACGTGCGGCTACTGCGCACACAATTCACAAACACAGAAAATATATTATTTTTTTAGCACTTGGGGGGAGCACCCCTGATGGACAGAGCACCCCCTGGACAACACTACAGCACCCCTTTAGGTCTGGGACACTGCACAGGACTTTGGAGTGGACACAGCCCCTATGGAGAACTGACTGCACAACACAGTCCAGCCAGCCCCTATGGACTTTGAAGTAGTGGACACAGCCCCTATTAACAACAGCAGCACAGCACAACACAGCCAGCCCCTATGGACTTTGAAGTAGTGGACAACAGCAGCACTACACTACACTACACTACACTACACTACACTAAACTACACAGCCCTAACTCCCACCCTCCCTCTTCACTGTCCACAGCCGAGTGAGAAAATGGCGCCGACGCGGGTACCTTATATAGGATCCAAAACCCGCGAGACTCGGAAGGCGGGATGATGACGTTTTGCCTCGATTTCAGATCCGAGTCAGGCGGGAAAAGTCGAGCCTGACTCGGATCGGACTCGGATCGGGGGGGCTCGGGGGGGTTCGGATTTCAGAAATCCGAACCCGCTCACCCCTAGTTATTACATAGATAGTTTTACTCTGTGTGATGAATGTCAGTTACCATGTCCTGTGAAATGTTATATATACATGTTAGGAGACAGTTATACTGTATATACTATACCAGTGTGTTTAGGAAGCAACTGCTTTTAGGCGATAGATTAGAATGGAGGAAATTGGGCGACTCCTTTGAAATGTAAAATGTGGTTATTATATATATTATGTGAGAAGGCATGATTGGTTAAGAGGAACAAGGGGCAGATTTACCCCCCTGTGGTAATATGTGTACGAATGATATGAGAGTGCATGTGAGCCGTGTGTGTGTGTATATATATATCTTTGTGGACATCAACTGCTGTAACATCTGTATACTGTACCCTTGAAGCTGAAGGAAGGGTCTTTTTCAAGATTATTGAGCAATAAACATCTTGCCTATATGACTGCATATGAATCCTGCGACCAACAGAATTGGGCAAAACGCTATTCCATTCTCCGGCTGTTCTGGATTGAGCCCAGGTGCCTCAAAGCTCCAGACCTCTGCCAGCTACCATGCAGGGCCTGGTCCATTGCGAGAGATCAGGGGGTATCAGTCGCCACCAATCAGAAGATGCGGCCGCAGCTTGTTGTGATGCATACACAGCAGAAGCGGTTCCAGGTGCCGGGGGTAGGAGCCTGGTTGTGCTTAAGAAGCAGTTCCAAACTTTTATAGTAGAGTTTGGTGGTGGCAGCAATGTAACCCGCCCATGGCGCAGTGGGCAGAGTCAGTAACAGGTGGTTACTGACGGTAAGCGGGAATCCGTGATACCCCAAGATCTACTTGTGATCAAACCTCAATCTGTGATCGGGTATGGAGTTGAAGTTATCTGGTCACACTCCTGTTATACCCATGAGACAAAGAATCATAAACACTTGACTCCCTGAAATAGGAGACATCTCCCAGACGAGTCTAATGATCTCCCTATTACACCTTACCCCATTATGTAGCTGTTATATGAAGATACAGTACATATACTGTACATTCATATGGGATCATTAATATGGTTTCCCTGCATTGGTTATAAGGCACAATGGGGCTGATTGAGCACAGGACGGAATTGCCAGGTGGTACACAAGCAGCCTCGCAGTTATGGTAATGAGGCATCATGCCTCCAGCATGTATTACTTATCCAAGCTGCATCCAAGGACGCAGCATCTGATAATCTGCGATAACATCAGCCGGCAGACTGTCCAATGGGGTCACACAAGCCGGCCACCACAGATACAAGAAAGAGGCCAGGATACCTCAATTGGCAACGGACATCCTGGCTTCTTCCCTCCCCCGATCAATGGCGGCAATACGTAGTTGCATTTGCGATCGCTGCTGAACCAGGCCCCATTACAAGTTCACAATATTAACTAAGTGACTGGACTATCCATGGTGTGACCCTCACACACGTAACTCTTTATAGTCAGTAGTGGTGTCTCAGGGTCTCCATCTGATCTCCCCTTCCTGAGGGAATGCAAAGGATGAGGTGATAGCTGACAGGTATGAAGACTAGGATGATTATTATTATTATATATAGGATAACGGGTTAGATGTACAGTCAGGATTAGTGTGTAGGATTATTATTATATATAGGATAACGGGTTAGATGTACAGTCAGTATTATTGTGTAGGATTATTATTATATATAGGATAACGGGTTAGATGTACAGTCAGTATTAGTGTGTAGGATTATTATATATAGGATAACGGGTTAGATGTACAGTCAGTATTAGTGTGTAGTATTATTATTATATATATATAGGATAACAGGTTAGATGTACAGTCAGGATTAGTGTGTAGGATTATTATTATATATAGGATAACGGGTTAGATGTACAGTCAGTATTAGTGTGTAGGATTATTATATATAGGATAACGGGTTAGATGTACAGTCAGTATTAGTGTGTAGGATTATTATTATATATAGGATGACGGGTTAGATGTACAGTCAGGATTAGTGTGTAGGATTATTATTATATATAGGATAACGGGTTAGATGTACAGTCAGTATTAGTGTGTAGGATTATTATTATATATAGGATAACGGGTTAGATGTACAGTCAGTATTAGTGTGTAGGATTATTATTATTATATATAGGATAACGGGATAGATGTACAGTCAGTATTAGTGTGTAGGATTATTATATATAGGATAACGGGTTAGATGTACAGTCAGTATTAGTGTGTAGTATTATTATTATTATATATAGGATGACGGGTTAGATGTACAGTCAGGATTAGTGTGTAGGATTATTATTATATATAGGATGACGGGTTAGATGTACAGTCAGTATTAGTGTGTAGGATTATTATTATATATAGGATAACGGGTTAGATGTACAGTCAGTATTAGTGTGTAGGATTATTATTATATATAGGATAACGGGTTAGATGTACAGTCAGTATTAGTGTGTAGGATTATTATTTTATATAGGATAACGTGTTAGATGTACAGTCAGTATTAGTGTGTAGGATTATTATTATATATAGGATAACGGGTTAGATGTACAGTCAGTATTAGTGTGTAGGATTATTATTATTATTATATATAGGATAACGGGTTAGATGTACAGTCAGTATTAGTGTGTAGGATTATTATTATATGTAATATAACGGGTTAGATGTACAGTCAGTATTAGTGTGTAGGATTATTATTATATATAGGATAACGGGTTAGATGTACAGTCAGTATTAGTGTGTAGGATTATTATTATTATATATATATAGGATAACAGGTTAGATGTACAGTCAGTATTAGTGTGTAGGATTATTATTATATATAGGATAACGGGTTAGATGTACAGTCAGTACTAGTGTGTAGGATTATTATTATATATAGGATAACGTGTTAGATGTACAGTCAGTATTAGTGTGTAGTATTATTATTATATATATATAGGATAACAGGTTAGATGTACAGTCAGTATTAGTGTGTAGGATTATTATTATATATAGGATAACGTATTAGATGTACAGTCAGTATTAGTGTGTAGGATTATTATTATATATAGGATAACAGGTTAGATGTACAGTCAGTATTAGTGAGTAGGATTATTATTATATATAGGATAACGGGTTAGATGTACAGTCAGTATTAGTGTGTAGTATTATTATTATTATATATAGGATAACGGGTTAGATGTACAGTCAGTATTAGTGTGTAGGATTATTATTATATATAGGATAACGGGTTAGATGTACAGTCAGTACTAGTGTGTAGGATTATTATTATATATAGGATAACGTGTTAGATGTACAGTCAGTATTAGTGTGTAGTATTATTATTATATATATATAGGATAACAGGTTAGATGTACAGTCAGTATTAGTGTGTAGGATTATTATTATATATAGGATAACGGGTTAGATGTACAGTCAGTATTAGTGTGTAGGATTATTATATATAGGATAATGGGTTAGATGTACAGTCAGTATTAGTGTGTAGGATTATTATTATATATATAGGATAACGGGTTAGATGTACAGTCAGTACTAGTGTGTAGGATTATTATTATATATATATAGGATAATGGGTTAGATGTACAGTCAGTATTAGTGTGTAGGATTATTATATATAGGATAACGGGTTAGATGTACAGTCAGTACTAGTGTGTAGGATTATTATTATATATAGGATAATGGGTTAGATGTACAGTCAGTATTAGTGTGTAGTATTATTATTATTATATATAGGATAACGGGTTAGATGTACAGTCAGTATTAGTGTGTAGGATTATTATTATATATAGGATAACGGGTTAGATGTACAGTCAGTATTATTGTGTAGGATTATTATTATATATAGGATAACGGGTTAGATGTACAGTCAGTATTAGTGTGTAGGATTATTATATATAGGATGACGGGTTAGATGTACAGTCAGGAATAGTGTGTAGGATTATTATTATATATAGGATAACGGGTTAGATGTACAGTCAGTATTAGTGTGTAGGATTATTATTATATATATAGGATAACGGGTTAGATGTACAGTCAGTATTAGTGTGTAGGATTATTATTATATATATAGGATAACGGGTTAGATGTACAGTCAGTATTAGTGTGTAGGATTATTATTATTCTATATAGGATAACGGGTTAAATGTACAGTCAGTATTAGTGTGTAGTATTATTATTATTATATATAGGATAACGGGTTAGATGTACAGTCAGCGTTAGTGTGTAGGATTATTATTATATATAGGATGACGGGTTAGATGTACAGTCAGTATTAGTGTGTAGTATTATTATTATTATATATAGGATAACGGGTTAGATGTACAGTCAGTATTAGTGTGTAGTATTATTATTATTATATATAGGATAACGGGTTAGATGTACAGTCAGTATTAGTGTGTAGGATTATTATTATATTTAGGATAACGGGTTAGATGTACAGTCAGGATTAGTGTGTAGGATTATTATTATATATATATAGGATAACAGGTTAGATGTACAGTCAGTATTAGTGAGTAGGATTATTATATATAGGATAATGGGTTAGATGTACAGTCAGTATTAGTGTGTAGGATTATTATTATTATATATATAGGATAACGGGATAGATGTACAGTCAGTATTAGTGTGTAGGATTATTATTATATATAGGATAACGGGTTAGATGTACAGTCAGTATTAGTGAGTAGGATTATATATATATAGGATAACAGGTTAGATGTACAGTCAGTATTAGTGTGTAGGATTATTATTATTCTATATAGGATAACGGGTTAGATGTACAGTCAGTATTAGTGAGTAGGATTATTATATATAGGATAATGGGTTAGATGTACAGTCAGTATTAGTGTGTAGGATTATTATTATTATATATAGGATAACGGGATAGATGTACAGTCAGTATTAGTGTGTAGGATTATTATTATATATAGGATAACGGGTTAGATGTACAGTCAGTATTAGTGTTTAGGATTATTATTATATATAGGATAACGGGTTAGATGTACAGTCAGTATTAGTGTGTAGGATTATTATTATATATAGGATAACGTGTTAGATGTACAGTCAGTATTAGTGTGTAGGATTATTATTATATATATATAGGATAACGTGTTAGATGTACAGTCAGTATTAGTGTGTAGTAGGGGTGAGCGGGTTCGGATTTCTGAAATCCGAACCCCCCCGAGCCCCCCCGATCCGAGTCCGATCCGAGTCAGGCTCGACTTTTCCCGCCTGACTCGGATCTGAAATCGAGGCAAAACGTCATCTTCCCGCCTTCCGAGTCTCGCGGGTTTTGGATCCTATATAAGGTACACACGTCGGCGCCATTTTCTCACTCGGCTGTGGACAGTGAAGAGGGAGGGTGGGAGTTAGGGCTGTGTAGTGTAGTGTAGTGTAGTGCTGCTGTTGTCCACTACTTCAAAGTCCATAGGGGCTGGCTGTGTTGTGCTGTGCTGCTGTTGTTAATAGGGGCTGTGTCCACTACTTCAAAGTCCATAGGGGCTGGCTGGACTGTGTTGTGCAGTCAGTTCTCCATAGGGGCTGTGTCCACTCCAAAGTCCTGTGCAGTGTCCCAGTCCTAAAGGAGTGCTGTAGTGTTGTCCAGGGGGTGCTCTGTCCATCAGGGGTGCTCCCCCCAAGTGCTAAAAAAATAATATATTTTCTGTGTTTGTGAATTGTGTGCGCAGTAGCCGCACGTGCATCAACAAAGTAGTGCCAAGCGTGCGCCTGTGTCATAAGTAAAGGGCCGGCTGGCTTGACCGTTAAGGGTGCTGTAACCCCCGAAAGTAAACTCCAGTCCAAACCAAAAAAAAAATTATTTTCTGTGTTTGTGAATTGTGTGCGCAGTAGCCGCACGTGCATCAACAAAGTAGTGCCAAGCGTGCGCCTGTGTCATAAGTAAAGGGCCGGCTGGCTTGACCGTTAAGGGTGCTGTAACCCCCGAAAGTACACTCCAGTCCAAACCAAAAAAAAAATTATTTTCTGTGTTTGTGAATTGTGTGCGCAGTAGCCGCACGTGCATCAACAAAGTAGTGCCAAGCGTGCGCCTGTGTCATAAGTAAAGGGCCGGCTGGCTTGACCGTTAAGGGTGCTGTAACCCCCGAAAGTACACTCCAGTCCAAACCAAAAAAAATATTATTTTCTGTGTTTGTGAATTGTGTGCGCAGTAGTCGCACGTGCATCAACAAAGTAGTGCCAAGCGTGCGCCTGTGTCATAAGTAAAGGGCCGGCTGGCTTGACCGTTAAGGGTGCTGTAACCCCCGAAAGTACACTCCAGTCCAAACCAAAAAAAAAATTATTTTCTGTGTTTGTGAATTGTGTGCGCAGTAGCCGCACGTGCATCAACAAAGTAGTGCCAAGCGTGCGCCTGTGTCATAAGTAAAGGGCCGGCTGGCTTGACCGTTAAGGGTGCTGTAACCCCCGAAAGTACACTCCAGTCCAAACCAAAAAAAATATTATTTTCTGTGTTTGTGAATTGTGTGCGCAGTAGTCGCACGTGCATCAACAAAGTAGTGCCAAGCGTGCGCCTGTGTCATAAGTAAAGGGCCGGCTGGCTTGACCGTTAAAGGGTGCTGTAACCCCCAAGTACACTCCAGTCCAAACCAAAAAAAAAATTATTTTCTGTGTTTGTGAATTGTGTGCGCAGTAGCCGCACGTGCATCAACAAAGTAGTGCCAAGCGTGCGCCTGTGTCATAAGTAAAGGGCCGGCTGGCTTGACCGTTAAGGGTGCTGTAACCCCCGAAAGTACACTCCAGTCCAAACCAAAAAAAATATTATTTTCTGTGTTTGTGAATTGTGTGCGCAGTAGCCGCACGTGCATCAACAAAGTAGTGCCAAGCGTGCGCCTGTGTCATAAGTAAAGGGCCGGCTGGCTTGACCGTTAAGGGTGCTGTAACCCCCGAAAGTACACTCCAGTCCAAACCAAAAAAAATATTATTTTCTGTGTTTGTGAATTGTGTGCGCAGTAGTCGCACGTGCATCAACAAAGTAGTGCCAAGCGTGCGCCTGTGTCATAAGTAAAGGGCCGGCTGGCTTGACCGTTAAGGGTGCTGTAACCCCCGAAAGTACACTCCAGTCCAAACCAAAAAAAAAATTATTTTCTGTGTTTGTGAATTGTGTGCGCAGTAGCCGCACGTGCATCAACAAAGTAGTGCCAAACGTGCGCCTGTGTCATAAGTAAAGGGCCGGCTGGCTTGACCGTTAAGGGTGCTGTAACCCCCGAAAGTACACTCCAGTCCAAACCCAAAAAAAAATTATTTTCTGTGTTTGTGAATTGTGTGCGCAGTAGCCGCACGTGCATCAACAAAGTAGTGCCAAGCGTGCGCCTGTGTCATAAGTAAAGGGCCGGCTGGCTTGACCGTTAAGGGTGCTGTAACCCCCGAAAGTACACTCCAGTCCAAACCAAAAAAAAAATTATTTTCTGTGTTTGTGAATTGTGTGCGCAGTAGCCGCACGTGCATCAACAAAGTAGTGCCAAGCGTGCGCCTGTGTCATAAGTAAAGGGCCGGCTGGCTTGACCGTTAAGGGTGCTGTAACCCCCGAAAGTACACTCCAGTCCAAACCTAAAAAAAAATTATTTTCTGTGTTTGTGAATTGTGTGCGCAGTAGCCGCATGTGCATCAACAAAGTAGTGCCAAGCGTGCGCCTGTGTCATAAGTAAAGGGCCAGCTGGCTTGACCGTTAAAGGGTGCTGTAACCCCCGAAAGTACACTCCAGTCCAAACCAAAAAAAAATTATTTTCTGTGTTTGTGAATTGTGTGCGCAGTAGCCGCACGTGCATCAACAAAGTAGTGCCAAGCGTGCGCCTGTGTCATAAGTAAAGGGCCGGCTGGCTTGACCGTTAAGGGTGCTGTAACCCCCGAAAGTACACTCCAGTCCAAACCTAAAAAAAAATTATTTTCTGTGTTTGTGAATTGTGTGCGCAGTAGCCGCACGTGCATCAACAAAGTAGTGCCAAGCGTGCGCCTGTGTCATAAGTAAAGGGCCGGCTGGCTTGACCGTTAAAGGGTGCTGTAACCCCCGAAAGTACACTCCAGTCCAAACCAAAAAAAAATTATTTTCTGTGTTTGTGAATTGTGTGCGCAGTAGCCGCACGTGCATCAACAAAGTAGTGCCAAGCGTGCGCCTGTGTCATAAGTAAAGGGCCGGCTGGCTTGACCGTTAAAGGGTGCTGTAACCCCCAAAGTACACTCCAGTCCAAACCAAAAAAAAATTATTTTCTGTGTTTGTGAATTGTGTGCGCAGTAGCCGCACGTGCATCAACAAAGTAGTGCCAAGAGTGCACCTGTGTCATAAGTAAAGGGCCGGCTGGCTTGACCGTTAAAGGGTGCTGTAACCCACAAAGTACACTCCAGTCCAAACCAAAAAAAAAATTATTTTCTGTGTTTAGCCGCACGTATATATCAAATCGATATAACATAAATGGAGGACCAAACTTTCTCCGATAAAAATAAAATAGAGAAAGATCAAGAACCACTTCCTCCTAGTGCTGAAGCTGCTGCCACTAGTCATGACATAGACGATAACATGCCATCAACGTCGTCTGCCAAGGCCGATGCCCAATGTCATAGTAGAGGGCACATACAATCCCAAATGGCAAAGTTCAGGAAAATGACCTTGAAAAAGACATTTAAATCAGCTGAAGAGAAACGTAAACTTGCCAATATGCCATTTACGACACGGAGTGGCAAGGAACGGCTAAGGTCGATCCCTAGTATGTTCATGACTAGTGGTTCAGCTTCACATGACGATGGAAGCACTCCTCCCACTAAAAAAATCAAAAGAGTTAAGCTGGCAAAAGCACAGCGAAGAACTGTGCTTTCTAAGAAGATATCACAAATCCCCAAGGAGAGTCCAAGTGTGGTGGTGGTTGCGATGCCTGACCTTCCCAGCACTGGACGGGAAGAGGTGGCTCTTTCCACCATTTGCACGCCCCCTGCAAGTGCTGAAAGGAGCACCCACAGTCCACTTGCTGATATGCAAATTGAAGATGTCACTGTTGAAGTACAACAGGATGAGGATACTGGTGTAGCTGGCGCTGAGGAGGAAGTTGGCGAGGAGGATTCTGATGGTGATGTGGTTTGTTTAAATCAGGCTCCGGGGGAGACAGTTGTTGTCCGTGGGATGAAAAAGCCCATCACGGTCATGCCTGGGCAGAAGACCAAACATTCCACCTCTTTGGTCTGGCAATATTTCTATCCAAATCCGGACAACAACTGTCTTGCCATATGTACCATATGTAAAGGTGAAATAAGTAGGGGTAGGGACGTCAACCACCTAGGAACATCCTCCCTTATACGGCACCTGCAGCGCGTTCATAAAAAGTTACTGTCAAGTTCAGAAACTTTGGCTCAGACCGTAAGCAGTCCAGGGACACCTAAATCCCGTTGTCCTGTTGTATCCAAGCGCCTGCAAACCACACCGTCAACTCCCTCCTCGTCAATTTCCTCCTTAGTCAGGATCGGAAGTAGTCCTGCAGGCCATATCACTGGCATGACTGACTCTCCTATCCGGGATTCCTCCGGAGGATCCTGCATTGCTACGCCTACTGCTGCCGCTGCTGCTGTTGCTGCTGCTGCTGGGAGTCGTTCATCATCCCAGAGAGGAAGTAGGAACACCACTACTTTTACTAAACAATTGACCCTCCAACAGTCCTTAGCGAGGAGGATGAAGTACGACAGCAGTCATCCTGAAGCAAAACGTATAACTGAGGCCTTGACTGCTATGTTGGTGTTAGACGTGCGTCCGGTATCCGCCATTAGTGCAGTGGGATTTAGACAATTGATGGAGGTAGTGTGTCCCCGGTTCCAAATCCCGTCTAGATTCCACTTCACTAGGCAGGCGATACCGAGACTGTACAGAAACGTCAGAAAAAGTGTCCTCAGTGTCCTGAAAAATGCCGTTGTACACAATGTCCACTTAACCACGGACATGTGGACAAGTGGAACAGGGCAGACTAAGGACTATATGACTGTGACAGCCCACTGGGTAGATGTATCACCTTACGCAGCAACAGCAGCAGCGTCACCAGTAGCAGCATCTCAGAAACGCCAGCTCGTTACAAGGCAGGCTACGCTGTGTATCACCGGTTTCAGTAAGAGGCACACCGCCGACAACCTCTTAGAGAAACTGAGGGAAATCATCGCCCAGTGGCTTACCCCACTTAGACTCTCCTGGGGATTTGTGATATCTGACAACGCCACCAATATTGTGCGGGCATTACATCTGGGCAAATTCCAGCACGTCCCATGTTTTGCTCACACAATAAACTTGGTGGTGCAGAATTTTCTGAAAAGCGACAGGGGCGTGCAGGAGACGCTTTGGGTGGCCCGAAAAATTTCTGGCCACTTTCGCCATTCAGCGACTGCGTGCCGAAGACTGGAGCGCCAGCAAACACTCTTGAACCTGCCCCGCCATCACCTGAAGCAAGAGGTTGTGATGCGGTGGAACTCAACCCTCTATATGCTTCAGAGGATGGAGGAGCAGCAAAAGGCCATACAAGCCTATACATCCACCTATGACATAGGCAAAGGAGGGGGTATGCACCTGACTCAAGCGCAGTGGAGAATGATTTCGGTGTTGTACAAGGTTCTTCAGCCCTTCGAACTTGCCACACGTGAAGTCAGTTCAGACACTGCCAGCTTGAGTCAGGTCATTCCCCTCATCAGGCTTTTGCAGAAGCAGCTGGAGAAAGTGAAGGAGGAGCTAAGACGGAGCGATTCCGCTCGGCATGTGGGACTTGTGGATGAAGCCCTTCATTCGCTTTGCCAGGATTCCAGGGTGGTCAATCTGTTGAAATCAGACCACTACATTTTGGCCACCGTGCTCGATCCTAGGTTTAAAGCCTATGTGGTGTCTCTCTTTCCGGCCGACACAAGCCTGCAGAGGTGCAAAGACCTGCTGGTGAACACACTGTCAGCTGAAGCGGAACGTGACACGTCAACGGCTCCTTCTTCATTTTCTCCCGCAACTGGGGCTGCCAGGAAAAAACTTAGGTATCCTAAGCAACCCGCTGGCGGTGATGCAGGGCAGGCAGGACCAAGTTTGGACATCTGGTCCGGACTGAAGGACCTGGCAACAATTTCTGACATGTCTACTGTCACTGCATATGATACTGTCACCATTGACAGAATGGTGGAGGATTACATCGGTGACAGCATCCAAGTAGGCATGTCAGACAGTCCATACCTGTACTGGCAGGAAAAAGAGGCAATTTGGAGGCCCCTGTACAAACTGGCTCTATTTTACCTGAGTTGCCCCCCCTCCAGTGTGTACTCCGAAAGAGTGTTTAGTGCAGCCGGGAACCTTGTCAGCGAAAGGCGTAGGAGGTTGCTTCCACAGAATGTGGAGAAGATGATGTTCATCAAAATGAATTATCAGCTCTTCCAGGGAGACCAGCCTCCAGAACGTACAGAGGGACCTGTGGTGGTGGATTCAAGTGGGGACGAGTTAATACTTTGTGAGGATGAGGATGTACACACTGAAGAGGGTGAGGAATCGGTGGATGAGGAGGATGAGGATGACATCTTGCCTCCGTAGAGCCAGTTTGTGCAGGGACACATTAATTGCCAGCTTGTTTTGTGGGGGCCCAAACGAACCAATCATTTCAGCCACAGTTGTGTGGCAGACCCTGGCGCTGAAATGATTGATTTGTTAAAGTGTGCATGTCCTGTTTATACAACATAAGGGTGGGTGGGAGGGCCCAAGGACAATTCCATCTTGCACCTCTTTTTTTCTTTGCATTATGTACAGTTTGGGGCCTAGTTTTTCTAACTGCCATCCTGTCTGCCACTGCAGTGTCACTCCTAGATGGGTCACGTGTTTGTGCCGCCCACTCGTGTCGCTTAGCATAGTCATCCAGCTACCTCGGTGCAACCTTTTGGACATAAAAACACTATTGTGAGGTGTGAGGTGTTCAGAATAGACTGGAAATGAGTGGAAATTAAGGTTATTGAGGTTAATAATAGCATAGGAGCAGAAAAACCTACAAATTCTGTGATTTTAGCTGTTTTTATGCTTTTTTTCAAAAAAATACAGATCCAAAACACAAAACCCAGAACCCAAAACACGGAAGGGTGGTTTTGGCAAAACCAATCCAGATCCAAAACACGAAGAAAGATCCAGATCCAAAACCAAAACACAAAACACGAAAAGTGGCCGGTGCACACCCCTAGTATACAGTATAACTGTCTCCTAACATGTGTATATATAACATCACAGGACATGGTAACTGACATTCATCACACAGAGCCAAACTATCTATGTAATAATTAGCTAGAGTATAACTGTCTCCTAACATGTATATATATAACATTTCACAGGACATGGTAACTGACATTCATCACACAGAGCCAAACTATCTATGTAATAATCAGCTACAGTATAACTGTCTCCTAACATGTATATATATAACAACACAGGACATGGTAACTGACATTCATCACACAGAGCCAAACTATCTATGTAATAACCAGTATACAGTATAACTGTCTCCTAACATGTGTATATATAACATTTCACAGGACATGGTAACTGACATTCATCACACAGAGCCAAACTATCTATGTAATAACCAGCTACAGAATAACTGTCTCCTAACATGTGTATATATAACATCACAGGACATGGTAAACTGACATTCATCACACAGAGCCAAACTATCTATGTAATAACCGGTATACAGTATAACTGTCTCCTAACATGTGTATATATAACATCACAGGACATGGTAACTGACATTCATCACACAGAGCCAGACTATCTATGTAATAATTAGCTACAGTATAACTGTCTCCTAACATGTGTATATATAACATTTCACAGGACATGGTAACTGACATTCATCACACAGAGCCAAACTATCTATGTAATAACCAGTATACAGTATAACTCTCTCCTAACATGTGTATATATAACATTTCACAGGACATGGTAACTGACATTCATCACACAGAGCCAAACTATCTATGTAATAATTAGCTACAGTATAACTGTCTCCTAACATGTATATATATAACATTTCACAGGACATGGTAACTGACATTCATCACACAGAGCCAAACTATCTATGTAATAACCAGTATACAGTATAACTGTCTCCTAACATGTATATATAACATTTCACAGGACATGGTAACTGACATTCATCACACAGAGCCAAACTATCTATGTAATAATCAGCTACAGTATAACTGTCTCCTAACATGTGTATATATAACATTTCACAGGACATGGTAACAGACATTCATAACACAGAGCCAAACTATCTATGTAATAACCGGTATACAGTATAACTGTCTCCTAACATGTGTATATATAACAATTCACAGGACATGGTAACTGACATTCATCACACAGAGCCAAACTATCTATGTAATAATTAGCTATAGTATAACTGTCTCCTAACATGTGTATATATAACATTTCACAGGACATGGTAACTGACATTCATCACACAGAGCCAAACTATCTATGTAATAATTAGCTACAGTATAACTGTCTCCTAACATGTGTATATATAACATCACAGGACATGGTAACTGACATTCATCACACAGAGCCAAACTATCTATGTAATAACCAGTATACAGTATAACTGTCTCCTAACATGTGTATATATAACATTTCACAGGACATGGTAACTGACATTCATCACACAGAGCCAAACTATCTATGTAATAATCAGCTACAGTATAACTGTCTCCTAACATGTATATATATAACATTTCACAGGACATGGTAACTGACATTCATCACACAGAGCCAAACTATCTATGTAATAACCAGTATACAGTATAACTGTCTCCTAACATGTGTATATATAACATCACAGGACATGGTAACTGACATTCATCACACAGAGCCAAACTATCTATGTAATAATTAGCTACAGTATAACTGTCTCCTAACATGTATATATATAACATTTCACAGGACATGGTAACTGACATTCATCACACAGAGCCAAACTATCTATGTAATAATCAGCTACAGTATAACTGTCTCCTAACATGTATATATATAACATCACAGGACATGGTAACTGACATTCATCACACAGAGCCAAACTATCTATGTAATAACCAGTATACAGTATAAATGTCTCCTAACATGTGTATATATAACATTTCACAGGACATGGTAACTGACATTCATCACACAGAGCCAAACTATCTATGTAATAACCAGCTACAGTATAACTGTCTCCTAACATGTGTATATATAACATCACAGGACATGGTAACTGATATTCATCACACAGAGCCAAACTATCTATGTAATAACCGGTATACAGTATAACTGTCTCCTAACATGTGTATATATAACATTTCACAGGACCTGGTAACTGACATTCATCACACAGAGCCAAACTATCTATGTAATAATTAGCTACAGTATAACTGTCTCCTAACATGTATTTATATATAACATTTCACAGGACATGGTAACTGACATTCATCACACAGAGCCAAACTATCTATGTAATAATCAGCTACAGTATAACTGTCTCCTAACATGTATATATAACATTTCACAGGACATGGTAACTGACATTCATCACACAGAGCCAAACTATCTATGTAATAACCGGTATACAGTATAACTGTCTCCTAACATGTGTATATATAACATTTCACAGGACATGGTAACTGACATTCATCACACAGAGCCAAACTATCTATGTAATAACCAGTATACAGTATAACTGTCTCCTAACATGTGTATATATAACATTTCAAAGGACATGGTAATTGAAATTCATCACACAGAGCCAAACTATCTATGTAATAATTAGCTACAGTATAACTGTCTCCTAACATGTGTATATATATAAAATCACAGGACATGGAAACTGACATTCATCACACAGAGCCAAACTATCTATGTAATAATCAGCTACAGTATAACTGTCTCCTAACATGTGTATATATAACATTTCACTGGACATGGTAACTGACATTCATCACACAGAGCCAAACTATCTATGTAATAATCAGCTACAGTATAACTGTCTCCTAACATGTGTATATATAACATCACAGGACATGGTAACTGACATTCATCACACAGAGCCAAACTATCTATGTAATAATTAGCTAGAGTATAACTGTCTCCTAACATGTATATATATAACATTTCACAGGACATGGTAACTGACATTCATCACACAGAGCCAAACTATCTATGTAATAATCAGCTACAGTATAACTGTCTCCTAACATGTATATATATAACAACACAAAGACATGGTAACTGACATTCATCACACAGAGCAAAACTATCTATGTAATAACCAGTATACAGTATAACTGTCTCCTAACATGTGTATATATAACATTTCACAGGACATGGTAAATGACATTCATCACACAGAGCCAAACTATCTATGTAATAACCAGTATACAGTATAACTGTCTCCGTCCTAACATGTGTATATATAACATTTCACAGGACATGGTAACTGACATTCATCACACAGAGCCAAACTATCTATGTAATAATTAGCTACAGTATAACTGTCTCCTAACATGTGTATATATAACATTTCACAGGACATGGTAAATGACATTCATCACACAGAGCCAAACTATCTATGTAATAACCAGTATACAGTATAACTGTCTCCTAACATGTGTATATATAACATTTCACAGGACATGGTAACTGACATTCATCACACAGAGCCAAACTATCTATGTAATAACCAGTATACAGTATAACTGTCTGCTAACATGTGTATATATAACATTTCACAGGACATGGTAACTGACATTCATCACACAGAGCCAAACTATCTATGTAATAATTAGCTACAGTATAACTGTCTCCTAACATGTATATATATAACATTTCACAGGACATGGTAACTGACATTCATCACACAGAGCCAAACTATCTATGTAATAATCAGCTACAGTATAACTGTCTCCTAACATGTATATATATAACATCACAGGACATGGTAACTGACATTCATCACACAGAGCCAAACTATCTATGTAACAACCAGTATACAGTATAAATGTCTCCTAACATGTGTATATATAACATTTCACAGGACATGGTAACTGACATTCATCACACAGAGCCAAACTATCTATGTAATAACCAGCTACAGTATAACTGTCTCCTAACATGTGTATATATAACATCACAGGACATGGTAACTGACATTCATCACACAGAGCCAAACTATCTATGTAATAACCGGTATACAGTATAACTGTCTCCTAACATGTGTATATATAACATTTCACAGGACATGGTAACTGACATTCATCACACAGAGCCAAACTATCTATGTAATAACCAGTTTACAGTATAACTGTCTCCTAACATGTGTATATTTAACATCACAGGACATGGTAACTGACATTCATCACACAGAGCCAAACTATCTATGTAATAACCAGTATACAGTATAACTGTCTCCTAACATGTGTATGTATAACATCACAGGACATGGTAACTGACATTCATCACACAGAGCCAAACTATCTATGTAATAACCAGTATACAGTATAACTGTCTCCTAACATGTGTATATATAACATTTCACAGGACATGCTAACTGAAATTCATCACACAGAGCAAAACTATCTATGTAATAACCAGTATACAGTATAACTGTCTCCTAACATGTGTATATATAACATTTCACAGGACATGGTAACTGACATTCATCACACAGAGCAAAACTATCTATGTAATAATTAGCTACAGTATAACTGTCTCCTAACATGTGTATATATAACATTTCACAGGACATGGTAACTGACATTCATCACACAGAGCCAAACTATCTATGTAATAATTAACTACAGTATAACTGTCTCCTAACATGTGTATATATAACATTTCACAGGACATGGTAACTGACATTCATCACACAGAGCAAAACTACCTATGTAATAACCGGTATACAGTATAACTGTCTCCTAACATGTGTATATATAACATTTCACAGGACATGGTAACTGACATTCATCACACAGAGCCAAACTATCTATGTAATAATTAGCTACAGTATAACTGTCTCCTAACATGTGTATATATAACATCACAGGACATGGTAACTGACATTCATCACACAGAGCCAAACTATCTATGTAATAACCAGTATACAGTATAACTGTCTCCTAACATGTGTATATATAACATTTCACAGGACATGGTAACTGAAATTCATCACACAGAGCCAAACTATCTATGTAATAATTAGCTACAGTATAACTGTCTCCTAACATGTGTATATATATAAAATCACAGGACATGGTAACTGACATTCATCACACAGAGCCAAACTATCTATGTAATAACCAGTATACAGTATAACTGTCTCCGAACATGTATATATAACATTTCACAGGACATGGTAACTGACATTCATCACACAGAGCCAAACTATATATGTAATAATCAGCTACAGTATAACTGTCTCCTAACATGTGTATATATAACATTTCACTGGACATGGTAACTGACATTCATCACACAGAGCCAAACTATCTATGTAATAACCAGTATA